>CM064567.1:51236707-51381587 GCA_032716605.1 Paralithodes platypus
GCAAGAAGGTTAAAGCGGAGGGCGAGTTGATATTGGCAGGAAATAAATAAAAGTGCGAAGGACTAGGTGAGAGATTAATGGTGGAGAATGAAAGAGTGTTAAAGAAATCGGGTGGTGCTCTCAAGACAGCCCTTGTTTTCTTATTATGGTCGGGCATTCCTCGAATGTCTCATCCCTTGGGCTATAGGGTTCGTGAAATTATAGAGGGACTTTAATAATCTTTCGGCAGTTGACTTTTTTGAGTCCCGTGCATATCCCTTTGGGTCTTGCCTGAGCCATCATTGTGAAGGTTTTTGTTGCAGACTCGAATGATTCTGTTGCTCTGACAGCTCGTCTTCGCATTGCCATTCGTGTAATCATTAGGTTTATCATAGTGCAGTTGGGCTTATATGTAATTGCTTGAGATTTAATATCCAGTATCGAGGATAATGCGATTAATATATCGTAGGTTTGTGCCATAAACCTTTAACTGTCTTGATAAAGCGTAATGGTTTAGTTTGCGCCGGGATTTGGTGTTTGTGTGTCCTAGGTTCGAGTCCTTGGAGAGTTGCCATGTGCAACATGACTTCATTAGTTTCATTGATTTAATTAATTAGGTTTATTTGTAAGTTAATGGGGGGTTGGTGTTAATATAAATTTTTTGTTTAGAACATTTCTTCTAGGCATTGTTAGTTTTGTGGCTGTGCCCACCGACGAAACAATGCCAAAAAAAAAAAATACCTCATTGTTCCCTGGAATTAAAATAACACTGTATGAATATTCCCATATTCAAAAATATGTTACAAGGGGACAAATGCATAGTGAGTTAACCTGCTCAATGGGTGGTGATTCTGAGAGTGAGGGTCTGAGGTCTGGAGGGTGAGACGGTTTGACAGCACTTTGAACCCGAAAAAACCAGCCGCTTCAAAAAACCAGCTGCTTCCAGCCATGATGGGATAATGCTTGCTTCACTTGTATCAAATCCCAGACTGGAACAAGACCTCACGGGGCTTCACCGTGTGTCAGCAGTGGAAATGTTACAGGAAGTCTCAAGCATATGCCTCTGGAGGGAAGTAGTATGTAATTGTTGGAATATAGCAAAAAAAAAAAAAAGTACTGATGGCTCTAATTCTGCCTTCTGGTGTTGGTGTTGGAGTCGTATTCCCCGACGTCAGAGGTGGAGGTAGTTTTTCCTTGATGCTGCCCTCAGTTTTACTGCAGAAAAGTTGTCTGCTATCATTTTAGCTCATGAATTGGTGTTTGCTCACCACAATAATTGTTATTACTATTTTGTTAGTGATTCCCCAAGAGGTGCTTTATGGGCCTGGAATCTTTTTATTCTCCCCATCCCATAGTTCTAGCGATTATGGATAGTGAGGGGCTGTTTTTTTCATGTTTTATTCACCGTTGTAGGGAAAAACAGGTGGATTATTGTTGGGTCCCCGCCAATGTTGGTGTCCAAGGGGTAACTGAAAGCGGTGGGATGCTTTGGCTGCAGCTTTGAGACCTGCACATGCACATTACGCTCTGCCTGCTTCTGAACCACGTACTTCGTGTTAGCGCAATGTCTGGTAATGGAAGTTATGTATGTGTTATCAGAACCTTGAAAAACGTTGATTTGACGTATTGTTAGAAACGTAACATTACTACACCTGTATATGTGCCAAACGTTTTATTAGTGCTCCACGTGCTCGTTGAAAGTCATGGTGGGATTGTGTAACTGTTAAGGGGGGATGGGCGTATTTATGTCCCCGTTTATAATTTTTTTTTTAAATTATAAATGTTATCATTATATATATATATATATATATATATATATATATATATATATATATATACTGTATATATATATACAGTATATCTATCTATCCATCTATTGCCTGACGCCGTGATCCCGTGTTCGTGAGCCACGAACGAACCGCCCCCATGCACCTCTGTCCCCAGTCAGTCGATGCCCCTCCCCCCAACCAGCACCGCCCTCGTTCATATACTTCCTCACTCCATCCTTCCACCTCACATTCGGTCTACCTCTCCCTCTCTGTCCCTCCACCTCGCTCTCGTACACCCTCTTAGTCATTCTCTCGCTTTTCATACGTTCCATATGGCCGAACCATCTCAAGTTGTTCCTTTTCACACTTTCCAGCACATCTACCTCCACACCACACCTCCTTCTTACTTCCTCATTAGTCTGTCTATCCCTCCATGTAACTCCGCACGCACTCCTTAAGTAATTCATTTCCACTGCTCTCACTCTTGGCCTGAGTCTCTCACCCAACGTCCATGCTTCGATTCCGTAAGTCAGTGTCGGGATTACCACACTGTCATGCAACGACTTCTTCACTTCCATACTGACCACCCTATTTCTTGTTACTGCTTTTAGCGTTCCTACAACCCTCTTCCCCTGTTGTACCCTCTCCCGCACTTCTTCATCCATAGTCCCATCTTTACTCAACACACTGCCCAGATACTTAAAAGAGTTGACGATCTCCATAGCCTGACCGTTCAGCTTCACCTCACACTATGTGACTTCACCCCTTTCGAAGACCAGAACCTTGCTCTTCCCCGTATTTACTTTCAAATTCCGTTTTTCGCACACTGTTCCAAACTCATTTACCATACCCTGCAACCCCCATTCATTATCACTCATCAGAACTGTATCATCCGCAAACAGCAGTATAGGTAGCTTCCACTCAATTCCCTCCCTTTTCAGCGATACAACAACATCCACTGCTCTTGATAGTATTTCTTTCATGACTCCATCCATATATACAGTAAACAACCACGGTGACATCACACACCCCTGTTTCAAACCAACATTCAGGTCAAAGAACTCGCTCTGCTCACTCTCCACACGTACTGCCGCCTTTGCACCCTCATACATGCTCTTCACTGCTTTCAGCAACTTGCCCTCTACTCCGTATATTCTTTGTACTTTCCACAAACCTTCTCTATCCACTCTGTCATAGGCCTTCTCCAAGTCCATAAAGGCAACATACACCTTTTGTTTCTTCTCCAGATACTTCTCCACAACACAATTCAGGGTAAAAATCTGATCTACACATCCTCTTCCCTTCCTAAAACCTCCCTGCTCGTCGCCTATCCATTTCTCCGTTCTCACTCTCACTCTCTCAATCACTACCCTACTGTATACCTTCCCTACTACGCTTAGAAGACATATTCCTCGGTGGTTACCACACACTCCTCTTTCCCCTTTGCCCTTATATAGGGGGACTATTATCCCAGTCTTCCAGTCATCGGGTGCACTCCCCTTCTCCCATGCTAGTTTGCACATTTTCCATACCCATTCTATCACTATCTCACCTCCATACCTCAACATTTCCCCACACACCCAATCTGTTCCTGGTGCTTTCCCCAACTTCACTCTTTTCATGGCTTCCCACATTTTTGACCTCCTGATCCCCATCTCCTCCTCCACTACTTCTCTTCTTCTCCCTCCCATACCATATCCAGCTATGTTTGCTGGCTCTTCATTCCTTACATTTAGCAACTCACTGAAGTACTCCCTCCATCTTTCGACTCTCTCTTGCTTCTCGGCTAGCATTCTCCCATTCTCATCTTGCACACCCTTACTGTTTCCCTTGCTACCTTCCCTAACTTTCTTGACTTCTTTCCAGAACAGTTTCTTACTCTCCCTCCATTTTACACTCAGATTCCTTCCAAATTCCTCATCTACTCTTCTCTTACTTTCCTTCACTACTCTCTTCACCACCCTCTTACTCTCCACGTACCTCGCTCGTTTCTGTCTCTCGGAATCTTCATTCCCTCTACTACCCAACCACTCTCTATATGCTTTCTTCTTTTCTTCCACAGCTATTCTTACCTCTTCTGTCCACCATGCTGTACCTTTCACTCCTCTCCCTCTTCTCCTCACTCCACACACCTCCTCACATGCTGCACAGATATCATCCTTAAATACCTTGCTCATCTCCTCCACTTCCTCCATAACTTCCAGGTCGAACCCACCTAGTCGTCTTTCCAATGCTCTCCTGTACTCCTCCCTGACTTCCTCCTCCTGCAACCTCTCCACCCTCCTCACCATTCCACCCTCCTCTCGCCTCCCTCCAGCTCTCCTCACCCACTTCTTTTGTATCCTAACCTTAGCTACCACTACATAATGATCAGACAGACCTCTCCAATACCCCTATACACCCTAGCATCCATCACAGATTTCTTCATTCGTTCATCCACACATACATAATCAATCAATGACTTTCGTTCCACCACTGTCTTATCCTTCATCGTCAACATTCATTTCCACGTGTACCTGTGGATCATTCTGTGCCGGAAGAAGGTGTTGGCTATCCACAGCCTCCTCCCCACACATACTTCCACAAGTGCACTACCATTCCCATTCACCTCTGATGGTACCCCCCACCCTCCCACCACTCCCTCAACTTTCCTATCACCCACCTTACCATTCATATCCCCAATCAGAAATATTCTTTCGTTCTTGTCAAACTTCTCCAGGCACGCCTCCACATTCATCCAGAACTCCTCTTTCTTTCTTTCAAGTATATCCTCTGTCGGGGCATACATGCATACAATCACCCACGTTTGTATTCCTACTTTCATTCTCACCAACACAATCCTTGAACCCACAGACCCATACTCTCTTACACATTCCTTCCATTTGCTACTTACAAACAAACATGCACCTTCTCTCGCTGTTCCTTCACTCACTCCAGCACACACCCATTCCACACGCCCACTCTCTCACATCTGAACCTTTCCATTTGGTCTCTGTCAGTACAGTATATATATATAGTATATATATACAGTATATATATATATATAATTAATAGGGCCCCTTCATCATTGACGACTTCGCCTATTAATAATAATAGTCTCCATTCAACATACTGCGCCAGCATTTTGAATAGCCCGCACGGAAGTATCATGGAGTACTCGTCATAAGTGCACGCTTAATTCCCTAATGGGATCGTCATTTTGACCGGGGACCCTACAGAAAAAAACTCTGTAAAATATAAAAAAGAAAAAATAACTTAATATCTGTTATCATATGACTTGCCATATGCGTGGATTTCTCATGTTTTGCTTCCCCAACACCAGGGCCTCTAGCAGCCATCTTCGACCTTCCAAATTCCGCGGCCACCCTGTCAACAAGGCTCTCGCCGTGCTCTGCTTCATTCGACGTTCCAGAGCTTCTAGTGAGTCCTTACTCATTTGTATACATCTGTGTTGTAGTAACAAGGTTTAGATTATCTAGCACGGCTGCCAGATTGGTATGGCCGCAGTAAGTGTGTGTAATAATAGGGTACTTTTGTAACAGGCATCTACGGGTCCAGGATCATCGTACCGCGTGTGTTTTTGTTGTGATACGCCGTTAGCTTTTGTGATTACTTAGCTAGGTGGCTACCACTCTTCAAGGCATGATACAAACTGTCAATATTGAGGAAAGTACATGTCATATTATTCATATATCAGCAAATGCTCTGGTTTAAGGGTGTTTGCACGTGGTGCTCCACCTTCCCGAGTTCGTGTTTTGCTTTGGGCCCCTTGAGTGGGCCTCCCTCATCTGTGTGCTGTTGCCGGGTCTTCGGAGCGTCGTCTGCCGGGATGTTCTTCGTACCTCGTGGTCAGCCTTAGTAGGGGTCTCCGGTGTAGGCTTCAGGTAATTTAGGATGCTAAATTTTCTGTATTTAATTTTATGCCTATGTATGGGAGACGTCCCTATATTTATTCTTTATAATGTGTTATGTATGGGACTTAGGTCAATGAAGCTGTGCCTACTCCATTTTCCTGTAGTTTTTGTCTGTTCCGGCGGCCCAGTGCGGTGGGCCAAAGTTATCCGTCTAAAAACGGGTAGGAACATTCAAAAGATCCCGGCGTGGTTTGGCTGAACCACACTCTCCCGGCGGAACTGCATTCCAAAGGGGGCTGCAAACTCGGCCCGCTGAATTATCTAGCCATGACTGGCCCAGTTACACGTTTAGACTTTCTCACCCTGCGGCGCCACCAGTCGAGTGTACAAGAGTGATCAGATTAGTTTTGCAAACTTTTTCATTAATGATCAGACACTAACGGTCAAGGGACCTGTGGCATTTGTCACAGGTAAGTAGTTAAAAGTCAGCTTAGACGAGTCCAGCAGAAGGTTAGAGTAGTGGTGCACTATAGCTAATTTTCCAGCGGATTCGAGTTAGGATGTATAACACCTCGCAGGTTATCCTTTTGAGCATCGATTCCTGGAAATGTTTTCCAGGCTCCCGAGATTGCTTCTCCGGCGGAGTTGGACGGCTGATCCCGGTGGGTGGGGGGAGCCTCCTATTATTGGCACCATGCCGAGGTTTGAACTATGCATTACTCCTATCTGCTCCCTGTTGCCTATTTTTGCTCACAAACTATGCATTAAGTGCGTCAAGTGTTTAGATCGTTGTAGAGGCTTGTGGTTATCTAAACGCTGTTCAATTTGCTCTGAGTTGAAAACCGCCTTAGTTACCAATAAAGACTTATCATGTCTCGCGGCGTTACAAGAGATTAAGGCCTCCTTTAATTCTTATGCCAAGGACACGGCCCATAAGGCACTTCACTGTGATGAAGTCCTGTGGGAAAATCTCATTATTAAGTCACCCTTTGTCAAGCCCGGTTTCTCTAAATCTGTCAGACCCAAAGTCAAGTCGAAAGCCCTCAGCAAAGAGGTAGTGAGTAGTTGCAGTGAGAGTGAGGTCACCGAGGTTCCCCCCTCCGACCGTACCAAGAGGAGGCGATCACCCTCTCCGAGGCGGAAGTCGAGGTCAAGATCTAGGTCCCCCCACAAACACTCTAGACACTCTTCCGGGGAGCCTTCCCGGTCTACCAAATGCCGGAGAGAGGACTCTGAGGAAACAATGAGTCAAGCAAGCAGTGGCAGTCGGCGGGACACCCCTCAGCCGCCGCCCCCTACCCCTCCCTCTGACACGCCTCAACGTGATTCTGGGGACTCTGAAGTAGGGTCGGATATACTGGAACCCACACCTAGTCATGAACAATCATTGAGTGTGCCTCCCAATGTTACCTTTGTCATACCTAAATTGAATTATGTTCCCCGTAGTGTTAGATCGACAGGCCCAAGTAGGGTTCTGGCCGACGAGTACAGGGGATATCCGGCGGGGTCACAACTAAACTCTCAAGTGATTCCAGACTCCCAGCCCTTTGTGGCAGGGGGTTATTGGCGTCAGTCTGAACCTTCTCAACCTCTTTTTAACGTCAATCATGAAAGGACTGAGGAAGGCGGCATTGACATGTTGCCATCATCGGTTCCAGATTTAATGTGGCCCCCGGCGGATAATGAAATAGAGATACAACAGGATAATCCTGAGCTGAGTGGAGAGCCGGAGGAAGTTATGTTATCCCCGGCTTCCCAGTCACTCACACGTGAAGATTCTGAGGCAAGTTCCCACTCATCCAGGGACTCCCACAGTAAGTGTGTTACTTCGGATCAGATAAGTGATTTATTGCATAAAGTGATGCAACATTATCAACTCCCTGCCTCTTCGGATCCCCCAGTTTCTTATCCAACTGTGTCCCCTAGTACATCTCTTGTCAGGCCCCTAGATCCCCCAGGTTTCCTTCCTTCTTGTCCAACCCCGGTGGTGGCCGCGTCGCAAGGCACTACAGTGCCGGCGACGCTAGCTACGTCCACCTTAAGGGTTATTGCAGACATCCCTCCCCTCCTTTAGATAGGGCACCTCTGAAGAAGGGCCCCATGCCCCTCCTCCATGGCCCTGATTGTTCTTGGGTCCCTTTGATACCAGAGAACCCTCAACTAGCTCAACCTTCCGTGTCAGGGGAACTACCAGTACCCGGCAGGTGGTATATTGAAATCAACAAGAGCCGCAGATTTAGGGCAAAAGACGAGGCAGAGAGAGTGTTGGATGTGTTAATTAACCCTTCAACCCCGGGTGGTACACGTGTGTACCATTATGTTTTGACCCGAGGAACCCGGGTGGTACAACATTGTACCATTGCTTGCGTATGTGCTTTCGAATGGCGCGCGTAAAAATTTCGTTCCGTGGTCGCTAGGTGACGCCACCAGACACCATGTACGCCACCAAAACAGTCTCTACCCTGCCGCCAACATGGATACTAGCCCAAAAAGTGATTCCCCTGTGTCCGATTCCCTGCTCCCTTTGACGCCTGCCCATGTTCGTCGCGCCCTAACGCAAAGGCACGTACAAGATGCGTTGACTCCCGGAGGTATTGAAATAGCTTTGAGGAGTTATGAACGTGGTGAAGGACAAAATAGTGTTGATGACTTGGGCAGTGATAGCTCCGAGTCTTATCAGTCTCACTATAGTGAAAATTTAGACAATCTAGACGAAATTCATGAAAGAGACGCGCAATTTGTTGGATTTGACGATGACGATGAAAGTGATGATAGTACTGAACGTGATATAGTTGTGCAAGGTGATGAGAGTGTAGTGAGAGTGAGCGAATGGGACAGCACTAGGTCGACTGCCAAAGTTTAGGTTGAGTGACACGACACCTAGCCCTTCGCCAGCTAAATCCCCATTCAAGATACGCTTTTATAAGAAGCAAGTTCTTGAAAAGGCGGCCGCGGCAGCCAGGAAAGAGGCCCTAAAACTTGGTGAGGGAGCAGTGCGTGAGGGTGCCAGTGAGGCTGAGCGTGAGGGTGAGGTTGACCCGCCATTGTCTTCCTTATCTACCCACGCCACCCAAGTTGCCCCAGGCGCCCGCCATTCTTCCCCACCACCACCAGCACTGCCTAGGGTTGGGGAGCCCCCACTTTCGGCCTATTTACCCCCTATTTCCCCCGAGAGGAGACATACTACTACAGAAAAGGGAAAAGGGAGAAAATATGTGAAAAAAGGAGCTACAGGTAGGCGCTCTTTGTTCGAGGCTCCCGCGGCTTCCACCCCTGCCGGTCCCAGCCATACGCCCCCGCAAGTTTCCCCAGGGTCCACCCCACCTCTCCAGCCTACAACAGAGGTTCCTGACGATGTTTTTGACCTCGCATCCATACCTGCACCTACAGACACTGAACCAGTGCTGTCTACGAATCGTCGTAGGCCAAGGAGCCCCGAACCTCTGCATGAAGATGACAGAGCCTCACCTGCCACTCCTTCCCCACCTCGCCGACCTACACGCCGCCCACGCATCATTCGTTTCCCGCGAGATTATGAGGGGGGGTCTGAAGATGAAGGGCACCTCACAGATGACTCTGGCCATGATTACCTGGGTCCACCGTCAGGGCAAGATGACGGCTCTGACGACAACGACGATGACTTTATGGACATCGACGACCCTCAACCAAGACGCTTTGCCCAGGGCCGTCGTGCTCCTGGCCGCCCTGGCCGCCGGGCTGGGCCTGGGTGCCGTCGCGCTCCTGGCCGCCCTAGGGTGCGCGCCGCCAAAGTTCGTGGGCGTGCTGCCCCAGCTGCAGCTCCTCGTAAGCGTCGCCAGCTGGACCCATTTTATATTTTCAACTGGCAGGATGTGGCTGCTGATGAAGTGAATGACCCTGATGTTACCCCTTTTGATGAGGTACAGGAGGGTTCAGGAGTTACCCCAAGTTTTCCCGCAGGCCCCAATGCTCCACCACATGAGCTTTTTGAGGCATTTTTTTTATAAGGAGGTTACTGAGTTTGTCATAGAAGAGACAAACAAGCACCACCAAATCCAGGTGAACTTTTTTGGCAAGGTGACCAAGGGCCACATGAAGCGGTGGACCCCAGTGACTCATCCCGAGTTCATGGTGTTCCTGGCAATCACCATGCTAATGCCTCATGTAAAGAAGCACAGGTTGGCTGACTATTGGATCACCAAAGATCTGATATCCACCCCTGCCTTCGGGAAATACATCTCTCGGGACCGGTACCTCGACATCCTCGGAGCGCTCCATCTTGTCACCAACACCGACATGCATCTCTCTGACAAGCTGTGGAAGATTAGGACGTTGTACGAGATGATGCGAGAACGTTTCACGTCATACTACACGCCCTTCTGCAACGTCTGTATTGACGAGTCTCTTCTGCTGTTCCGGGGAAAGCTGAGCTTCAGGCAGTACATCCCCTCAAAGAGACATCGCTTTGGTATAAAGTTCTTTGTGCTGTGCGATTGCCAAACTGGTTAAGTCCTGGACTTCCTGGTCTACAGCGGGAAGGAAGGGGACGTGGAAATAGACCCCCTCATTGGCTTTGGCGGAGCAGTGGTTCAAGCCATGATGAACCGGTACTTCCAGAAGAATCACGTCCTCTACACGGACAACTACTACACGTCCCCCACTCTCTCAAAGTACCTCCATCAGCGCAAGACGGGGACTGTAGGCACAGTTAGAGCGAAAAGGAAGGGCATGCCAACTTTCCCTCCTAAAACCAAGAAAGGCGATGTCTTCAAGAAGAAGTCGGGACCCATTCTGGCTATTCACTGGCACGACCAGCGGAAGGTCAACCTCCTGAGCACCGTCCACAAGGGGGAAATGGTTGAGACTGGCAAGGTGGATCGCCGCACCCAAGTCAGGGTGACCAAGCCCGATGCTGTAATGGACTACAACATAAATATGAGGCTGGTGGACAAGTCCGACATGCAGATAGGCTTCATCGACTGTCTGCGTACCTCGTGCAGATGGTACAAAAAGTTCTTTCTGCACATGGTGGACATGTCAATGCTGAATGCCTACAATATTTACAGGCTTCGGAATCCGCACACCCAGGAAGTTCAGTAGCCTGCAGAGGTTCCAAAAACAGGTGTTGGTGGAGCTCCTGGACAGGTATGCTACGCCACAGAGGGCAGTGGCACAACCTGGGCGCCCGTTCAGGACCGTATGCAGTGTGCACAGTATCTAAATGTGCACAAGCTCGGTTACCTGCCTCTGGAACGAGATGGAGTCACCATTAGCAGAAGGCGGTGCCATGTCTGCTGGAACAGCCAGGTGAGGCCGAGGAAGCAGAAAAAGACCACCATGCAGTGTGTGGAGTGCCAGCTGTCACTATGTGCTATACCGTGCTTTGCTGAATACCACACCAAGCAGGAGTACTAACTAATAATCATAGTGAAAGTACCAAAGACTGACAATATGTATGTATATAGGCAACAAGTGGAAATAAAACAATGTATTGTGATAAAAAGTCATGTATTATGAAAACATATATAAATAAGTGAAAAAAGACACAATAAATTGTATATAAAACGTTTACAAAGCATATAACTAAGTGAAAGTGACACATGACATAATATTAGATGGCCAAAGTATAATAAACACCTGTGATAACGAATAATCAGTGCCTAATATAACAATAACCTACCTCAATTACTAATAAAATGTACCGTATCAAGTGAAAATGAGCATTATCAGTGACAGTGACACTCTCTCAAGCATATTTACCAAAGTGAAAGTGACACACGAAGTAATATTAGATGGCCAAAGTATAATAAACACCTGTGATAACGAATAATCACTGCCTAATATAACAATAACCTACCTCAATTACTAATAAAATGTACTGTATCAAGTGAAAATGAGCATTATCAGTGACAGTGACACTCTCTCAAGCATATTTACCAAAGTGAAAGTGACACACGAAGTAATATTAGATGGCCAAAGTATAATAAACACCTGTGATAACGAATAATCACTGCCTAATATAACAATAACCTACCTCAATTACTAATAAAATGTACCGTATCAAGTGAAAATGAGCATTATCAGTGACAGTGACTCTCTCAAGCATATTTACCAAAGTGAAAGTGACACACGAACTAATATTAGATGGCCAAAGTATAATAAACACCTGTGATAACGAATAATCACTGCCTAATATAACAATAACCAGCCTCAATTACTCATAAAAACTACGGTATCGAGTGAAAATGTGAAATATTATTGACAATGACAGCCTAATACACATATTTTATATAATTGGACTCCAAATAACTATAATAACATCACTATCAATAAATAAAATCGCCTCCGGGAGGTAAAAACTCTGGCGCGACGAGTGGCTAAGTGCGCAGTAGGTTAGCCAAGCCGGGGCCTGGGCCAAGGCGACGCATCCGAACGCGGGAAGATTTTCCCGCATAAAAATCACTCCACTTCCCGCGCTCGCCATTATGCAATCACTTAGGCTAGAGACCTCTACTCAACGGCATTCTACACATGAAGGTTTGTGCAACATTTTTTTTTTTTTTTATAACTTTGTGTCATGTATTTCAGGAGTAACAGGTGAATCAACATGGACCAAAATTCCTCAAAACCCCCGGACACAGAGTACAGTCACGATCTACCCTAGCCGGGGTTGGAGGGTTAAGGCTGTACCAAGTTTGTACAACCCAAATTATTTTGTGTATACGGCTGCCCCGGCAATCCCTCCCGCCGCATCTGCACGACTGTTTGCAGATTGGTCAAAAGCTGATGGCATCAACAATGTCAAAGCTTTGAATGCTCTCACGCCGGAATTGGCTACAACTCCGGTCCTAGACCAGACGCATACGCCGGTCCTACAGATGGGGCAGGGGGGATTAGGCCCCTGGGTAGATTGGGAGATAGAAGCACAGGTTTTTGCTGCTACAATTACTTCTAAGTCTTCACATCAGGTTCCCCAAGAAAATCATGCTTACTTTTCTTTGCCAGTAGCCAAAGCTGAAGGAGTGTCCTCAGATTTACTTACCTTTCTTGCAGCGTCCAAAGTTTCCTTGCACTCCCTTGATGAACCCTTCTCTCCTCCCCCGGCTGCTCACCTTGATAGGGACTTTAAGTTAAGAAATAAGGCCTACCGGATGTTCTCTCAGTACTTGGTGAGTCACCGGATCGCTGCCTCCCTTTCACGTACTATTTCAGCCATAGCTGACCCCCAAATTAGGAAAGCTACTGAATTGTCTAGGAGACTCTTGCTACAAAATTCAATTCAGTCCTTAGGAGACATCAGAATTGCGATCATGGAAGCGGTTCGAGCCCGCCAAGATCTGAGAGTCCATCTGGTTCGAAAGTTGCCGGCGGACATAGGTCGCCGGGTAACTCTCTCGCCGGTCCTTACTGCCACCCTACTTAACTCAGAAACCTGGAGTCTAGTGTTAATATGGTTAACGGTTGGAAGCAGGTTACCTCCCAAGCTAGGAAGGACCCTGCTAAGAAGCCTTTTCATAAATTAAAAGGTGGTAACAAGCCATACCAGCCACAAGCTAAACAATCACCAAGAGATCCCAGACCCCCTCCTCAGCAGGGAGGTAATCTACACAAGCCCAAACAAGGTAAACACTCTGGGTATAAAGGTAAGGCCCCTTAGAAGGGTAATCAGGGCCATTCATCAGCCAAAGCTAGCCAAGTGTCAGATGCCAACCCACCTCCCCCTCCAAAAAACTAGCCACTCATTCTCTCAGCATCCCGGTGCCGTGCTTAAAGACACAGGATTTGAGAGTTGCCTTGAAGGACGGGCCCCGGTTGCACCTGGGTTCGTTCCGTTCATTCCGCTCGGGCTGGCCCAAGAAAACCTGGGCCAGGAAGGTAGTGAGCAAAGGAATCACCTGGCGGTGGCGCCGGCGGCCTCGACTACGTCAGCCGCAGGAATACACCAATGTGTCTCAGGAGGAGGAGGCCCTACTTCAGGAAATGATTACCAAACAAGTCCTTATCCCGGTCAATGCCAATCATCCAGTATTCACATCAAGACTCTTCTTAGTGCCAAAAAGGGACAGTGTGCAGATGCGACCAGTTCTAGATCTCTCGCACCTGAACACCTTTATAGAGAATTCACCCTTCAGGATGTTGACTGTTCAGCAACTCAGACTCGCACTTCCGCCGCAGGGTTGGATGTGCTCTATCGATCTCAAAGACGCCTATTAGCATGTCCCTATAAACAAGCGGTTCCAAAAATTCCTCACTCTGAGGGTAAAGCAAGAGACTTATGTCTTTCAAAGGATGCCTTTCGGTTTGAACCTGGCACCGAGAGTGTTCACAAAACTCGTCCAGCAAGCTCTTTTACCCCTGTTAGTACAAGGCATCCAGGTGTTTTGGTATCTGGACGACTGGCTAGTAGTGGCGAACTCTTTGGAATTATGTCAAAATCATGTAGACCAAGTGTTAGCTCATGTACAAACCCTAGGGTTCAAGGTGAACTTGGCGAAGTTTCGCCTTGTCCCCACAAGTGGATTCAGTGGATAGGGCTGGTCTGGGACACCGCCAATCTGACTCTTACTCAGAGTGTGGACAACCGGAACAGATTTCGCAAGAAACTGTTCCGTTTTCTCCACAGTCTGGATACGACCAGGAAAACGTGGGATTCCCTGATCGGGTCTCTCAACTGGATACAGTTAACTGTAAAGTTGGGCCGGTTGAAAGTCAAGAGTTAATCCTGGAAGACAACAAAGTTTGCCCTCTCTCGCCGGAGAAGGAACTATGGCCAATTCCTCCATTAATCCACAGCTTACTCTCGGTCTGGGCCAAGCAAGAAGTTCTCTACTCTATCACGACATGGATTTCTCCCCCTCCTACAGTATGGTTAGACACAGACGCCTCGGGGGCACTAGGGTGGGGCTATCAGTCCAACGTAGGCCATCAAGGTCAAGGCACCTGGTCAGACGACAGTCCGTCACATATCAACAAGCAAGAGCATTTAGTCCCTCTCTTTTTTCTCGAAACCCACGGCATTACTTTGCAACACAAATCAATAGCGTTCCGAATGGACAACACAACTGCAGTTTATTGTATTCAGAAACAGGGCTCAGTGAGGTCACGAGAGTTGTTGACGGTTTCCAAACAGATTTTTGCCCTAGCCGAATCGCTAGGTATTTTCCTGCATGCAACATATCTCCCCGGCGTGGCGAACGTCTGGGCAGACGCTCTCTCTCGCCGGCGGAGCACTCTAGTAGAATGGACAATCAAACAGGCTATATTCGACAAGATGATTGCAAGATGATTGCAAGTCCACAAGTGGACTTTTTTACATCCACAGAGAACCACAGACTCCCCCTTTTCCTCACTCGTCAGGGGGTAACCCCGGCGGGGGGACCCGATGCATTGTTGGTAGATTGGAACAGGTGGACCTCAATCTATCTGTTTCCTCCACCAGATTCTGTGCTAATGTGCAAAGTAATTCACAAGCTGAGGGGTTACCGGGGCCGAGTCGCGATGATCGCGCCGCTATGGCCAGCCCAGGTATGGTACCACCAATTGCAACAGTGGTGCAGGACCCCAGTGTCCCTCCCAGTCTCCGCTTTCCACTTAGAAACAATTGGCAACCTTCGGACCTCGCTCAGTTTTGCCTTATGGACATTTACTCTGCCAAATGGTTAGCTTAATTTGGGGAAAGTGTCACTAATAAATTGATGAATCAGTACACTCGGTCTACCAGGAGACAATATCAATCCCATTGGAAAACCTTCACAACCTGGATTGTAGAGTCAGGGCAAACGACTGCCTCGGGAGCTTTAATTTTCAAATATTTAAACTATCTATTCGAGCAGAAACGTTTTTTCAGTAATCACATTAAAAAAAAATGTGTCTGCCATTAGAACCCCCTTTTTTTATCTCACCGTCCTTTCCGTACCGCAGGCGGAGGAGAAAGGTTTTATGAGGGCGTGTTTCAAGCTACTTCCACCGCCCCGTCAGCTCATGCCCACCTGGTCACTTGATAAAGCCTTATCGGTACTTCAATCGCGCAAATATAATAATGCGCCGGATTTTGACTCACTGTTGAAAAAGGCTGTTTTCCTCATGGCTCTTGCCACCGTAAACCGGGTGTCTGAGCTGGCGGCGATGAGCAACGAACCTAATTGCCTTAGGTTTGGGAGACTGCACGATCATGTTCAAATCGCGCCGTCTCTCACATTTATTGCTAAGAACGAACATTCTGACCATGTATTTTCTGAATTTTCCATCCCGGCTTTAAAGAGAGGCCTCACTCATCACCTCTTATGTCCTGTGCAAGCACTCTCAAAGTTTATGAGGGCTGCGCAGCCTCGCCAACCAGGTGCTTTATGGGTAAACCAGCTAGGTAAGCGTGTTATGAAACCGAAATTAGCTTCCTTGCTTATGGACATTATTAGGGAAAGCAATTCCGGCGTGATCAGCAAGGCTCACGATATCAGGAAATGGGCAGTCTCTCTCAGATTTATGCAAACATTTTCAGTAGAAGGCATTGCTACTACTCAATTATGGGCTTCCAATCATACGTTCCTAACACGCTATCTGTCTGTAGCTCTAGATAAACCAAAGCGTACCTGTGTAGCTCTACATCAATGGGTACAGTAGGTTATGTTCTATTATGTATAAGTTTTGTTGTTTAAAAGGGGGTGGGGGGGGGGGGGGGGGAGCGGAATAGTCCATATCCCCACTGTGCCCCAGGAGATTGTGATGAATCACGAGCTGTGATAGGACGGGTTCTTCAGTCCAGTATTATTTTTTATGTTAATTCTAAGAAGATATCTCGCATATTTGCAACTATGTTTGTTTTACCAAAGTGTACAAATATATTTACTGTTCAAATATTGTTAAGAAGGGAACGAATAACTACTGCAGAGTTCTAGTTCTAGGGAACACAAGCGTGTCCCACTTTATCATGCATACGACCTAATGCAAAGATCTGACCATGAGCAAGCAGTTTCTTAATGTCACGCACTGCTTGCAAATCTTTTATACTTTTGTATACATGTTGTATTGCATACAATAAAACTTAAATTTGTTTATTTGGATTCATCTTCCCTAAGGTTAGGATATTTTACGAATGTCCCGCCTCCAGTCTTGCTAATCAGGCGAAGTTGTCAATGATGAAGGGGCCCTATTAAATTATAGGTTTGATTCCCGAAGGGAAGTAGAGAAAACCTAATATTTAGTAGGGCCCCGTAATCATTGACGACACTGTCCCTCCCGACCATCCCACTTCCCATTCGTTGATTTCCATAGTTTATTCTTGGTATATCAGTGAAGGTCGAAGATGGCCGCTAGAGGGCCTGGTGTTGGGGAAGCAAAACATGAGAAATCCACGCATATGGCAAGTCATATGATAACAGATATTAAGTTATTTTTTATTTATTATATTTCGGCTAACCCCAAAATGGGGATTGGGCCTGAGCATATAGATAGATAGATAGATATTTTACGGAGTTTTTTTCTGTAGGGTACCCGATCAAAATGACGATCCCATAAGGGAATTAAACGTGCACTTATGACGAGTACTCCATGATACTTCCGCGCGGGCTATTCAAAATGCTGGCGCAGGATGTTGAATGGAGACCATTATTATTAATAGGTGAAGTCGTCAATGATTACGGGGCCCTACTAAATATTAGGTTTTCTCTACTTCCCTTCGGTAATCAAACCTATAATACTGTATATGTATATATATATATATATATATATATATATATATATATATATATATATATATATATATATATATATACAGTGTATATATATATATATATATATATATATATATATATTATATACTGTATATATATTTGTCCTCCCTAGACTCCCATCAAGCGTAAAATAACACCACCCCCTAACAAGACCCTCCTTCAAGATAGATATTTACAATTTTCGACCGAAAAATGTCCCGGTTGAAAGCCGGTTCATTTTAAATCACAGGCTTGCTATCGCTCGCCAGGAGAATATCGACACCTAAATGACACGAACATTCTTAATTATGGCAAAGAAAATAGGCGAAATGTATTAATATCGCCAAACTAATGGGCCGAACGTCATATAATCTGAATACTAATGAGGCTGAACATGAGGAAGAAGGGGGACCAGAAAAACGTCCCATCTCGCCTTACAAGCTGAGGCAAGTTACCAAGTTAGTCTCATCAAGAGTTTGCCCAACCATGCCTCGCAAGTTGGAGACTCCTTGGATATAACAGTCTAACACACGAGTTACTTATGTGTGGTAGTGTACGGTGGCATTAATAAGTCATGTCTCAGCTGTCATTACGTTTGGCTCGTGCTATGCTATATTAATGTCTGTCAGATGTTGAATAGGATGTGTAAGTGTAGGAACATGTTGGTATATTTCACTCAATATGAATAAATAAGGTTTAGATATTGCTGATACCAATTATTGATCAAAACATACTTGGTGCCCAGACATCACTTATTAGCGTGATTGTACAATCGGCCTAATAAGTGATGTCTCGGCACCAAGTATATTTTGATAAATAATTGGTGTCAGCAATATATAAACTTGATTTATTCACTTCAAGCGAGATATACAACCATGTTCCCACACTTACTCACCCTATTCAACATGTGACAGACATTAATACAGTACAGAGCGAGCCAAACGTAATGACAGCTGAAACGTGACTTATTAGCGCCACTGTACCGCCATTCAGTGATGAATGTGTATTTCCTCTTACTGTCAGGCACTTTCTGCTTGAGTGTCCCAGTTTGGTCAACTTAAGAGATTTTCTCTTAAGGGATTTTTTTTCTCGAACCCCCATCTACCTCATGTTTAGCCCCATTAGTTTTGAAATTTTAAGATGTTCGCCCCATTAGTGTGCCGATTTTAAAACATTTCGCCCAATTACGTAAATTTTTAGACCTTTCGCGCCATTTAGGTGTCATTTTTTTTTCCTGGTGAGCTATAGCGTGCCTGTGATTTAGGAGGGACATTTTGCTACCGAAAAATGTACAAACATAAATCGAAGGGGGTCTTGGGGGTATTGTTTGTATAGCTTGATAGGGGTCCAGGAAGCAACTACAAATCTGCCCTTAAGTCGGTGGTTGATTTTGCAGCACCGGAAGGCTGATGGTACACTCGGTTACCATAATGTCTAGCCCACCCATAAGAATTTCTGGACCCCTTATTTTTGTATTTATGCAATTATAACTATATGGATTGATTTTTGGATAACATTTGCTTTTTAATATATAGTATATATAGTTTTGAAGTTGATGTATAGAACATTATATTCGTAAACTGGTTTCCAGAGATATACTTCCATAATTAGATATGTGTGCAGTCAAGGAATGTTTATGAGTGAGCTAGAGACTATGGTATCCGAGTGTACCTACTGTCTCTTAAGTCAGGTGTTAGGTGAAGGTATGGAGGGATAAGCCTTTACAATGGCTCCTCGTAACTACTATGTCTCTCTTCAGTGCTTGGAGGGGAGGCTGGTACCCCTGGTGACTATGTGTTTTTATTTCTGAAAGTGGCTGGACTTTTTTCACTTTTTATGATTGCATTGTTTGTACGTTGATGTCTAGTTTTTGTCATGATGTTTTGAGGGTTTAGTTTTTCCGCATATATGTTAGCTTGTCCGGCGCCATATGACCTTGTTGTTGAGGTGCCATGTTTCTTATCAATCAACCAATCTCTCTCTCTCTCTCTCTCTCTCTCTCTCTCTCTCTCTCTCTCTTATATATATATATATATATATATATATATATATATATATATATATATATATATATATATATATATATATATACAGGTAGTTGGGAGGGTGTGTTTGAAAAGAAGATATTATATATTATAAGGACGTCAAACAAAGTTGTTGGTTGGGCTGGCTGCTGGTATATTTTCTGTGTACAGTCGCGCTAATAAGTGATGTTTCGACATCAAGTATATTTGATCAATAATTGGTATCATGTAATATCTAAGATTCATTTCTTCATATCGCGTGAAATGTACAAACATGTTCCTACACTTACCCCCCCTATACAACATCTGACAGACATTAATATAGCACAGAGCAAGCCAAACGTAATGACAGCTGGGACATGACTTATTAGCGCGTCCGTACTGTGTAGGTGGCAGGGAGATAGGTGGCGGTCGATGGAGGGAAACTATAGTCCGTTCATTCTAGGTTGGGCAGAAATCGTAACCTCTAACCTCTGTAACTCAAAAAGGGCTAGAACAGATGAGCTGTCAATTAATACACATATTCCCTGGCCAAGTCTTCCTATTTGGTAGAGAGGTTAGGGGTTATGATTTCTGCCCAACCAAGAATGAACGGACTATAGAATAGCATAGATGGACTGATAGACAGAAATAATATATAATGCAGATTATGTATATTGATAAACAGTTAGAATCCTCGAAGTTAACCTGCGTAATTACCGTTCCCTATGCTACTTATTCCATGATCTTACATTAGCGAAACATTGACCCCAAACAGCCGCTAGTAATCTGTACTTCATATGAATGTTTATACAGTACGTATAACTGATCGTTTAATTAAGCACTTAAACTAAACAACAGCTTTATAGTCAAGATAGGGATATATTACTGTATATTGCCCTGAATAGTGTGTATGAGTGTATAATTCATACACAATGACGGAATTGTTTTTAGTAAAATTATGTAATTGTTATAGTGTAATCAATATGCATATCTTCATCTGTATAATCATTTCTCAGCCAGCGGATTATGGGTCGAACCAACAATGACTCCCTACAAGTGAACCCTACAAGCGGGTGCCCAACCCCGAAAGGGGTTGAAATAGGGGAGCTATCCCCCCGCCATAGGCGGCTTTCTAGGGCCTTTCCTAGCTGATGCTGAGAGGATTGGGTTCTAGTCATGTGGTGATGGGCTGGTCTATCGGAGTGAGAACTGAGCGATCTCTGCCATACCCATAGCTTACTCTGACTATTCCTTTTACTTATATATTTTCTAGATCTCAAGTGACGGCGTCTCTTCCGTGGATTGACCTCCCAATCTACCAAGACTGAAAGCCAAAGCGTCACATTTTTCCTTTGCCCCTCAACTTTCTCTTCATAATTGCTGAGGGGCACAGGGCCCTGGGTGGGGCTTTGGTTTCCCGGGCGTTTCCGCACCCTCCTCAGCTCCCCGCCATGGAGTGGCTTCGGTCACCCAGGCTTTTTTGTGGTCGGCAGGGAGGGTTCTGTGGGGGCGCTCGGTTATCGCCTTGCTCGGGGACTTGGGGCTGTTCGGACAGGCAGCTTGGGGAACAACAACAACAACAACAACAACAAGTGAACCGCAGAGATTCAAGGCATGACGTTCTCAGAGCTCTGCATGTATACCAGAACACGTAAGGGGAGTTGGCTCGATTTTCTGGTCCCCTTTCTCCCTCGTGTTATGCCTCATATGTGTTGAGATTATAAGACGTTCGGCCTATTAGTTTGGAGATTTTAACACCTTTCGCCCCATTTTGTTGTCAATTTTAAGACCTTTTGTGCCATTTAGGTGTCGATTTTTTTCCTGGTGAGTGATACCGAACCTGAATTTTTAAGAGGAAATGTAGACATTTATTTTGAAGGGGGGGTCTAGGGAGTGTTTTTCTAAGCTTGATGGAGGTCTAGCGAGGAAACTAAGAAATTAAGGAACAAATGGATTGATAGACCAATAAAAGCGTCCCATCTCACCTTAAACCAAACCCATAATATTGTTTACTGGGACAATCATTGGGAAATATAGGAACCCTGGGACACTATAGTCTATTCGCTGTAAGTAGGCAAGAAATCATGACCTCTATCCTCTGTAACAAAAATAGGACTAGAATAATCGAGTTAATATTTCTACCATTTGGGAAGAGCCAGTCAAGGAATACTGTAGATGTGAAAATGTACAGCCAATTTGCTCTAGCCCTTTTTGAGTTACAGAGGATAGAGGTTATGAGTTTTCGCCTACTTACAGCAAATGGACTATAGGACGACAGGTAGAGTTGTGGATTTAACCCTTTCAGTACTGATGCCGTCCTTTTAACTTAATTTTTGGTTACTACTGGACGATTTTATTCAGATTAACAAGGGTCTTCAGCAAAGTAAAAGATGTCGAACTATCTCGCTTAACTCTTTGTACTACGACCGATCCTTCTTAAACTGCACACAATCGTCTTAATATAGCTAGAAGAAAATAACAAAGACGTCGCCGGTGCAGAAGGCGTTAAGAACATTTGGGTCATATTTCTGAACGTTATACCAGCTAAAACCTTCGCCCTGATCGTAGGAATGTGTAGACACATATGTAGCTTTAGGAAAGAGGGAATATCAAACTCGTCAATATATTAATACCACGTGAGTAAACGAAAGTTGTTGAAATATTTGAGTAGATTCAAGACATTTGTGGATACGGAGCACTCCTTCATAAGTTAATACTCAGTTTGTGGATACGGAGCACTCCTTCATAAGTTAATACTCAGTTTGTGGATACGGAGCACTCTTTCATAAGTTAATACTCAGTTTGTGGATACGGAGCACTCCTTCATAAGTTAATACTCAGTTTGTGGATACGGAGCACTCCTTCATAAGTTAATACTCAGTTTGTGAATACGGAGCACTCCTTCATAAGTTAATACTCAGTTTGTGGATACGGAGCACTCTTTCATAAGTTAATACTCAGTTTGTGGATACGGGGCACTCCTTCATAAGTTAATACTCAGTTTAAGTAGATTCAAGACATTTGTGGATACGGAGCACTCCTTCATAAGTTAATACTCAGTTTGTGGATACGGAGCACTCCTTCATAAGTAAATACTCAGTTTAAGTAGATTCAAGACATTTGTGGATACGGAGCACTCCTTCATAAGTTAATACTCAGTTTGTGGATACGGAGCACTCCTTCATAAGTGAATACTCAGTTGTGTGGAGCACTCCTTCATAAGTGAATACTCAGTTTAAGTAGATTCAAGACATTTGTGGATACGGAGCACTCCTTCATAAGTTAATACTCAGTTTGTGGATACGGAGCACTCCTTCATAAGTGAATACTAAGTTTAAGTAGATTCAAGACATTTGTGGATACGGAGCACTCCTTCATAAGTTAATACTCAGTTTGTGGATACGGAGCACTCCTTCATAAGTGAATACTCAGTTTAAGTAGATTCAAGACATTTGTGGATACGGAGCACTCCTTCATAAGTTAATATTCAGTTTGTGGATACGGAGCACTCCTTCATAAGTGAATACTCAGTTTAAGTAGATTCAAGACATTTGTGGATACGGAGCACTCCTTCATAAGTTAATACTCAGTTTGTGGATACGGAGCACTCCTTCATAAGTTAATACTCAGTTTGTGGATACGGAGCACTCCTTCATAAGTTAATACTCAGTTTGTGGATACGGAGCACTCCTTCATAAGTTAATACTCAGTTTTCATATTCTTATGTTTAGTTTCGGATTGGCAGCACTGTTCGTTAAATTTTAAGGGGGGATGGTTCACTTTTTGGTCGATTTGGTAATTTATTTATGATTTTACTAGTTTCCTCCCTAGACCTCCATCAATATATAAATAACAACCCCGGGATCCCCTTTCACGATATATTTGTGCATTTTTCGGTAGAAAAATGTCCCGGCCGAAGGCAGGTTCCTCCTACATTGCAGGCTCACTATCGCTCGCCAGGAAAATATCGACAACTAACTGACACGAAAAGTCTGAATATTGACAGAAAATGGGAAAAAAGGTCTATAATCGCCAAACTAATGGGGCTAAGCATGAGGGAGAAGGGTATTCATCTCCCCCTAAGACCCCTGAGCACTGTCGTTGTCATCGGGGCTGTGGATGTAGTCACGATCCCTAATATCTGTATCCCCTTGGTTCCAAGGAAGTAGGGTGGACGAAACGTGAGGTGAGCGGACAGGGTTAGTTAAGGGACCTCAGACGGTATTGTGCAGCATAATTTACTGGTTCGGCTCGAGGGTTTAAGGAGGGGGTTTAGTTTGCTCTCTAAACCTCCATCAAACATAAAAGAACACCCACAAGACCCCCCTTCGATTTTAAATTTGTACATTTTTCGGTAGAAAAATTTCCCGGCCAAAGGCCGGTTACTTCTATAATTACAGGCTCGCTATCGCTCGCCAGGAAAAAATCGACACCTAAATGGCACGATAGGTCTTATTATTGGCAAAGAAATGGGGCAAAATGTCTGTATATTGCCAAACTAATGGAGCGAATGTCTTGAAATCTCATCACTAATAGGGCTAAAAATGAGGGAGGAGGAGGACTCGGAAAACCAGCTGCCTTCCCTTAAGGAGTGAGAAAATGGTTCACGATGATGGAAAGCAGTGCTTCACACACATTGTTACTGCCTCCTATCACATAAACACAGTCAGGGAGTTAGACTGAAAATAATGTAATTAAATTAACCCTTTGAGTACCGGCGACGTGTGTTATATTATATTCTAGCTATATTTAGACGATATTGTGCAGCTTAGGAAGGATCTGTGGTAGTTAAAAAGGTAGAATGAGATAGTTTGAAGCCTGATAATTGCTAGAGGTTCTTCAAAAACTTAATACAATTGTCAGAAAGTAGCCACAATAAAGTTAAAAAGGCGTCACCGGTACAGTAGGGATTAAACAAATATAACAATGCCTTTTACTACTTCATACACTCTTTGGATATATATACAGTATTGTGAACCCGTTGCCTGTTCGGAATAGTTTGCCTTGGTGTTCATAATACTCACGAAAAACCGAGCTAATTTAAAAAACAAGATATTTTCCATCCATATCCATAACAATACTAATATATCGAATATTACTGCTAATAATAATACTTGCAATACTTAATACACTAGCAACAAAACATGCTACTGTATGTGTTCTGTGGTGCCCTTAACCTACATTTTTAATATAGGCAATTTAATAATATTAACGTAACATGTTAAAGCAGTTAACTCAATACTGCTTCGTAACTGTGCTCATGAGTTGTGGTTCAGGTGAATGAGCGTCTCATCATAAAGTGGTCGTGTCCGATCGTTTGACGCTTCGTAAATCCTGGCTTCTACTCCCCTCCAGCCAGCCAAGGTGGTGGAGAGATTATGGATCGTGACTGTACAGTGTAGTGAAGTATAACCTCAGTGTCGGCGGTGTTTGTTCTGTTGATAACAATACTGTGGACTTCCTGGCTTTAACACCAACCTGCAGTCTTTAAAACAAGTAAGTGATGGTGTTAGGAAAGGTAGGGCAGGTTTGTTGGTTGTCTGATTTTATATGAAGCAGTAGGATTAGTTACAAGATGAATGGTACTGATGCTGGTGTTGTGGCGGTGCACTGGTTGTAATGGGTAAATGCAACTGTGTGAAGCTGAAAATGGTCTCCCACGACATACTTATGTATTGTTTTGATATAGCCTACAAGACTTGTGTATCTTGAATGTTACACTATATTTTTACATTTTACATTCATAAATAGTCCACTAATATACTAGGTTAGGTTTTGGTTAGACTAGGTTAAATATTTTGTTCAATGTTTCTTAGTAAATAGGCTCTGAAAAACAGTTATCCCCGCTACACAGGATCTTACCAAATTGCACCCTTATGTTTATCAAAATAACCTCAATCTTTGAATTTTGTGATTAATACTGTTTTGTAAGATAACGTACCCAATAAAGCAACTAAGTTATATAAAGTTAATCAGGTCAGGGAAGGAATAGGGATCATCTTCAACATTAATGAGGTAATAGGAATGGGCAAGAAACTGATTCCCGCATTCAGTCCATATAATAGGGGTCATTAGTATGCTTTAGCTTTTAGCTTTGAGGTTTAGCGTGGGGACCCGCAGAGGGCTGCACACGGGCAGCATGACATGCGGGGGTTGTACGGGGAGTTAAGGGGGTAATGGGAAGGATGAGGATAAAGAGATGTTCGGTATTATTCTAGATCCTGTTTCACAGCACATTCATCAATGTATATGGCTTCTATAAATGTGTCCTATATCATACTTCATTCCTATATCGGTCAGTAGCTAGCGGCGCACATGGAATTATAATTACTATGAAAAAGTTAATATTTACCTCCAGTTATCCACAGCCAAAGCTGGAGAATGCGGAGTAAATACCGTAGACTGCATCAACTATGTTTTCGGCGACCGTCAATCTTTTATTATGTTAATACCAAACCAGCAGGGGTGTGGCCCTGGGGCGGCAGCCCCCACCTAATATACTAGGTTACGTTAGGCTAATATTACCCCTTATTTTCGTCTTTTACCCCGCAATTTCTCTGTTCTTCGTAGCCCTCCCCACTAGTAGGGGCCGTGTATTTTGATTGTTTGATAATGGGTATATACTCATTTCCGCCAGTCCTTAGTACAAAACAACACTGAATATTATCTATCTATCTATATGCTCAGGCCCAATCCCCATTTTGGGGGTAGCCGACTCAAGACCGAGCAAGAACAGGAAAAACACAAAAACAACATAAAACAAAAAATAAACAGATAAAAAACACAAACTCACACACATGCAGGTCACCCAGGAGAAGACCCAGAGACCAGGGTTACCAAGGTCGCTCCAGCACTCCCCCGGCCCCTGACCACCCGGAGAGGTTCCGATCTCGGCAGGCAGACATGCAGCGGAGCCAAAGCCACAAGCCCTCCCACCACACTTCCAGGCACACCCTTCATATTAATCGTCCCCCCGGGCCAGGCGCCTGATGGACTATTATCTAGTCGAACTTGCGCCCGACCCCTTACTCCAAATGACCATGTGTTCACTCAACTATTCACAAGCATTCTCCATTCACTCCTGTCCACCACCACTTCCCTGCCTGATCTATAGTCATTCCTCTATCATCCAAAGCCTTTCTTACACAGTCTCTCCATCTCAATGGGGGTCTTCCTGCCCTTCTATCTCCCCTTGTACCTGACTCACATATTCTCTTTGTAAGCCTTTCATCTCCCATTCGTTCAACATGACCATACCAGCTCAGCACCCTTCTGTCCACTCTGGCTGACAAATGTTCCTGCTGCCCCACTCTCCTACGTATCTCTTCATTCCTCAATCTGTCTCTACGAGTAACTCCACACATACTCCTCAAGCAGCTCATCTCCATCACATCCAGCCCTCTTTTCTCCTTTTTCTTCAGAGCCCATGTTTCAGCCCCATACATCACTGTTGGCACAACAATTCCTTGATACAGTGCACTTTTTACTTTCACTCCGAGATTTCTCGTCTTCCACATACTTCCCATTGCTCCGAAAACCTTCCTTCCTTCACACACTCTCTGTTTTACCTCCACTTCCATACCTCCACTCCTGCTTATCGTTCCTCCTAGATATTTAAAACACTCTACTTGTTCCAATATTTCACCATCCAGCCTCACATCTAGATTCACCCTATGCTCTCCCCTATTACACACCATTACTTTACTTTTATTGACGTTCACCTTCAGTTTCCTCCTTCCACAAACCACACCAAACTCTTTGACTACCCGCTGCAGTTTCTCATCAGAATCCGCCACCAATGCTGTGTCATCAGCGAACAGCAACTGATTCAACTCCCAATCTCTACCATTCTTTCCTACTAAACCCAATCCTCTTCTTCCCATAGTCCTCCTTTTCACCTCCCTCACCACACCATCCATAAACATATTAAACAGCCATGGTGACATTACACAACCCTGTCGCAAACCTACCTTTACCTCAAACCATTCAGTCAACTCACCATTTCCTACTCTCACACATGCTCTGCTCCCTTCATAAAAACTCTTAACTGCTTCTAACAAATTTCCTCCTATTTCATAAATCCTTAACACCTTCCACATTGCTTCACGGTCCACACGATCATACGCTTTTTCCAAGTCCATAAAAGCCCAAAATATCTCCTTATGCTTCTCTAAATACTTCTCGCATAACTGTCTTACTGCAAACATCTGATCCACGCACCCTCTTCCCCTCCTAAAACCGCACTGTTCTTCTCCTATTGTAACTTCCGTACACTTTATTATCCTCTCTATCAACACCCTGCCATACAGCTTTCCAACCACTGACAATAAACTAATACCTCTATAACTTGAACACTCCTGCCGATCTCCCTTCCCCTTGTACAACGGCACAATACATGCACTCTTCCAGTCTATTGGTACCATTGACACAACAAAGCACACATTGAAAAGTCTCACCAACCAATCTATTATCACATCTCCACCCTTCTTTATACACTCCACAGCAATACCATCCAAACCTTCTGCTTTTCCCGCTCTCATTTGTTTCACTGCTTCTTTCACCTCATTTTCCTCAATCCTTTCATTCATTCCCTGCCACCTGGGTGGCCTGGGTAACCTATCTCCATCCACCTCTGCTTCAATCACTGCTTCTCTTCCATCTCTTGTATTTAACAAAGATTCAAAATACTCGGCATATTAACATAAAGAAAACTGAGAAAAACAAAAACACAAAATGCTAAATTTACTGTGTAACTGGATCTAGAATTTTACCAGATTTTGTTTGGGTGATCCTAGCTTTAAAACTATCAAGAGTGGGACTGTTAACTATATGAGATGGAAGGTGATTCCACTCTTGGATGCTGCGGGGAAAAAATGAGTACTCAAATATGTCGGTGCTTGCCTGGTATGTGTGGTATTTTTGGGGTTATACTGATGATTTGGACCAATAGTTAGCCCATCAATCTTTTTAGGCCTAATAGGTCCGGTAGACCATATACATCATTGTTATATGTTATTAAGAGTATTTTAAGGGAGAACAAAAAAAACGCTAAAATACGCACCACAGCTAGCAGTATAATCTTAGCCTTTTCGCTGCGGGTGACGTTCTGGAACGTCCTGGCAAGTTACAGCAATTTCCAGGCTTTAAAAGCCTGTAAAAACCGTAAAAATTGAGTGTCAGTGGGCGGGAGCGGGAGGGGCCCACCTCCGTCCCTCAGAGCAGTGAGCGGCTCACTGAGGTAGACTGTCTCTCGCGCGCATCTCTCTCTCCCTCACACAACAGTGGCCACGTGAGCGAGTGCTACCAAATAGCGGGTTTCCCGCATTTCACTGGCACCGCTGCGGGTGAACCAGACCACGTACGGGGCCCGTTCTGGTCTCATTTTGAAGCTATTTTTGCCTAGTTTTCGGCAGAATACAGTTAATTTAATGCAGATGCTTGATTTATCATTCAGGAGTGCCTGAATTTGCCCTAAATAGCCCAAACATAGCCGCAGCCAATGGGTTTTAATGGGTGATGGCAAAGTAACATAAAGATTAAGATTTTTTCGCATAGGTTTAAATTTCCGGAAACTAATGGGTAATAAATACGATAATTTGATATTCTAACTTACATCCGCTGCCGCACTAATGTTATTGTTGTGAACCTCTCGGCCCTCTGGCTGCCACTCGTTGCCGGAGTGAGGTATGTTCCATAATACTGTTTTTTTTCCCCTGTTACCCAATCAGGGGGGGTGTGGGGGCGGCAACCCCCACCCATATTACTAAGATAGGTTAGGTAAGGTTGTTAGGTTAGGCTAATGTCTTTTTTACGCTTTTAACCCCTCATTTTCTATGAAATTCATAGCCCTCCCCATAGTGGGGGGCGTGTTTTTAGATTGTTGGATAATGGGTAAATACTCATTTCAGCTCCTCTTCAGTATAAAACAACACTATATCTGAAGGAAAAAAAAAAACTTACTGTATTTCGCTGTCCGTCCAAAAAGTCAGGTTTACCATTTTTGGTTGTGGCTGCCTCATGTGGATCGTATGTTTGTAGTGTGTAAATATGTGTCTTTGTCTATGTCTACTAGATTGTATGTGATTTTGTATAGCATTTGTTGTCTGTGTATTTGTCTTCTTGTTACAAGTGTGTCTAATGTAATTTCTTGTTTGAGCAAAGTGACCGATGTAGTGTGTCTGTAATCACGTCTGATCCATCTTGTCGCCTTATTTTGTATGGCTTCTAATTTATTAATGTGGTTGTGAGTGTGTGGATCCCAGACGGTGGTGTCACAGTATTCAATGTGTGGTCGAACTAGTGTTTTAAAATTAAAATATTGATGTCTGCGTTGCACCTCCTTAGGTGTCAGCGCAGGAACCCCAGGGCTTTGTTGGCTTTTGCCCTGATGCTACTCACATGTGTGCTCCACGTCATACATTTACTCGAAGGAAAACAAACTATAGAAAAAGTGTTCATGTTTTCAGTTATATGATTTTTGTTTTCTTCTGGAATTGGTGTATTGTGGTGAAATTTCACCTTGAGAAAGTGCGGAACGCAGAATTTATGCTCACTTCCATTATCTCATAAAGCCGGTATCACACGAGCGTTTCTTCCCTCAACATTTATCCTCAACACTGGTCTGGCAGCTTATGAGGTCAACATTTAGATTATACCGGTATCTGTCATATTAATTATTATACCATCAGTCTAGTTTCCGATAACAGTAACAAATAGTCCAGAAATGTTGCCAGAAAAATGTTGAGTATCGAATGTTGACTAAAATAGCTCTCGTGTGATATTCGCTTAAATGTCGAAAATACCCCTTCCTCCTCGACCTGACTAAATTCAAAAAGGTATCCTAACCTAACACCCCCACTGGTCTGACCATTGCTCACGAGGATGAGAGAACAATATAAATAAAACCCGAATCGAGTATTTTGATTAAAATATTCCAAAATGTTGTGAAAATCCGAAGGATCTTGGAAATAATGGAAGGGAAAGCCTCGACACGACACGCTGCTAATACACACACAAACATGGATATTTCTATAGATGGAAATTTAATTTGGTTTTAATAATATATTTGTTCGTGTAATAACCCACTGGACCCCAGCGACACACGTTATGCGTTATGCGTTGCCTATATATTTAACGCTCATCCCCAGCGACGCAACGGTTTTATTCGGGCTTAATTACTCTTGTCCTATGGCAACATACGACATGTTCGTCTCTTCGTCTTCAAAGTTATTGCTAAACTTTTGTTTCAAACTCACAAATATTTCTGTGTTTCATTCTAGCTACCACCAGACGATTTTATTCAGCTTCTTGAAAACCTCTCATGATGAAGGAGTTGACATTATCTGGTTGATGTAGCAGCATTTATGCTCGTGACTGTACGTGGACAAGGTTATGAATCGGCCGTGCTATACAAATATTGCAATAGTGTTGATAACCACAATCAATTATTTGTTGAAGCTTCAATGTGTCTGGTTCTGCATGTGTCTATGTGGCTGACTGATTAAGAATGTAAATCGCTACAAAACCTTTATAATAACTGGGTATTCAAGATGAGAACATGCCAATTTACCGCAGGGTGTCAAACGATAGCCTATTATTGTTAGCCTTTGTTATTGTATTTGGCAGGATAAAATTATGGTCTATAGTTCAAATTATGTCTTGGCAATGAGAAAATGGCCAAAGCAATCCTATTTCATGTCCATTGTCTTGTATTCCTTCTCATTTTCATGCAAGTGTTTATACAAATTTGCTCCGGTTTAACACCCTGGTTTACCGTCAGCTGAAAATAAACAGACTATTGAGATGACGGGGCACAAAGAAAATGAGCCAGGGCATACCCAGAACCTGCTCCCGTATGTATCTATCAAAGGAAAGAGGAAAGGAAAAAATAAGTTTACCCATCAACGAGAAACAAACTTACAGCAGTTTCCCCTATCACAGCCAACAGGTAAACACAGTCCACTACCTGTGCTGACCCATAACACGCCACTCCCCTACGCTAATCCCTTCCAACTGCGGCACCAAGGGATCTCTTCATAATTGCTGAGGAGCACAGGGCCCTGGGTGGGGCTTTGGTTTCCCGGGCGTTTCCGCACCCTCCTCAGCTTCCAGCCATGGAGTGGCTTCAGTCACCCAGGTTTTATTGTGGTCGGCAGGGAGGGTTCTTTGGGGGTGCTCGATTATGGCCTTGGCCTTGCTTGGGGCCTTGGGGCTGTTCGGCCAGGCATCTTGGGGAACAACAACAACAACAAACAACAACCGCAGCATCAAAAATGGCCGCTCCCCACCAGAAGTGAGAAGTCCCTCCCGGAGCCTGATTTGAACTACGATGAAAATACCTTTATGCAATTAAGACATCAATCTTCTCAATTTCCACACATCTACCCAGACGGAAATAACTAACATTACAACTATCAGGAGAACCAACAACGACAAGATCATTATTCACCCTCGTATTGAAAGCATTGCATATAATGTACTAAATGTTTATGAAGAGCCAAAACTGTAAATTAATTATCATTCACTTATCCAAGCTTTCTAATCATTACTTTTATGATTAATAAATAGAGAATGCCATTACCTATGTAACACTATATGTACTATATTTTTAAGAACCTTAACCCCTCCAATCCCAGCAACGTATATATACGTCAGTAGATAAGTAACTCCCCAGTCCCAGCGATGTATATATCCGTCAGTAATGTACTTTCCTTGTAACTGCCTGTACAACCCTGTACAAGTTACCACAACCTTTTGAGCACTGCTCCTGTGTTGGCAACACTTCTCAGCTTATATGAGACCCACTGAAGGGTGACAAGAGCCAGTGTTGCCTCATCTTTGGAGGTGGATAGGTGGTCTCTCCTGCCATTTTTGACACATTGCTTGGGACTGCTGGGGACTTTAATTACTGTATCCTACGGTACAGTATGGGTTAATAACCGCAACAATAATCCAAAACCTGTAATTCACGTGCCTCTCATATTCCGAAACGCACTAACCGGATACCAAGTTAAAAACCGAATATTACCTGCCTAAAACAAGATATTGTTAGGCAAAGTTGACTCCACTTTCGGGTACCTCTCCTTAGGGCGAACGTGCTTAATAGCTGGATCAAGTCAACTCGGAGAATACTTCCGTAGGGGTTAACCTAATTCCCTTTAAAAAGTATCTTAACAGGCAGTTGGACATCCTACTCAGTCGCCACGTGTGACCAGATCTCTCAGGGCTCCTACTTCTATACTTCAACCAAACTTTAGTGCCTCTTGTTAGATCCTATGGTTTTGATGATTATTGCGAAGGTTATATAAGATATGCTAAGTGTTCAAATTAACGTCATTTAAGATATTATTTATTCTCGCCTTCTAGCAATCGTCACTTGTGTTGAGAGAACAATACATATTCTATACGTGGGATTGATATATCCATATTCCTTGACATATAATATCCTATATTTCATATACAGGTTATAGATATATTCATTCGGGAAATATACATGCATAATACACGTAATTACCAGTGAACACACTACCAGATCTTATTCTATTTGATGTTATTAGCTGGGTACGTAATTTTATGTGTAAGTGTCCACAGAGAGTGTTAATCATCAGTCTCTTAGCAACACTAGTTTTATGTTTATGCTTCCTGACGTCAAACGCAGTTTAAGCTTCTTTTGAGTTAAATATAAACTGTCGGTATCATGTCGCGTTAATTCTCCACGGCGAGATCTTCAGCCCTACAAACAGGCTAATATAAATTATTACCAGTTCATTGAATTCATATTCACTATTGTAACTCTATGAGTTGATTTAGATTAATATACTGTAATCTATTATATTGAACTAACGTCAAGCTATTCACCATTCAACTGATATCCTAATTTCCATACAATCCGATCACTGTGTGCGTGTCTCCGCAGTCTTATTTACCTACCTCATTCACTCGCCACCTCGCGTTTGTTCTTCATCAGGATACCAGTTATTATTATTTAAGGCTAACCTCTCTGTGCATGTTTATGCGATGTTTCTATAGTCATCACATTTATGCTTCATTGATGCTATTATACAATTACCTTATTTATCTTTTACTGTATTCCTGTAACTTATGAAGCAGGAATAATTATATTTATTATACTGTTACCTTGAGTGTATTTTGTATAGATACATTTCAATCAATATCTTGTACCTGTGCCTAGCTATTAAGAAATAAAACTTGTGTACCGAAAGTGTGTATTCTGTGACATTGGTGGAGATTGATTGATATAAGAAATAATATATATTTAAGTCAGCTGTGTTCCCGTTGAATGTTGTAGTTCTGAGCTTTCCTATACCGGAAATAATGAAATGGTATAAAGCGACTTAAAATTATAATGTCGCATAACAATTATAGTTATGGTGACCAAAGCTTCCCTATAAGTATTTGGCCACATGGACATTATGTATTTTAGGTGACGATGAGATATAATTATCTTTGTGTTTTCTATAGCTGTGTCTTACAGTATTAGTCACCGCAATAGCCTATATATACTGTATATGTCTTTACCACTGCAAATAATTTGTTGTTTTCATTAGACTAAGTGGGTTAAATAAGGGTGGAAGGAAAAATGGTGACCATCTTGGATCAGTGGAGAATGTTTGCGTTTCAGTTTTCCACTGTATTTTTAGTATTTTGTCATCCTCTATATCAATGCTAAGACCAGCGGGGGTCTTGGGGCGGCAGCCCACAGCTTAGGTTAGGTTAGGCTAAAGACAATATGTGGTTTTTGGGGGGCCTGTTTTAACATTGCTAAATAATGGATAACAATGCATTTGCAGAAGAAAAAACATCTTAAAAAACACACTAATCAATGAAGGGACTGACAATAAAAAAGGATTATAATAAGAAAAACACATATGTGGCCTAAAATACATATTGACCGACCACATAATATCAAAGAGCAAACACCGCACCACATTTACCGAGTTGGCGAGATATAATGTCAAAGGGGAGATCTGATTATGCAAAGAGAGATATTTGTTTGAAAAGGTAAATTTGAATTTGGTCAGAGTCCTGGACCCTCGAAAACAGTTTTATGAAGAGGATATAAAGGGGGTAGTGCTTGGTTTTTGGACTATATATATTTTTTTTTATTTTTATTTTTTTTTAGTTTCCTCGCTAGACCTCCGTCAAACTGATAAACCCCCTTAGATAAATTTGTACATGTCCCGGCCGAAGGCCTTTTCCTTCTAAAAATAGAGGCTTGCTATCGCTCGCCAAGAAAAAATCGACACCTACAGGGCACGAAAGGTTTTAATATTGACAAAGAAATATGGCGAAAAGTCTCAAAATCGCCAAAACTAATGGAACGAACGTCTTAAAACCTATGCTAAACATGAGGGAGAAGGGGGTCCAGAAAAAGCGAGTAGTACCCCCTTAAAGCGATAGGATCTGACCAAATATTTTCAAACGTTTTACGTTTGTGCTCAGTATTTGGGAATGGGCAAACACTGGTTATTTGTTATCCGGTTTGCATATAATGTGGAATTATAACTTAGTATTATTTTATGCAGTAGTCCAAAGATTCATATACACATTCTGACGATATCCCTGCCTATTGCTTGTATTACATTTGATTGATTTATTGGTTATCCTGAGAGCGAAGAATAATATGAAATATGAAGTATGGGTGATTGGAAACCAAAACCCAGTACATGAGTAGTTGATTAAATATACAAACACCCACCTATCCCCCTACCTACCAACCTACCGACCTATCCCTCTACCTACCCACCCACCAACCAACCTACCTATCTGCCTACCTACCTACCTACCTACATATCTCCCTACCTACTTAACTTACCTACCTACCTATCCGCTTATCTACCTACCTACCTACCTACCGACCTATCCACCTACCTACCCACCCACCCACCAACCAACCTATCTGCCTACCTACCTACATATCTCCCTACCTACTTAACCTACCTACCTACCCATCCACCTACCTACCTACCTATCCACTTATCTACATACCTACCTACCTACCTACCCACCCAACCAACCCACCTACCTATCAACCTACCCACCCACCCACCCACCAACAAACCAACCTACCTACCTATCTGCCTAGCTACCTACATATCTCCCTACCTACATATCTCCCTACCTACTTAACCTACCTACCTACCCATCCACCTACCTACCTACCTATTCACTTCTCTACCTACCCACCCACCTACCTACCCCCCCACCTACCTATCAACCTACCTACCCACTCACCCACCAACCTTCCATACCCACCTACCCACCTACCGCTCTACCTACCTACCCCTTCACTTATCTACCTACGAACCTAACTACCTACATATCTCCCTACCTACCTACCTACCCACCCACCTATAAACCTACCTACCTAACTACCTTCCCACCAACCTACCTACACACCCACCAACTTACCTATTAACTTATATACCTACGAACCTACCTATCTACCTACCAACACACCTACTCACCAACCTATCTACCTACCAACCCACCCTTACCCACTTATCTATCTACGTACCAACCTACCTATCTACCAACCTACCCTAACCAACCAACCCACCTACCTACCCACCCATCGACCTACTTACCCACCTATCTACCTACCTACACACCCACCCACCTACCTATCCACTATCCTACCTACCAACCTACCTATCTGCCTACCTACCTACCTACCCTCTTATCTACCTACCTACCTACCCCCTTATCTACCTACCAACCTACCTAACCTTAATACCTACCTCCCTAACCTACCTACCTACCTATTCACTTAGCCATCTACCTACCCCTCCACCCACACACCTACCTACCTACCTATCCTCCACCCTACCTACCCACCCAACATACCTACCTACCTACAGACCAAGCTGAAACACAAACCACGAAATTGATCTAGCCTAACTTGAGTATGTGCAACACAGTTCTCACCCTTTACACATCTGGCGGTACTAAGTCTTGTATGATTGGCTCTCTACATACACACATTACCCCTTTAACTCATTATGTACCAGCGACGTTTGTTGTATTATATTCTAGCGCTACATAGACGATCTTTATGTACCAGCGACGTTTGTTGTATTATATTCTAGCGCTACATAGACGATCTTTATGTACCAGCGACGTTTGTTGTATTATATTCTAGCGCTACATAGACGATCTTTATGTACCAGCGACGTTTGTTGTATTATATTCTAGCGCTACATAGACGATCTTATGTACCAGCGACGTTTGTTGTATTATATTCTAGCGCTACATAGACGATCTTATGTACCAGCGACGTTTGTTGTATTATATTCTAGCGCTACATAGACGATCTTATGCAGCTTAGTCTGGATCAGTTAGAAGGGTTGGTTGAGATAGTTCAAAACCTTATTAAAATGGCTAGAGATCCTTTGTAAACTGAATAAAATCGATTAGTATTAGCCAGAATAAAATCAAAAGGCTGTCGGTGGTACAGAAGGGGTTGATATGTTCTGCATTCATAGATATTCGGAGTAATATAAACTAGGTTACGTTACGTCTCCTTTCTTCCTTAAGTTTAGCCCCATTTGTTCTCAGATTTTATGACGTTCGGCCCATTACTTTGGCGATTTTAAGACCTTTCACCCCATTTCGTTGTCAAAATTTAGACTTTGTGTCATTTAGGTGTCGATTTTTTGCTGGCGAGCGATAGCGAGCCTGTATCTTAAGAGGAACCGGCCTTCGGCCTGTCCATTTTTCTATCGATTTTTTTTTTAAAGTTATCTTGAAAGAGGGTATTGTGGGGGTGTTTTTTAAGCTTGATGGAGGTCTAGGGAGGAAATTAAATATATGATACAAATAAATACAGGTATAACTGAGGAAATATATACGCCCCTCCTCCCTAGCCTATAATACAGCATTGTGGTGTCTCGTTTGGTATCAATAATATATACGGCCCTCCTCCCACCTAACCTATAATACAGCATTGTGGTGTCTCGTTTGGTATCAATAATATATACGGCCCTCCTCCCACCTAGCCAATAATACAGCATTGTGGTGTCTCGTTTGGTATCAATAATATATACGGCCCTCCTCCCACCTAGCCTATAATACAGCATTGTGGTGTCTCGTTTGGTATCAATAATATATACGGCCCTCCTCCCACCTAGCCTATAATACAGCATTGTGGTGTCTCGTTTGGTATCAATAATATATACGGCCCTCCTCCCACCTAGCCTATAATACAGCATTGTGGTGTCATTTGGTATCAATATATACGGCCCTCCCACCTAACCTATAATACAGCATTGTGGTGTCTCGTTTGGTATCAATAATATATACGGCCCTCCTCCCACCTAACCTATAATATAGCATTGTGGTGTCTCGTTTGGTATCAATAATATATACGGCCCTCCTCCCACCTAGCCTATAATACAGCATTGTGGTGTCTCGTTTGGTATCAATAATATATACGGCCCTCCTCCCACCTAGCCTATAATACAGCATTGTGGTGTCTGGTTTGGTATCAATAATATATACGGCCCTCCTCCCACCTAGCCTATAATACAGCATTGTGGTGTCTCGTTTGGTATCAATAATATATACGGCCCTCCTCCCACCTAACCTATAATACAGCATTGTGGTGTCTCGTTTGGTATCAATAATATATACGGCCCTCCTCCCACCTAGCCTATAATACAGCATTGTGGTGTCTCGTTTGGTATCAATAATATATACGGCCCTCCCACCTAACCTATAATACAGCATTGTGGTGTCTCGTTTGGTATCAATAATATATACGGCCCTCCCACCTAACCTATAATACAGCATTGTGGTGTCTCGTTTGGTATCGATAAGCCTTCAAGCAGATGCCCACAACTGTGTTAAGGGGAGGCACACCGTTTTTATAGACCACCTTCTCCCTAATGTTTAGCCCCACTAGTTTTGAAATTATAACACGTTCGGCCCATTAGTTTGGCGATTTTAACACCTTTCGACCCTTTTCGTTGTACATTTTAAGACTTTTCGTGCCATTTACGTGTCGATTATTTCAATGGCGAGCGATAGCAAGCCTGCAATTTTAAATGGAACCGGCGTTCGGCCGGGACATCTTTCTGCCGAAAAATGTACAAATTTATCTTGAAGGGGGGTATAGGGGATGTTTTTCTAAGCTTGACGGAGGTCTAGGGAGGAAATTAAACAAATACATGAATAAATGAATTAATAGACCAAACAAACGGCCAGTCTCCCCTTAATAATTAGAACCGTTCTGCTTCCAACACACTCGCTGCCCAACTTACGTTTATCCGTGGGCAAATTATCTTTTAAGGGGAGATGGGCTGTTTTTCTGGTCCCCTTTCTTCGTCATGCTTATCCCCATTAGTTTTGAGATTTTAAGACTTTTGCCCCATTAGTGTTTTTTCGATTTAGTACCTTTCGCCCCATTTCTTTGTCAATATTAAGATATTAGTGCCCTTTAGGTGTAGATTTATTTCCTGGCGAGCGATAGCGAGCCAGGTATAATTGTGAAGGTACCGGCCTTGGGCCGTGACATTTTTCTACCGAAACCTGTACAAATAAATATCGTAGGGGGAGCTAATAGATGAATTTTTAAAGTTCGATGGAGGTCTAGGGCGGAAACTAAAAAAAACAAAATATATATATATATATATATATACCGGTATATAAATAAATAGATTCCAGGCTGTCAAAAGAAAGTCGAGTCTAATCTTGTTAGTCTATAGTATTGGGTATGTAAAGATAACATTGTGGCTTGTAGAACGAATTATGTCCTTGGAAGTGATAACATGGCCAAAACAATGCAGTTTCATGTTAGTTTTCTTGTAGTATTTTTCACATTCAATTCAAGTCTTCATGCGAAATTGTTCCTGTTTGACACCCTGCTAGATTCAGCGTGGATGTAATTCCTCCCCCCCCACATCTTTCAGCTCATAACTCGGCCATAATAACTGCCTCTCACATTCACGACTTGTACAGCGACTTAGCGCGTATTTTGTCTTGTAGAAAAATGCGACATCTTTCTCCATGTCTGGCAGTCTCGGCTGATGTGTGCAAGGTCCGTGTAATTTGATTGTAGTCCTTAAAATGTTGTGACTTGACTTTTTGTCGTTGTATGTTGATGTGATTACGTTAGGAGTTCTTTCAGTACTGGGTGGCGTCTAGGTGGCGTCGCTGCATTTCGTTGCAAGTCACGCGACATCACAATGAGAAAAGACGTTACGAGGTGTGAAAGACAACAGCCTCGTCTCCTACGATGAAGTAGGGCACTGGACGAGTCTCTCCTGGTAGTGGTTCACTGGGGGGGGGGGGGGGGGGCATCCCAAGGGAATTCGTCTCCAGGGCCTTCCTGATATCGGTCTCTGTGAAGATTGCGGCATCTGATGCAGCCCCATTCGCCCCGACGTCAAGGTAGAGGAATTTGTAGTCTGCGTCTACCATTGCCATCAGGACCACGGAGTAGAAACCCTTGCAGTTGTAGTAGTAGGAGCCCGACCCAGGAGGAGCCTTGTACGCGATGTGCTTGCCGTCCAGTGTCCCAATTGTGTGATGGAACTGCCACCGTGTAGAGAAGCCTTCTGTAACCTTCCTCCAACCCTCCAGTTCAGTCGGGCACTGCAGAACCTCCTCCAGATACTCCTCAATGATGGCCTCTCAGGTTTCGGCCACAATGACGCAAGCGATGTTTAGCGCCACCCGAAAGTTGTAGCCAAGCTTTCGCTTCCTTCTTGTTCCCCGTGGTTCCTCCTGTTCCTCCTGCTTACGGTCCTGCAACATCTTTAGGAGCATCATGTCCGCATTTGACTTCAGTGTGATGGCCTGGGAGTAGATAAGCAACAACTCTGCATTCTGTGGAGTGGGAACAAGGCCGCTTAATTCCATGTTGGTGGTTGGTGGTTGCACTAGATAGGTTCACTAGGTAGGTTGTACCGTTGCTCCGTGCCACGTTGGTGTTGCGCCTTGACTATGGAACCCAGGTTTCGGCCCCTCCTTATATTTGGCCTTGCTCTTGTCCCGAAACCAGGACGTCATCTGCACGTACCTGGTCCGACACATACTGGGTACGTTGTAGGTATGTTGTGATGTCCTGGTGTCTCCTGTTGATTTCGCATGATCCGAACTGTCATCGGCCAATTCCCTGGCTGGGGTAGCGATGCCTCGTATAGGGTACATTCTGTCTCTTGTTTAATGTTGTGCTTGTTCGTAGTAGGTAAGAGATGCCCTTGAGTTGATCTCTTCTAATAATTTGTCGTGCTCAATATCCCCAACTTTTTCGCACAACTCAATACGCACGAAGTCGCCGTCTAAGTCGTGAATATGTGAGGCAGCCAAAGGATAGAGCACCCCCCTCCCCCCCACCACCACCACACACACCTTTTATCACTATCGGTAACCGGAGCCAAATTACCTTATGGTAATCCTATCTTTCTGGTGTAAATCCCCCGTGATAAAATGACCATAAATTCCGCAGCAAGAGGGATGTAAACTAGGGCCTCTTTCAAGTTAAGGAGAAAGGGATGAATTCGTAAGTTTGGAGTTTAAGCCTCTTAGTGATTGCAGATGGAATTATTGGTAAAGTTGAGTTGTGTGAGGAATGTGCACCAGTGTAAACAAACAAACTTCCTTCCCTCCCAGACACCACCTTCTCATTATCATCCTCCCCAGCCCCCTCTCACTACTCTCCCCTTCAAACCCGCCCCTCTCCCCCCAGCCCCCTCTAACTACACCCCAGCCCCCTCTCCCCTTCAAACCCGCCTTTCTCCCCCGAGCCCCCTCCCTACTCTCCCACAGCCCCCTCAGCCTTTACCCTCTCCCCACTTCACTTGTGTGAGTGTATATGATCGTCTGTGCTTCCTTGTTTGTCAGTAGGATATATAAACAAAGAAATGCACAAGTTTCGATGACTTATTCAGTACCTGTGTTTGGGACCCCAATAAAACACATTATTTGTATGCGTTTGTTTAGAGTTGTATTTTTCGACAGGCTGTTGAATAAGAGGATAAATAGCCGAAAACAATTGAACATATTTTGTATGACTTATGAAGTACACTTAACAAATGTAAATAGGTATCTGAATTCCGTTTCACTACGTTTAGGTTGTAATGTTATTGTATATAAAATATAACAATAGTAGTTCGTTTAGAATGTTTTTTTAAGTTATGCCAACCAATATAAATATTATTTGTCATTCAGTGAAGTTTGAATATTATTTCCACATAAATTGTCCACCTCTGTACAATATTATGATTCATATAAACTACTATTACACACTGACGTTATCTCCTCATGTTGTTTCGTATCTCAATATGTGTGTGTGTTTATGCACGCCAACACAGATTAAGTATTAGTTGAAAAACATTTAACGTATAATCGGTTTTATTTCAACTGACGGTAAATTGAATCCCTTAGCAGCTAATGTATCGATTCTTAATGGAAAAATATGAAACTGGTATGTCTCTGCATCATATTAAGACCATGTTTATATAATTGGCACCATAATTCACTACAAACCCTTCAAAATAACTGGGAAATCTTGATGGGAACTTTGCAATTTACAGCCAGGTGAATAGAAACAGACTTTAGTCATTATACCATTTTGTTCTTAACAAATATTTGTAACATCCCATTCAAGAAAACGAGTCGCTTATAAACTTAAGCCGGAGTCACACGAGACTTTTTTCGAGCAATTTTTACGGGCAATTATGGTCTGGAAGCTTGAAAAATGACACTTTATTAGAATTCAGGTTCCCAACATAATCTACCTTCAGTCTAGGTACCGATACCAGTGCGAAAATGTCCCGAAATAATACGATAAAAAACTTGCTCATGGAAAATTGACGGAAAAAGTGTTCGTGTGACAGCGGCTTTACATGAACATAGCTGCCGGACATCACAAAAAGGACAAACATAATATTGTAACATAGACAGGAACCAATGAAGGTAAAGGTTGTGACACTCCTGCATAGTAGCCACGTGCGGGCATGCGCGAGTGTCGGCTGCCCAGCCGTTTAGAAACCGGCTGGCGGCAGCCGGCCGGCCGGCTTTTCCTTAGTATATATCCTACGACAATGTAACTAATGTCTGGGATATTCTTATGTTGTTTCACAGCTTGAAGCTGCCCTTATTCTAAACCAACGCATCTTAGTATATTTTATTCTCGATAGTTGATTGTTTCATTATAATATATAAGATGTAAGTCTAGTGAGAGTGGGAGGAGACGAGTGGGAGAGAGAGACCGGCTGGGGGACGTTGCTTTGCGCGGGCGCGGAGAGACTAGCTTGGGACGAGCCTGATGTTGCCAATCTGATCGCAACGTTAGGCTTAGTTTCGAGTCATGCAAGGGGTAGAGGATTTTGACCCGGCAACGGTGTTGAGTGTTGCCAAGCATGGGATGTATTTCGCATGCCTAGGGTGGGGTCCAGACAGATTCAAGACTCAGAGCTCGCCTCACTGTCGTACCCTTCGGACCCCCTTGATATCTATCCCTCTCAACCCCACTTAGAAACTTTCTCTCTTACTTTGTATACCTTCTTTCCACTACTTCACCAATCTATTTAATTATCCCATCCCCTTGATAGACCTTATATCTATTATTGTATTAACGACGAGCTCTCAGATAATTAGATAGGATTTTGGGCCTTATGCAGAGATGTAATTGTTAATGAGACCTAGGAAGCTTTTTGTTGTCTCATATTTGGTGGTTTCATGCTTGCTAGTGTGTTCTTGTGGCAGGTGAGCAGGGGCTAGACCGGAGGGGAGGCTTTTTGCGATCCTTTAAGTAAAGTCTGCTGGTGCGAGTCCTGTGGACCTGCACGACTTTACTAGGATACCCGTGGGAGTCTGGGGGCATTTTCTTGTCTGTGTGCCTGTGTGTCTAGTGTTGTGTTGTGTGAGGGCCCTTGCCTAGTCCACTCAGCACTGCGCTAGCACGTCTTGCGTTTGTTTTAGGGTCGCCAGGAGAGAGTCAGATACTTGGGATCTGAGTCTCTCAAGAGAGCACCCTTTCAATTAGAGTAATTTGGCGCTCAGACTTGGGAACGTCCCTAGGCTAGAGCAGGTGGCTCAGCCCGGGTATCCGAAGCCTATATCCTTCCGGCTAGACCTCTGCCACCTGGCAGATTAACAGCTAGGGGTTTATTATTTCTGTATGCTTGTTATTGTGCCACAGTTTACCGTCTTTGTGAGCATTGTGAGCCAGGGTGTGGCTTAGAGAGACTGTCCGAGCAGGCTTGCCTGACTAAGAGTGAGAAGCACACCTGTATGTGGTTATGTTGCGAGTTGCTGCCTTTATTTAATTATACCTATGCCATTATACACTGTATGGCCTATCACTAGTATTTATTCCTGCTTATGAGTTAAGAGTTCTCTAAATCCGTAACATATTTTCTTTGCTAAGCATCAGATCCTACAGTAGCCGCATGCAGTTTAGAAACCTGCATCTTGTCTACCTGTACGATGTTTTGAGGACTGTTTGCTTTCACCTTCTTTCACGCAGGGGTGATTAGTTGTATTAATTAACGTAACGTTAAATGTACTTTCTTCTAGTTTGTTATTAAATTGTTTCTGCAATTTAATTCCGTTATCTATCTTTTCCTTGAAGCTTTAAGTCAACTTAATTGTGTGATCTTTTATATAGCCTGCTTGACTATCAGCAGTCTATAGTGCGTGCACCCTGTAACCGAGTCATAGGATACCTCGTTGTCCAGGCAGGACTCTTGACGGTTTAGGGTGGTTTGTTGCCTGGGTTTATAGATAAGGGTTGGATCTAGCGTTTTCCGTTGTTGCTTGTTGCCGCATACCTAGTCCAATAGAAAGAGCCCAGTGTTTATATATCCCAGGACGTAACAAGGTACACATAGATAATTTGTTAGTGGTGGAGGACAGTGTATATACCCTATTCCAAGTATGTAGGCCAAAACTCTTGAACATTAACCTCTATAGCTCATAAACGACTATAGTAATCAAGCGAATATTTGTATAATTTGGGAAAGGTCAGCCAGGGAATAGGTGTGAACATTTAAAGCCCATATGCTCTAGCCCTTTTAGAGTTACAGCAGTTAGGGTTCATGATATCTGGACTACTTATTTGGAACAGGGTATAATAATAGATGGTGTTGGGTGGGTGATGAACGAGTGGATATATCGGGGGAGGTGGGAAAGGGGCACAAGAACGTATAGGATCAAGACATGGTAGAGGTAGGGAAAGATGATTGACGGTGTTAGGGAAGAAAGAAGGAAACTGAAGTGCTACAAAAGCAGTAATAGGTTTGAGTAGAGGATTGTCTGATCTTATCGTAAATTTATGCAAGGTGAGGCTGATAGGAGTATGGCAGAAATGTAAGAGAACCTATTGTAATGGTGAATGACTTAAATGGAACAAATGAAAAAGGGTGGAAGAAGAAATATGGGTATACAACATGAATGGAATGAAGATTAAATTTGTGTGAAAGACATAAGCACTGCCTGGTGAAGAATGCGAAATATGTATGAAAGTGTGTAAGATCGCAAGCGAAAAAAAGAGACAGCATGGTGGGGTGAAGAAGTGAACAAAATATGTGGAAGATAACAGAAGAAAATGGTTTGTGTGGTTGCAGAATAAGAATTTTGAAGAAAGCAAAAGGGAGTACAAGGAGAGCAAGCACATGGTAAAGAGACTGGCTTAGGAGAATGAAGAGATTTGGGGAAGAAACTTTATGAATAATTTTCAGATAATAAAACATTATTTTGGAAGGAAGTGTTTAAATGTAGGAACGAATGTGGTAAAATAATGTAAGAATGTGAAAATGAAGGAGGAAATGTGATTATAGATGAACAGAAAATTAGGATAAGATAGAAGAAATATTTTGAAAGATTGATGAATGGAATGGGAACAGGACAATTGACAATGAAAGAGGTCTGTTAGATATGATATGTGAGGGACGTGTAGAACAAGGAAGATTTTATCATTACTGTGAACGTTTAAGATGAAGCGAACGATAAGCCTCAATTAGATTACCTTGGTTCCCTGTGACTCGTAACTCGTTAGTCTCCCCTGCCAACCTGCCCGACGCATCCATTTTCTATAATCAAGTTACCCGTCCAGTGATCTTGCCACTGTCCATATAGTGCTGAAAACTAAGTAACCCCTTTCGTACCGTCGACAACCTTTTTATTTTATTCTGGCTACTACTAAGCGATTTTGTTCAGTTTAGGAAGGATCTCTAGCAGTTTTATGGTTTAGAATGACAGTATCTTAATCAACCTTTTTTACTACAACAGACACTGCTTAAGCTGCATATAATCGTCCAAATATAACTAGCATATATTATAACAGACGTCGCTCGTACAAACAGGATTAATAAGGTAAATTATATATATATATATATATATATATATATATATATATATATATATATATATATATATATATATATATATATATATATTCATCGTAATCCCCCTTACTACTACGCCCCTTGACGAGGTTGGGACTTGATGGGGTGGGATTTTCCCCTTTCCCTCTCCCTCTCCCCTCGAGCTTTTGTCGTTGGCTTGACTAATTTTGCGTAGTTTTTTTATTCCTCTTTTTATATTTGTCCCTTCCGCTCATTTTCTGTTCCATTTGGTTGTCCTCGGGCAGCCTATGTCACATGCCTCCCTGGTCTGGCTAGGTAGCAGGCTCCTGACCTGATTTGTCTCTTAGGTTGCTGATGCGACCGAGCTGACTTGATTCCCCTCAGCAATGCATATTTTTCTTACCTTAGTTTTGATCGTTCATGCTTCGCCCTTGATCACTTCTTGTTTGGTGCTGGGTGTAGCAGTTCTTCGGCCCTGCCCTATAAGAGCTCTGATGTGGAGCTCATGTGGTCCGGCTGAACTGATGAAATGGCGAGAAATGTCGAGTATCTTCACCTGCCTAGATTTGTTCACCTCCTGCCCTTCCCTATCTATCTTGGCTTGATTACTGGTCCATCTTGATCTAATCCTTGGGGACAGCCCTATGAGACTTCTTTTGTCTCTGGTAAAAAAGAAAAGAAAAACAAATACATATATATATATTCATCGTAATAATCGTATACAAACTATACACAGTACAATTACCTTCAGGAACAAAGTTGGACGGAGGTTATGTTTTTGCCTATGTTTGTTTGTTTGTCTGTCTATGTGTCCGTAAACAATATATCTCACAAAGTTATAAACCGATGTTCACGAAATTTGGAAGTCAGATAGTATATGCGCAAAAAATTAAGAACCGAGTTTCAGGAATGTTTGTGGCCAGATAGGATAGGTGGCATTAGGATCATATGTCACGTAGGTGTCATTGTTGTGCAATTAAAGGGGATGGGCGTATATATGTCCTCATTAATATATATATATATACAGTATATAATTATATACGTACAGTATATATATATATATATATATTTTTTTTTTTTTTAGTTTTCTCCATAGGCCTCCATCAAGCTTAAACAAAATACCAAGACCCGCCTTCAAGATTAATTTGTACATTATTCGATGGAATAATGTGCCGGCCAAAGGCCGGTTCCTCTTAAATTTCAGGCTCGCTTTCGCTCGCCAGGAAACAATCAATACCTAAATGACACGAACAGTCTTAACATTGACGAAGAAAGGGGACGAAAGGCCTTAAAGTCACCAGAGTAATGGGTCGAACGTTTTAAATTCTGAAAACTATTTGGGCTAAGCCTGAGGAAGTATGTATATTATAAAGTATAAAGTATGCCCTCTATGGGGTGCGTTTCTAGTTCATTATATGTCTATTTAAGGTTATTGTTATTGTAAGTACAGTTATATATATATATATATATGTATATATGTATATATATATATATATATATATGTGTGTATGTATGTATGTATGTTGATTAATTGATGGATGGATGGATGGATGGATGGATGGATGGAAGGATGGATGGATGGATGGATGGATGGATGGATGGATGGATGGATGGATGGATGGATGGATGGATGGATGGATGGATGGATGGATGGATGGATGGATGGATGGATGGATGGATGGATGGATGGATGGATGGATGGATGGATGGATGGATGGATGGATGGATGGATGGATGGGTTATATATTCACAGTAACAATTGTATTCGTGATAGTATATTCAAAAAGATATATAATAATATATGATTCTGTGGTCCTCCAGTTTTGTGGACATTGAGTTTATGAATATATTGACAGCAATTATTGTTGGTTAACTTGGTTTAGTACAGTAAGTGTAAACTTTCTGAATATTATTTGTTAATGTCGTAGGAGATACTATATACTGTATATTATGTTTGTGATAGTTTACGTATTGCATGGTAGTGTGAATATGTAAATTATTGCCTGACATTATATGCATTTGCGGTGTATATTATAGGTCTATTCCTGATATTATAGTGTACATTAACTGTACATTGTACTTAAGGGGAGATTTCCACTTGAGGGATTTTTTTCTTTACCCCTTTCTCCCATTATGTTTAGCCCCATTGCTTTTGAAGTTTTAGGATATTCGCCCCATTAGTTTGGCGATTTTAAGAAGTTTCACACCATTTATGTAACTTTTAAGACCTTTCGTCCCATTTAGGTGTCAATTTTTTCCTGGCGAGCGATAGCGAGCCTGTAATTTAAGAGGAACTGGCCTTCGGCCGGGAAATTTTTCTACCGAAAAATGTACAAATTTATCTTGAAAGGGGGTCAAGGGGGTGTAATTTCAAGCTTGATGGAAGTCTAGGAAACACTAAAAACCTCCCCTTAAACATTGATAAGAAATAGAATGCTTTAGTAGCGTCTTTGATCAATAATGATTTGGAATATGGTAGAATATAGAATAGTAATTGAACGCTATCTAACTTTGCCGTATACTTATGTATACAGTCGCGCTAATAAGTGATGTCTCGGCACCAAGTATGTTTTGATCAATAATTGGTTTCTGCACTATCTAAGCTTCATTTCTTCATATCGAGTGAAATATACAAACATGTTCCAACACTTATCCACCCTATTCAACATCTGACAGACATTAATACAGCACAGAACAAGCAAAGCGTAATGACAGCTGCGACATGACTTATTAGCGTGACGACCGTACATTTCAGTCATATTCACAATCACATGTACAGTTTGCCGCACATATTCCATTTCTCAACCATCCCAGAAGATCGTAACTTGGCAGCACCGCACCCACCTCCCCAACCCCCCTCCTTCATTCCACCTCCTACCAATAGTGGAAGTTAGGAGGTGGAGCGAGGGAGGGGGGTTGGGGAGGTGGGTGCAGAGCTAATCACGACCCCAACGTAATAGAATATGTGGGGCAAACTGTACTTCTTAGATTCATTTTCACTAATAATATAATCTGTACAATGTAATGTTATCTATCTAATATGTTAAGGTATTTATATATGTTGATACAATTCATGAGTGTTTTCGTATTTCCACTGATAATTAAGACTCCCGTGTTCCGGCTACATTGGCTCATTATCTAATATATCAAAATTCCTCTGAAAGTCTCTCGTCTCCTGTATTGTCTGACCGTGTCCCTTCTGATTGCCTCATTAATAGAAATGTGACCCTACTGTATAATATATCGGTGATCATTTAGTACACACACACACACACACACACACACACACACACACACACACACACACACACACACACACACACACACACACACACTTAGGGGAGATGTGGCGGAGTGGTCTTGCCACTGGACTGGTAATCCAATGGCCCCGGGTTGGAATCCCGATTTATCAATGGGAAGATATTATTGGGATGGAATTTGTCCTGTACCTAGTATCAGTGCATTACCACAATGCCCGCCGTAATGCCAAAAAAATACCCTCATTGTTCCCTGATAAAATAGCACTGTATGAATATTCCCTTATTCATAATATGCTATAGGGGTGCAACGCCTAGTGAGTTAATAGCTCAATAGGTGGCATTCTGAGAGTGGGGGTTCGAGTGTAGGGGATGAAATAGTGACGCACGAAGACGAAGCAGCTTCAGCTATGGGGCTGCTTCGAGCCATGAGTGGATCTCTAGGGGCTTCACATGTCTCACTCCCTAGACTGGAACAAGACCTCACGGGCTTCACCGTGTTGAACGGTTGGATGTACAGGTTCTCAGCCTATGCCCGAGAGGGATTAGTTGGAATATAGAAAAACAAAACAAAAACACGCACACACACACAACCGCATATGGATGCATATAAGAGCACTTATTTATTATTTACGTTTCACATATTATTTAGGTTTGTAAAAAGTTAATATGAACAACACACAATCTTCGTAGGCTACTTCTACGCCATGTTGTATCACGTAGATGGCAGGTTTAGATGTAACTCCGCAAATAGTATATTGACAAAAAGACACAAAACATATATGCTCTGGCTTCACATTATTTGGTACATATTTTGTCGGATAATTTTCTTTTACTGGGTTGGGTAATCTTTATTTATCCGGTAATATGTAATAGGGAACGTTCTTACAACTCCTACATGAAAGCTTGCTAAATATCAGCCCAATATCTATCTATCTATCTACCTATCTCTATCTGTTTGGCTCTCTCTCTCTCTCTCTGTCTATCTATCTATCTATATAATCACGTTGGTAATTCAAATTTGCCTTATCTCTCATTTCCCTATACTGAATAATAACAACTAAGTCGTTTATCGCCATAGGAGGTATTATCATCAGTTGGTATGGGGAGTAAACGTGAAGGTATTTGGTGTAAAGTTGGTAAAGTATTGTGCACCTTTAACCCCTTCTGCTCCGATGATGTACTTTTCATTATATTTTGGCAACTATTAGGCGATTTTGTACAGCTTAGAAAGGACGTCTACTCATTAAAAGGCTACAAACTATCTCAATTAAAAGGCTACAACCTATCTCAATTAAAAGGCTACAAACTATCTCAATTAAAAGGCTACAACCTATCTCAATTAAAAGGCTACAAACTATCTCAATTAATCCTTCTAACTACCACACATCCTTCCTAAGCTTAATTAAATCGTCTAAATGTAGCTGAAATAAAATATATAAGACGTCGCCGGTACAGAAGGGGTTAATTTTGAATCTGCCAGACTACAATTAGTGAACAATGTGACAGTATATTTGTTCGTTGTAGACCGATTTGTCATCCTATATTATAGCACTCAGTTGTTAACAAATGGAGGTGGGAGTAGACAAGCACATTGTGTAGACTCATGTCGACAACTTTCATTTTATTACTTTCATTCTAGCATATATTAGGAATTTGTTCATACTGTAGGTATGGACAACTAAGCTGAAGATTTGTAATCTGTTCATAACCTCGATGTCTTCTAAAACTTACTTTTGCTAACACAAGGCAATCTTACAAAGCTTAAGAAAGACCTAGCAATGCAAGCGGTAACATATATCGGTAACTATTAACTCCAATATATCCCTTCTCATCGTAGTAAAATCGCCTAATGTTCGACAAAATATATTAACAAAGTAAGGAATGGCATATTGAAAGAGTTAACATTTAATATATTTTGAAAAGATGATAAATACTGCCGAGCATAGCGACCATCATATTATGTTCCCTAATGGTAGCCAGAATGCAATAAAAATAACCAATATTATGTAGAGTATCATATTTAACACTATCTTCTATAAGTTCTATTATCTGTTTATCTTTCCCCTGTAAATTATATATTTAGCAGATTAGTGATCATGAATCTCCCTCTTCCCCGCGTCCAGTGTTGCCAAGATCTATATTGAATAGACCATGAGTGTTGCCAACTAGATCTAGAGGTAGTTACTTCCATATAGGGGCACATTCTTACATCTAGCAACATTAATTCTAGCAATATTCTGGAGATTTGAGCCATTTTGGAACGATTTTGTTGAGATTGTTTCATTTTTTCTAGCGATTTTGGGCATTTATTTACTATCTAGCAGACTTGATTTGGTAACCCTGCGCGCGTCACATCCCATCATTGTTATTGTCCTTCCTGTCCGGGTAGATGGATGGAGCGGTAGATGGCAACTTCAGCCTTCCTTTTATTATTAGTCCCTTTAAGGGGGTACTACTCGCTTTTGATGGACCTCTTTCTCCCTCGTGTTTAGCATATTAGTTTTGAGATTTTAAGAGGTTCCTTCCATTAGTTTGGCGATTTTAATACCTTTCGCCCCATTTCGTTGTCAATTTCAAGACCTTTCGTGCCATTTATGTGTCGATTTTATTCCTGGCGAGCGGTAGCGAGCCTGTAATTGTTTATGAACTGGCCGTCGGCCGGAACATTTTCCTATCGAATAATGAACAAATTTATCTTGAAGGGGGGTTTAGGGGGTGTTGTTTTAAGCTTGATGGAGGTCTACCAAGGAAAACTAAAAAAAAATGAATTAATAAATATATAGACCAAAAACCAAGCACTACCCCCTTAAGCTGTTTATAACCCTCTCTTATTCTTCTATTATCCTGGCCACCTTTTGTTTTTTTAAGCTCTCAGGCATAAATGTAATATAATATTCTATGCTGTATCAGCATTAATTTTATCCTGTCATAAACAAGTTAAATGGTTTATATCTATCTATATATTAACAATTACCTTACCGATATGGTGATTGGCTGATCTATCAGAGTGAGAGCTGAACGTTCTCTGCCATACCCATAGCTTACTCTGACTGTTCCTTTTGCTTATTATATTTTCTAGATCTCAAGTGACGTCGTCTCTTCCGTGGATTGACCTCCCTACTGCCAATCTAGAGGTTTGCAGAAGTGGGAGCCAAAGCGTCACATTTTTCCTTTGCCCCTCAAGTTTCCCTTCATAATTGTTGAGGGGCACAGGGCCTTGGGTGGGGCTTTGGTTTCCCTGGGCGTTTCCGCACCCTCCTCAGCTCCCCGCCTTGGAGTGGCTTCGGTTACCTGGCGTTTATTAGTGGTAAGCAGGGAGGGTTCTATGGGGATGCACAGTTATGACCTTGGCCTTGCTCGGGACCTTGGGGCTGCTTGGTCAGACAACCTGGGGAACAACAACAACCTTATCGATTTATTATTAAATGTTGTATCCATCTTCAACTTTATGACTTCTAAGTAGTTGCATTGCCTTTATGTACGTTTTGCTTCTATTTGAATTATGCTGAACATTATAATAGTTGTATTTCAATGCATTGTAAGTCTATCATCTTCATTAATGTTCATATAAAATATTTAGGAAGTTCTTCTCGTACACGAATAAGGGATTCATTGTTTAAAATGGTTAAGGCACAAATTGCTCTTTGATCTTTTTCCTAGTCTTTATATTTGCCTTCCTCAAATAAAATGTCTCGTTTAATTACACAAGAGGGGAGTCCCAGGAATCTTTTATCCCTCTCCACGCCCTCTCAATCTGGTAAACTCATATTCTACATACTTTATCGTGGTGTACAGTTGTCCTCATAAGTTCTGTTCCTCTTTGTGATCTTACGTATGAGAGTAAAATTTATATGAATGAAATGTGAGTGTGGTTTCTTTTAATTATCAGTTGTCTAATCAGATGAGTCAACCACTGAACAAGAAACTACACTCGTAATTCAATCATGCGCATTATAGTTCCATGAGTAAGATCACTGAGAGGAACAGAACTTATGTGGCCAACTGTACATTACCTGGTGTTATAATCTCATCATTAATCCTGGGCTGCCTCTCGCCTTTTTGTTCGTGACTTATAATTTCCTTTTACTTCTCCTCCATCTTCTGGTAAACGTTTTTTACATAGTTCACATTTTATGCTTGTTCCATTATCTGGTTTCTTCATCCTCTTATCGTCTTTGTTTTATCTAACAACCCTCTCCCTTATTCCGCTTTGAGTTTTTCATCTTCCACTTTTGCCTGCCTTTTAACTTAGGCTTTCACACTGTCACTTACTTTTGTCGAATATCTCATTCGATAGTAAAACATAATATTTTTCTCCTCAAGATGATTTGGAATATTAAGTTTAACACTAAACCATTTCTCAAGGAGAGGCAAATGCAATTAATTTCCCAACATAAAATTAGTTCAAAATAATAATATAAATATTGAATTAAATATATTCATACTACTAGATTATATGCTGATATAAGACAGCCAATCATAAACAAAATACTTTATTCATAACCCGTTCCCGTGCAATTTAACACTTCCTCCATATAGTTGAAACATTTGTATCTCTAGGTTCACGCAATCTTGGAAATGGTCAACTTCTCTCCTTAACCCCTACTTTACTAGAACATTTTGCAATATATGTACCCCTCAATAACAGCCATTTCCCCAATACTGATTTTTCCATGGAGAGACATGATTCCTCCCTCACGAAAGCAGGAGGGGGGGGGGGGGGGGGGCAACTGATGTATTGGCGAGTGAAGGGGGTGGCCGGCACTCTCACAGTGTTGCCAGCGTCTACCAGTAAGGCCTTCAAGTCAATGTTAGCAGCTCCTGTTAGCTATTAGCAGTACACATACATCACAAATATTTTTAAGACTGATTGTTCCACACATACGTGCAGTTTCAGTCTTTTGTCCTAATGGCGGCGTTCCAGGCATCTCTGTTAAGGGCTGCTTCACTTGTCAAGTTCTTGGATTTGAGATCGGCACGTATAGTCCGATCCCAGGTCTTTCTCGGTCCACCCCTTGGTGCAGCTCCCTCCACAATCACAGACTTGCATTATTTCACCCAATTTTGTTCATCCATTCTCTCCACATGCCCATACCATCCCAGTCTACTTGTACGCATCACCTCGCTAATACTCTTTATACCTAAACGTCTCCTCAGCTCAACATTTGTTATTCTATCCTGTACCCTGGCCCCACACATTCATCTCGCCATTCTCATCTCATTACGTTCCATTCTGTTGACATCCTCTACTTTAACGGCCCATGTTTCTGAGGCATACATCATTGCACTTCTACCACATGAGGCATACACCTTGCCCTTCAGGGGAAGAGGCATTCTTTTCATGGTCAGGATTGGCAGCAGTTCTCTGAACTTCCCCCAGCCACACCTAATTCTAGCAACAGTGGCAGCTTCGGCCCCACCACCGGCAGAGATGGTGTCTCCTAGGTAACAAAACTTGTTCACCAGCTCCAAAGACTCATTTCCAAAATTCACAGCCACAGGATCATCCCTTAACACCTTACGAGCGGCCTATGCGGTTTATTTATGTGTACCGCACAGCGGGGTGTTTATAGCCAAAATAGGGCTGTTTACGTGATCATTTTCATGCCTAAATAAGACCCAAAACGTAAAACAAGTACCTATCCCTGAAAGGGCATAAACAGAGCTTTCGAATAACACCATAACGATCCTTGTATGATGGATAGTTTTCTTGCAATAACCGTGCAACGCGAGTGCAAAAAGCAGGTAATTCGGTACTTTCAGTACATAATTGAGTATGTAGCGAGTGAGAGAGGGAGGAGGGAGCTGAGATTTGTGTCAGTAGGTTCGCCGCGGTGGTCTGGAGCAGTCATACGCTCGCTAGTCTCCTGCCACCACTTGTCTCTCTCTCTCAGCCACATTACGTGCTGAAATTGCCACTCGAGTTATGTCGAGCGCCGCCACATAGTCCAGCTTTATTTAACTCGACTTATGTTGCTCGCCGCTAAATAAGGGTTAACACAAGCTCGCCTTTGCACACTACGCACTCACATTTCTCTATTTCTGACTTATCCTTTGGCAGGGGTCCCTTTATTCTACTACAGCGCTTACTCCCATGGTATACCCAACACATCTTGAGTACACGTGTCGGATGTAGTTCGTTGCCAGTACTATAGTCTGTTTATTTTCAGCTGAGGGTAAATTGCCATGTCCTTATCATGATTCGTCGGCTATTACAGATATTTTGTACCGAAATATGTAGTTATTAATTAACCCTTAATTAGCGGCGAGCAACATAAGTCGAGTTAAATAAAGCTGGACTATGTGGCGGTGCTCGACATAGGTCGAGTGGCAATTTCAGCACGTAATGTTGCTGAGAGAGAGAGACAAGTGGTGGCAGGAGAGTAGCGAGCGTATGACTGCTCCAGACCACTGCGGCGAACCTACTGACACGAATCCCACCTCCCTCCTCCCTCTCTCACTCGCTATATACGGAATTGTATGGGGAAAGTGCCTAATTACATGCTTTTTGCACTCGCGTTGCACGGTTATTGCAAGAAAACTAGCCATCATAAAAGGATCGTTATGGTGTCATTCGAAAGCTCTGTTTATGCCCTTTCAGGGATAGATACTTGTTTTACGTTCTGGGTCTTATTTAGGCATGAAAATGATCACGTAAACAGCCCTATTTTGGCTAAAAACACCCCGCTGGGCGGTACATATAAATAAAACGCATAGGCCGCTCTTAAGGTGTTAATGTTTGGTATTTGTATGATGCGGATACATAGTAGTTTCATATATTTCCATTAAATCTCGAGATATTATTTGCTAAAGGGTTCAATATACTATCAGCTGGAAAAAAATAGACTAGTGAGTAACCTTTATAATGACGCACTAAGGTCGTCGCTGGTACTGAATGGGTTAAATGAAAAGGGCTAAATACGTATGAATAATTTAAAGTAGTTAGTGCAGTACTCTATTTGGGATGTTGCTCAAGCAACATATTCATAGATGTAGGTAGATCATGGTCCAATCATACTAAACTTTCGTCAAACTCAAATAGGCAAGCATTAATTTATACATTGCTTTTCTGCATGGACAAGTATAAATAATTTAACCTACTGAAACACAATGACTGAATAGTGTAATAAATACACACAAGGAAATATATATATATATAACATTTCTTTTGTTTCTCTTACAGCCTGTGGAAATATACCTTAACACCTTACGAGCGGCCTAGGCGGTAATTTCTACGTACCGCCCAGCGGGTGGTTTTACCATAAATTGCCTTGTTTCCGTGCTCTTTTTCATGCATAAACAAGAGCCAGAGCGTAATACAATTATGTATCCCTGAAAGGGCATTAATTGAGCTTTCCAAAGACACCTGAACCATCCTTCTACGATCACTGGTTGTCTTGCAACGATCGTGCAACCGAAGGGCAAAATCGCTAAAATACGGTCATTTCGTTACATAATTACGTGTGTAGCGAGGGAGGAAGGGTGGATGTGTGTGGAGAAGATGTCAGTAGGCCCACGGCAGCCGTGGCGAGCGGTCATGAGGCAACCTACGCTCCTCCCGTCGCTCGTCTCTCTCTCAGAGCCAATATTGCGCCAAAATTGCACACGGACTAAAGTCGGGCCCCGCCACATAGTCCAGGTTTTTAGATACGGACTTAAGTCGGGCCCCGCTACGAATGGGTTAATATCTACTGGTTAAATATCGTATACTACTGTGCATATGCCCTATAGCTTGTCACAATCAATGCGACTCAATCATATATTTCACACACATGCACCTGCTAGTAGGCTACACTTAATCATAAATTAGTGCTTCTAGTCACTCTTTGAACATTTTTTATTTATGTATGAAGGAGACGAGAGGCAAAGGTTCTTGTAACAAGTGACCCAACTAAAGTTGAAAGAGTGATAGAAAGCCATATTTAAGGTACGTTAGTCAACATGTCTGGACACTTGGAGATGAAGCAGTTTAATTCATAGGATGAGAGGCAGGCAGATTCATATGTTGAAGACGAAATTACTAACCACTGAATGTGTCAGAAAATTGCATCTTCATTATCGACAACATCCCTTTCCAGATCCATGGATGTCACGATCCCAGTGTATTATTAACGGCCACGTAAAGACCCGGGGAGCTTCGGAGCAGCTTCAGACCAGTGAGTGTGAAGCTTTCGCCGATATGGTGATTGAAGTAGTTGCATCTTGTTCCTACCTTTGGGCATGTGAGTACCAAGATTGTGAAGTTGTGTATAATATTTTTTGTAGAATTTATTATGGGGTGATAATTATCTGGAAGGAGTCTACGTTCCAATACTTTGCAATCAACTTGATAGACAGTGGACTTGTCAATGGGAGGCATGTTAACGCTCTGAAGATGCAGATACAAATGATATCCTATTCATTTCAAGTAAGTTATTCATCATTCCGTATATGATCGAGAGTGTTCGTTTGAAATTAGAGGTTAGGTTCGACATTCATATTCTTGTATAGCGAACTTTAGAAGCAATGAAGATTTCTGGAAAGGGCTTCCATTATTTGACATGAGCAGCGAGCCCCATATCTATATTCGAATGTATGCTATATCCAATGTGCCACGTATGTGAAGAAGAACTGTGTGGAGGAGGGTTGGCATATTTGTTTTTTTGTAAAAATAGCATTAGATTAAAACAAAATCTTATCTTAGTATTGTAATGATGAAAGGAAAGAGCTCTCGTACTGTGCCAATTGCATCTGTATGTGTATATATACATGGCAACAATATAGGATAAAGGTCATAGAGAGAAGATGTATATTTGTGTGACGTATGACACCGTTTGGGGGCATAGCTCGTCTTGCCTTATATTAAGCTGTATGTATATGTCTAATAATCTTCTTGTGCAATGAATTCGTATGTACTTATCCATTCATTTGACCTTTGTTGTTATCAATATTCTTTCGTACAAGTAAATCACATTTTGTAAGAGTAAATGCACTGGCACATATATGTATGCAACATTGTGCAAAATATGTAAATAATATGAAGGCAAGGGGCCAGGGATATTCATTCATTCTATTAGAGGAGACACATTTGTGTAATGCCAGCAGCAGTGGCAGAGAGCTGAAACGGAAATACAATGTATAGTATAATATGAGTTATCGGCACAAGCGGAACACTTCTCTTGGTCTAGAGTTTGAGTGTTCGCCTCGTAAGCGTGAGGACCTGGATTCGAATCCTGGCCCAGTAGCCTCACAAGAATATTTCTAGTGGCGATGTCTGAGTACCTAAGCCAAGTCTCATCTGTATAGGTTTGGAGTCTAGAGGACACAGACGAGAACACATACTACTAAACTTTACAGTATATATTACTTATGTATATGTAAAGATTTCGGAAATCATATTAAAACAAAATAAAAAATAATATATTTATACTGTATATATATATATATATATATATATATATATATATATATATATATATATATATATATATATATATTATCATTAAGAACTATACCTATAATGTTATTTTTACTCTGCTAGTGATAATGTCAGATATTTATTGCATATTATTATTATTAATTATCTATGATGTGTCTTCAATTATTTTTGTTTTAAACTATTTTGTGAAAAAGCTCTTGCAATGACTTCCATTTTTGCACTTGGCCCAGCTCGACAGTTTAGGCAATTATATAAATTTATATATGTAACCTCGATAAATATTTCGTGTACGTGAGAATATTGAGCGGACCGATACATCTAAAGAAAACGTCACATTCAATCTATCTATCTATCTATCTATTGCCTGACGCCGTGATCCCCGAAGGGGTGACACATCATAGAGAATTAGTAATAATAATATGCTATACATATATGACAGTATCACAGGCAGAGTAAATATAACATAATCGGTATAGTTCTTAATGATAATATTCAATCTACAACTCCAACTCGGTTTAGTTATACGATTTTAATAATTCTGGTAATATTATGATACTATCATGGAGAGTTTGTTTATCTCTAGATACTGCCCCCATAGCAAATGTTGTATATGTGAATATTCCTAAAATGTTACTGTATTTGACAATTTTGTTGTTGTATGTCTGTGGTCTCTATGCTCATGTGGTCCATCCTTATATTATTTGTGGTTTTCCATTCTCACGTTTCGCCCTGCTCTGTTCTACATCTGTTCCTTTTTGTCTCTCTCTCCTATCTCAAGTTGCCCCAGACCAATACACACTGGTATTACTCTCTTACGATATCCTATCACCTTTCTGGATATAGTCTTCTCTCGCATCTCTTCCTTCCTGTCTCTCCCTTGTATTCTAGAAAGCCCCACTCTACCAACACCTTCCAATATATCCTCATGTATCCTACCTCTGTTTCCATCTCCTCTTCTCTTGTAGGCTGTCTGTCATACTTCCTTTTGCCCTATATTTCTGTCCGTTCATCCCCTAAGAATATTCACCCTAGCACCATCCAATATCTCCTCATTTATTCTATCCTCTGCTTTCATCTCTTCTTCTCTGGCATGCTCACTTTCTTTTGGCCTTTATATCTCTCAGTTCCTCGCCCCAGAAGCCCCACCGTAGCACCGACCAATATTACTCTCCCCGGGACCACACTGCCTGGACTGTCACATCTTGGCCAGGAGCCCCTTCAATATATCACTGGGCGCCACCATCAACCGGACTTAACACCTAATCGGACCCACGGTGTCAGATACCTCAGATACTTGACTTAATGTATATATACTGTATATATATATATATATATATATATATATATATATATATATATATATATATATATATACTATATATATATATATATATATAGGCCTATATATATAATTTCATATATATATATATATATATATATATATATATATATATATATATATATTTATATATATATATTTATATATATATATATATATATATATATATATCTATATATATCTATATATACAGTATATATCTATATATATAATTGTTTTTTTTTCTATGTGAACGAGGGAAACAAAAGGCAAAACTGCATGTGACAAGTGCCGCCCCCAGAGTTAAAAAGGGTGACAGGGCCAAAATCAAGTAACGTTCGAGCCAAAATGTCTAGACACACGAAGTTTGAAACAATTTAAGTCATACGATGAGGGAAAGATTGAATCAGGGAGAGAGTTCCACAGCTCAGCTGTTGAATAGAAGAATGAATGGGAGTAACATTTCACTCTTGCTTTGGAGAGTTGTATAGAGTAGGGGTGGGATTGTGTTGCAAGACGAGTACTACGTACCCCTACGTAGAGGAGGTAGTATGCACTGAGAGAGCTCTGAGAAACACTGATTATTGTAGTAGCGATAAAATAGCGAGAGATGCAACATTGCGGCGAAGAGAGAAAGATTGCAGAGAGTCGGTGAGTGGACGGGAGTTAATGATACGAAAGGCTTTCTTTTCTACTTTGTCTAGAAGTGTTGTGTGAGAGGATCCTCCCCACACATGTAAAAAATACTCAATACAAGGATGGACTGTGCCCCTGTACAGAGCATGACGCTGAGCAGGGGTAAAGAGAAGATCATTTATGAAAATTAGAAAGAGAAGAGGAGATGGGGCAGATCCCTGAGGAACACCGAAGTTGATAGGATGAGAAAGTGAACGTTGGCAGTCCACATCCGCAGCTATGGAATGACCGGAAAGGAAATTAGAGACAAAGGCACAGATGGAGGGATAGAAATCAAAGGAGGGTAGTTTAGAAATTAGAGATTTGTGCCAGATTCTATGGAAGGTTTTAGATATGTCTAACGCAATAGAAAAGGTCTCACCGAAGTCCCGAAAGGAGGATGACCAAGAGTTAGTAAGATATGAAAGAAGATCAATAATAGAGCGACCCTTAAGGAAGCCATACTGGCGATCTAAGAGTAGATTATGAGCAGATAAATGCTTAAGAAATTTGGAAGTAAGAATAGTTTCAAAAACTTTAGAGATACCATTGATGAGAGCAATTGGACAATAGTTGGAAGGGTGAGAGTGGTCACCCTTCTTTGGGACAGGTTGAATGAGAGCGAACTTCCAGCAAGAAGGGAAGAGGTTCGAGGAGAGAAAGAGACAAAAGCGTTTGCCTAGGAAGGAGTCAGCACGGAAACACAGTTTTTGAGTACAACAGGAGGAACACCATCCAGACCATATGCCCAGAGAGGGTAGAAAGTACATCTTTAGAAGAGATTAGGATATTAGACGTAAGTAGGAGAAATGTGGGTGGAGAGGTAGGAATAGCACCGAAGTAATTCAAGGTTAAGTTTCTAGCGAAAGTTTGAGCGAAGAGTTCAGATTTGTCAGAGGAAGAAGTTATGGTTGTGCCATCAGAGTGGAAAAGGGGAGGGAAAGACGAGGAAGAAGAATTGTTGGAGAGGTTTTTGGCTAGATGCCAGAAAACATGGGAAAAGCTAAAGTTGGATAGTTCAGTGCATTTATTATTGATGAAAGAGTTTTTGGTAAGTCAAAGAACAGATTTGGCTTGATTCTGGGCAGAAACATAGGAAGAATGAGATTCGGACAACAGTAGAACAAGCGTGAGTAAACCAAGATTTTTTTGCATTAGTCTGAGAGAAAGAAAATGGAATGCATGTCTCCATGCTCGATAGGATTACCTCGGTAATGCTTTCAGCACTCTCTGAGGGTCCCCGGCTAAGGAAGCCTGCCAGAGAGCCTCGCAGCCGGCAGCGCCAAAGTGCCACAAGCTCCGCTGGCTTGGAGGATCAGGTGGGCGTACTGGAGAGATTGGACAGGTGACATAGGTAAGTTAAGTTTATGGTCGGAGGAGCCCAAAGGAGAGAAAAAATCAACAGTATAAGAAGAAGGGTTAGAAGTTAGAAACTAGTCAAACATTTTGGGCCGATCTCCGAAACGGTCCGGGATACGGATGGGTTGCTGAACTAACTGCTCTAGGTCATTTAGGATGGAAAAGACGTAGGCTTGTTCACCAGGTTGGTCAGTAGTGAGAGAGGAGAGCCATTGGCGGTGGTGAACGTTGAAGTCTCCTAAGATGGAGATATCTGAGAGATGAGAAAGGGATAGAATAGTGTCCACATCAGAGTTTAGATAGTCGAAGAATTTGGGAAAGTTGTAGAGTTAGGGGAAAGATACACAGTACAGAAATAGATAGCATGACAATGATAGGATATTTTGAGTCATAAAGTTGAGAGTTCAGAGGAGTCAAAATCGGGAACACGAGAGCAAGGGAGTTTGTTGTGCACATATGCACAACATCTGCCTTTGGCTTTGAAACTGGGATAGAAAAAGTAGGAGGATACAGAGAAGTTGCTGCTGGAAGTTGCTTCAGTCACCTGCGTTTTAGTGAAGAAAAGAAGATCTGGTTTGTAGGAGGAGAGATGGTGTTCAACAGAGGGAAAATTAGAGGAAAGGCCGTGAATGTTGCAAAAGTTAATAGTAAGAGTTACAGGCCGAGGCCAAAACAATTTTGAAGGGTCATCAGGGGAAGGTCGGTTCGATGAAGTGTGGTGTGCATTTTTAGTGTAGTGAAGTGGATAGGAGGAGGAGGTGTTTGTGAGAGCTAGCTGGATTACGTTTAGTGTAAGTGAGGCACAAAGGAAATCAGTAAGAGAGGCCAAGCAAAAGAAACATGAGTTCCAGCAACTCTTATCAACTGCCTATAACCTCTCCTGGGTCTAGCCCTGCTCGTTTGGTGCCTACAATCTCTCCCATATATATATATATATATATATATATTCTGTATATATTTGCTTTTTCCATGGATACCTACAGAGGTCTGGCCTCGTGTAGCATAACTAGGCCTAATTGATATGAACAGTGAATGGGGTTGTCTCATTTAATCCTTTGAGCTACCACAGATTATGACACCCGGGCTGGAAGGGTTAATCCTTTGAGCTACCACAGATTATGTTTAAGCTGAATACAATCGTCTAATAGTGGCCAGTATATGATGAAAAGGACATCAGCGGTAATGAAAGGGTAAGTGTTGTTGTTTGGCTGTTATTGTTGTCGGTGGGAAGAATATTTTACGAGAGGTAATAACAATAGAGGAGCTATTTCTAGATACAGGATGTGTCGCCTACTGCAGGTGTATTCATCCCTAGACATTTGAACTTGGTGTTGCCAGGGAATTGAGACAAGAGGGAGGAGGAGGTGGTGGAGGAGGAGTAGGAGGCAGAGGTAGAGAAGGAGGAATACAAAAGAATACAAAGGAGAACAAACTGCAACAGACCTATTGGTCCTTACGGGGCAGTTTGGATATCTAAAACTACTAATCTACTGACTACGAGGTAGAGAAAAGGATAGCAAAGAAGAAGGCTCCTCCCCACCCACCACTCCCTCCAGCTAATGCTGGCATGGAAACAGATAGGAAAAATACCATGTAGTATTGAAAAACTGACACGGAAATTCGGACAGGACAGGGAGAAAAAAGAAGTTGATTTGTAATCTAAGCTAACTCTATTTACTACAATTCTGAAAGGGAACAGATGTATGAAAATCAATATACATTGCGGTATGCGTTGACATTTCGTTGCGCGTTATTCTGAAAGAAACTGTGTTACTCGGGGGTTATTTGCCATGTGTTTATCCAGATGATTCTTAAATGTTTCGACAGTATTACAGTTTACAATGTTCGAGGGTAGTCTGTTCCAATTATTCACAACGCGGTTGAAGAAGAAATGCTTCGCCTCGTGAGAATGAAAACGCTTGCCTATAATCTTATAACCATTGTTTCTCGTGTTCGCTTGATTGATCATAAATAATTCGCTTACATTTAGGTTGCTGAATCCCTTGAAGATTTTGAACACCTCTATTAGGTCACCTCTCATTCTGCGCTTTGTTAAGCTAAACAAATTTAGTTCTTTTAAGCGCTCTTCGTACGGTTTATTACGCAATCTAGGTATCATTTTAGTGACTCTGCGTTGCACCTTTTCAAGTTTATTTATGTCCTTTCGGTAGTACGGTGACCAGAATTGCACGCAGTATTCGAGATGGGGACGCACCAATGAGTTGAATAGAGTAAGTATGATTTTTTCTGATTTTAATTTGAATGTTCTGCCGATGAAACCCACCAATTTATTAACAGTTTTTATTACCTCTGTACACTGTTTACTCGGCTTCAGGTCACTTGATATTAAACTCCCAGATCCTTTTCATTATTTGAATTTGATAGTTGAATGTTGTTCATTGAGTAATCTTTTTTAGCGTTGTTACTACCGATGTGTAATACTTTGCATTTTTCTATGTTGAATTTAATTTGCCATTTTTCTGCCCAGTTTACTAAAGTGTCTAGGTCACCTTGTAGTTTTTGCCAATGTACTGTTGAGGTTACTTTATTAGTAATTTTTGTATCGTCAGCAAATTTCGAAATTTTGCATTCTACTCCTTCGTCTAAGTCGTTTATGTAAATTATAAAAAGAATCGGACCTAATACCGAACCCTGGGGAACGTCACTATTTACTTTGCACCAATCAGATTCTTCACCATTTATTTCAACTCGTTGTTTACGGTCTGAGAGCCAATTTTCGAGCCATTTCAGAGTTTTTCCTGTTATGCCATGAGCTTTTATTTTGTCAATTAGTCTCTTGTGGGGTACGGTATCGAAAGCTTTCTGAAAATCGAGATATATTATATCAACTGCTCTATCCTTATCATATGATTTGTAAACATCATTGAAGAAATCAAGTAAGTTTGTTAAGCATGAACGTTTATTTCTAAAACCGTGCTGAGAATCTTTTATTAAATTATTTTCTTCCAAATGTTTTACTATTTTGTCCCTTATAATGGTTTCCATTAATTTGCCCATTACCGATGTTAAGCTAATTGGTCGATAATTGCCGGGAGAGGACTTATTTCCTTTTTTGTATATGGGCGTCACGTTAGCTAGTTTACATTCGTTTGGAACTATCCCAACATTCAATGATTTGTTGAACAGATTTGCGAGTGGGTTTAATAATTTGTGTTTTGCTTCTTTTAGGATCCTTGGGGATATTTTATCAGGGCCTGGGGTTTTATTAACTTTCAAATTGTTGGTTGCGAACAGGATATCGTCTTCATAAATCGTAATGTTTTCGAGCTCAGTGCCATTTGATTGATTCGTAGGGGTAGGTCGGCTACCGGTAGTATCTTCCGACGTGAAGACTGATGCAAATTAGTTATTTAGGATATTCGCCATTTGTACTTTGTTATCTGTATGATCTCCATTTTCCGCAACAAGTGGGCCTATTGTTGAAGTTACCGTTTTCTGTTTCTTATATAGCTGTAAAATTCTTTCGGATTGGACTTGCTGGAGCTGGCAATATGAAGTTCCAGATTCTTCTTACTTCGTTTGATGAGATTTTTGGTTGTTCGACGACGCAGTCTATCATGTTCTAATTTATCGCTATTATTCTGAGTTGCCTTATATTTTTGGTATGCCTGCTTTTTTACTAAGAGGCTGTTTTTTATTTCATTATTCCACCATTTTGGCTTATATTTGCCTGCTGGGCGCCAGTTTCGTAGAGGGATGCTTGTATTTACTGCTTTGTTTAGGTTATTAGATAATATTGTTCCATAATCGATTTACATCATGAGTTTCGGTCATTTCACTTCAGTCAGTATTGGCAAGATGCCTTCTAAATGTGTTAAAGTCGGCACTTCGATAATCTGGTACTTTTTCCGTGCTCTCGTTTTCTTTGTCTTTATTTACTTAAATGTTAAAGGACACTATCCTATGGTCACTAGAGCTAAATTGCGGTCCGATTTTAACGCTATTTACCAGTCTTTCATTTGTCGTTAGAATAATATCCAGAATGTTATTTCCCCTCGTTGGGTGTTCTACGTGTTGATAAACGGCACTTTCCTGAAGATTAGCATATAGATCATGTCCCGCGTGAGCATTTAGTGGTTCGCCCCATGGTGTGACTGGCAGATTGAAATCGCCAAATATTACTGCTTCTTCCTGACAACTTATTTCTGCTACTTGATCATAGAGTTTCTCGTCAGTATCAGGTGATTGTGCAGGGGGTCGATAAATAAGGCCAATTATTATCTTGCTTGCTTGATTATTTATTTGAACGTAACGAGTATCAATATTATTTATGGCAGGTTTGGTTACCTCGATTGGGTGAAGATTACTTTTAACATATAGCAGAACCCCACCTCCCATTCTATGGGATCTTTCGCAGCTGAAGGGAGTATAACCTGGTAATGCGTATTCCGCCAAAAAATCACGCTTTTCCGTGATGATCCAAGATTCTGAAACACCGATTATATCACATTCCTCCGTACATGCAAATGCTTCCAGGTCTTCAAATTTATTGCGTAAGCTGCGTGCATTAACGTAGCAGGCCGTGATATTATTTTGGATAGGATGATATGGGGTAGTTTATGTCGCTGCTACTGCCCCTGCTCGGTTGTCGTTTTTTGATCTGAAAGTGCAGACTGCATCATGTAGGAGTCTGCCTAGGCGTGCTCCTCCGACTGAATTCAAATGGCAGCCATCATCCTGAAAGAGAATGTGTTGATTGTAGAAATGGTCCCAGAGATTGAGATATTCGACATCTTCCTGTGAGCAGAGGGATTTAAGTCTTTTATTAGTACTGAACGCCTTATCGTAGAAACCGGTCTCTGCATCGATCTTGGGAAGAATGCCTGAAATTATTATGTTACATGACTTACTCTTGTAACGCTGGATTGCCTTACAGTATGTTTCCATTAGTTCCTCTGCACTGGTGCGCATTACATCGTTCGACCCTGCGTGAATAACGAACAGGGTGTTCTCGTCAGCGTTGATGGTGACATCGTCGAAGGCTGGAGGAGGAGGAGGAGGTGGAGGAGGAAAGGGAAGGATGAGGAAGAAAGAGAAGGAGGTAGAGGGAAGGGGATGCGGAGGGAGTTAATATTATCATGAGGACATTTGTATGGGTAAGACACATTGTGATCCGTGAACCTATGTAGAGAAAGAGAGAGTGAGAGAGATTAATATATTGTTAAAAGTGTAGCTCTCTTCCCGTGTTGTGTGGAACTAATATTATTTATTTTCAGTCTAGATGCAAATAACAATGCCAAATATCTTTAAGGGGAGATGGGTCGTTTTTCTGGACACCCTTCTCCCTCATGCTTAGCCCCTTTAGTTTTCAGATTTTAAGACGTTCGGCCCATTAGTTTGGCTATTTTAAGACCTTTCGCTGCGCCCCTTTCCTTTGTCAATATTTAGGCTTCGTGTCATTTAGGTTTCGATTTATTCCTGACGAGCGATAGCGAGCCTGTAATTTATGACAATTTAAAAAATATATTTTGAAGGAGGACACTGTTTTTTTTTAATTTGGATGGAGGTCTCGGGAGGAAACTAAAGAGATGATATATGAAGAATATGATCGACCCAAAAAAAACCAACCCCCATGAAACTTTTATTGAAAGTTGTCGCAAATAAGAAATTTACAATAAATGTGGCCTGTGAAGGAAACATGATGTAAACAACAAAATTGAAATAGGGAGGGCGAATAATGTAAATAAATGATAACGTAATGATGACAAAAATGTTCACACCAACATTCCTCATATATTCCCGGCACCCCTTCCAACATACATTATATACAGGGAAAGAAAAACAATCATTTTTCGCTTGCATAACCGTTTTTTTTTTTTTTTTTTTTTTTTTTTTCTATATTCCAACTTACTTCCTCTCGGGCATAGGCTGAGAGCCTTAACATTCACCGCTTTACAATGAACAGTGAAGCCCGTGAGGTCTTGTTCCAGTCTAGGGATTGAGACATGTGAAGCACGTAGAGTACAATGAGCACCTGCCATCTTGCCTTCACATGAGGCACGGTGCTCACTCATGGCCCGAAACGACCCCATCTCTGAAGCCACCTCGTTCCCGTGCTTCACTGTCTCACCCCCTACACTCGGACTCTCACACTTACACACACACAACGCCACCTGTTGAGCAGATAACTCACCAGGCATTGCAACCCTATAGCATATTTTGAATATGGGAATATTCATACAGTGCTATTTAATCAGGGAACAATGAGGGTATTTTATTGACGTTTCGGTGGGCTTGTGGTAATGCACTGATACCAGGTACAGCACAAATTCCATCCCAATAATATCTTCCCATTATACACTTCTTATAAAATAATTAAAGCATACGTAACACACTCAAACTACAGTAATTTGATCAACACAATTGTGGACCTGTCAATTACATAGCACAATGTATTAGTGTATTTAAAATAATATATATAAATGTACTCCTATTCTCCATCACAACAAAGATTCAAGATGGTAAAAAATAATATATATATATATATATATATATATATATATATATATATATATATATATATATATATATATATATATACAGTATATATATATATATATATGTATATATGTATATATATATATTATATATATTATATACAGTATATACAGTATATATATAAAATATCATATAATAATATAATCCCGGCCGGTAAACTCGTTATTTGACAAATTTGCATAAAGATTGAATTCCAGCGGCCGCCTATAAAATGTAACGCGAGACCTATAACCGTATCACTGCAATAATCCAGTTGCTGTCTAGGTACAGTGGCGCTGATAAGTCATGTCTCACTTGTCATTACGTTTGGCTCACTTTGTGCTGTATCAATGTCTGTCAGATGTTAAATAGGGTGGGTAAGTGTAGGAATATGCTTGTATATCTCACTCGAAACGAATAAATGAAGTTTTAGATATTGCTGATACCATTTATTGATCGAAACATACTTGGTGCCGAGACATCACTTATTAGGCCAACTGTACATTATTGCACTCCACAGATAATGTGCTTCTCGTCAAATTTGTTATTTATTTTTATTTATGTGTATGAAGGAGACAAAATACAAAGTTGTCTTGTAACAAGTGTCCCCCTCAAGGTTGAAAGAATGATAGAGAGCCAAGATCAAGGTACGTTTGAGGATATTTAAGTGTGTTAGAAAGAATTGTAGTGTGGGTGTTAAGTGTAGTGAAATGAATAGGAGGAGGAGGTGTTTGTGAGAGTTAGCTGGATTACTCTCTGTGTAGGTGGGTCACAAATAGAAACAGTGGGGGAAGCCAGGTAAATGTAACAGAAATTCCAGCAACTCCTTATCATATGCCCGTGGTGAACAATAATGTCACTGTGTATTATTTTGTGGGATTTTTTTCTGGAAATCCTTGTCTTTCATTAATTACCTTGTCTTTAGCCCCATTAATTTTGAGATTTTAAGACGTTCGCCCAATTAGTTAGGCAATTGTATGATCTTTTCTGCCATTTAGGAGTCTATTTTTTCCTGGCGAGTGATAGCGAGCCTGACATTTCTTCCAATACATAACACATTGCATGTTGAAGCGATCATTGTGATTATAACAGAGGGATAAGAAACGTGTATTATCTCGCGGTAGCCCTGAAACTGCTGGAGAGTGATTTGTAATTGTAAAATAAATTAGATGTTTTCTGTGAAGCTCAGGGGGTTAATAGCGTAAAATGTTTATAATATTTCTGTGTTCAATCGTTTGTCTTATTAACTCATTGCCGGGGCCGACCTTTTTATTCAATTAAAAAAGGGCCTCCAACAATTTCAACGCCTTTTACTATTACACTTAATTCATATATGTTCACCAACCAACTTTATTTCTAAACTTAATTAATGAAAGCAACAAATAACATGTGGCACTCCAAGGTCTCGAACCTAGGATACTCACACCGAAATTCTGCGCATTTATGTATTGCGCTATCAAGACAGTTAAAGAATTATGCACAAACCTACAATTTGTTATGCAGTTTTGAATTCTACATATTAATCTGAACATGTACATACATTCCAACTGTCCTATGGTAGCCTAATGTATAGAGGAATGAAAGGAGTAATTTGACTATCACAGATCGTTCTTAAGCTGCACACAATCGTCTAAATATAGCTAGAATATAATGACAAAGACGTCGCCGGTACTGAAGAGGTTATTCTTACCATATTGAAGCTCAGACTATCACCATTCCCATGTCTTTCTCGCAGAGTTCATATTTAGTTGTATACGTTTTTTGTTCATATATAAAGGAGAGGTAGTTGTTTTTTGTTCATATATTAAGGAGAGGTAGTTGTTTTTTGTTCATATATAAAGGAGAGGTAGTTGTTTTGTTCATATATAAAGGAGAGGTAGTTGTTTTGTTCATATATAAAGGAGAGGTAGTTGTTTTGTTCATATATAAAGGAGAGGTAGTTGTTTTGTTCATATATAAAGGAGAGGTAGTTGTTTTGTTCATATATAAAGGAGAGGTAGTTGTTTTGTTCATATATAAAGGAGAGGTAGTTGTTTTGTTCATATATAAAGGAGAGGTAGTTGTTTTGTTCATATATAAAGGAGAGGTAGTTGTTTTGTTCATATATAAAGGAGAGGTAGTTGTTTTGTTCATATATAAAGGAGAGGTAGTTGATTTTGTTCATATATAAAGGAGAGGTAGTTGTTTTGTTCATATATAAAGGAGAGGTAGTTGTTTTGTTCATATATAAAGGAGAGGTAGTTGTTTTTTCTCCCTCATGCTTAGTTCCATTAGCTTTGAGATTTTAAAGATGTTCGTTATATTTTAGCGATTTTAAGACCTTTTGCCCCAATTATTTGTCCATATAAAGACTTTTCGTGCCATTTAGGTGTCGATTTTTTTCCTGGCGAACGATATTGAGCCTGTAATTGTAGGAGGACCTAGGCCTTCGGCCTGAACATTTTTCTTTCGAAAAATGTACAAATTGATCTTGAATGGGGGATTCTATTTAGGTTTTTATTTTATTGTATTATTGTTTGGTTTTAGCTTGATGGAGGTCTACCGAGGTTACTGTCAAATAATTAAATAAATACATAAATAAATACATAAATAAATAGACCAAAACAAATAACCACTACCCCCTTAAGGTTTCCTACCAGGTTAAGCTTGGTTCACACATGCACGAATTAACGTCCCGTCCGGCCACGACCCAAAAAATAGGCAGGACGGCATCAATCTGGAGGCCCCATGGTCCGTCCGTCCCCGACCCCTTTTGCTCGGTTCACACATGCACGAATTAACGTTCCGTCCGTCCCTGACCCCTTAATTCGCCTGCAAACGAGCAAGGACGCCAGCAAAATTGCCTATGGTCGGTACACGGACATGCGGTGTCGCCAGCTCACGTGACGCGACGGTGACACATTACCGACTCTCCTTCCAACGTTTTTTTGCCGCCGTTCTCATCCTGTTCGTTGGCGTCTAGGCGCCGTCAGTCGACGTCTAGACGCAGTCTGTCGGCATCTAGACGTCGACTGCTACCGTAGGTGTCCCGGCCTGACACATTTTGTGGCAGTTGCCCCGGCACTCGCCGACCATTTTATGCATGCATAAAATGGTCGCCGTCTTCCGCCCCCCTCCCATGTGCTAGCGACACCACACGTCTCTGTACCGTCCATAGGCGATTTTGCCGGCGTCCTTGCCCGTTTGCAGGCGAATTAAGAGGTCGGGGCCAGATGGGACGTTAATTCGTGAATGTGTAAACCGAGCTTTAAGCAAGTGTCATACTATGCCGAATTAAGTGCCGACGCTCCACGACTTAAGGAGTGGCGATAGAAGGGCGAGACCACTGCCGAGTAACATGGGTGATCGAGGGACGGGACGCCCACGGTGGGCACTATGGATGAGCACGCCGCCTAACGGCAACTGGACGGGGTCGAGCGGCAACCATGCAAGACCTAAGGGAGAGTATAGGTTTGAGTCCCGAAGGGAAGAAGGAAAACCTAATATTTAGTAGTGGCCCCGGAATCATTGACGATGCGCCTTAACATTGTTTATGGCCAATCTTTGAACTCAAGCTTGCCTTTCAAACTTCCCGCCCAGGAGAGAACAAAATACGATTGCCACACATCGTGAGCAAAACGCTCTAAAAAAACACTCACAGACTCGTCCTATATGATGTGGGTACCTCTACTAGAAAAAACCAGCAAAAAATAATAGAAAAATAAAAATTAAACTTGATCTAGCCTTGCGCTTCTCATGCGTCTGCTGTCTCCGCACGCTTCGCCCTGCCCATCGAAGTGATCTCTCGTCCTTCACTGATATATCAAGACTTTCAAAATACAGCAGATGAATGGGATTGGGATGGAAGGGAGGGCCAAAATCGTCAATGATTCCGGGGCCACTAGTAAATATTAGGTTTTCCTTCTTCCCTTCGGGACTCAAACCTATAATTAATTAGTAGCCCCTTCATCATTGACGATGCACCTGATATCTCAAGTCGGGAGGGGGACATTCATTAGGAATATCATAACCACTAACAAATTACTAAGGTTTAAAGAGAAACACGTGCGAAAAAAGATCTTTGTTTAATAATATAAAAATAATAAAGAGTTTACAGGCGGCGTTTATTAAAGGTTTGCCTGTTGTGTAGCACCTTTACGTTTGATAGAACAGTAGGATTTACACACATCAACTATACATTTCGGCTTATGACTACATAAATAAATCAATATCTTGTCTCTTAGAAAATACTGATAACTTTGGTGGCATATATCAATATATTGCCTAACAGGTACTCTATTACAAATAGATTTGTACAATGCCCTTATAAATAACCTTAAGATTATTGAGCATATAATTAATGAACACTCTATTGCCATACATATAGTATAGAAAATAAAAAGTTTCCTGACTAGACTTACTTAGTCTAAGGAATATGTTATCACATGACCCTAATTCTCATCATCATGTTGTATCACATACGAGGCAGGTAGGAGGCCCTAGTTAGGACACTCCCTCTCCCTTTCTTTGTACAAACATAGCTTAAAACTAGACTCTCTGCCTTAATGCTACACATGTGGGAGAAGGTTTCATGAGATTAACGGACAGGTAACGTGTTAGGAATGTATGATTGGACGACCATAACTTGGTCTATTGAATATCATCTAGAGAATAATTATGTAAGAACCTGAGTGAGGCAGCCCACTTCCGTATATCGTGTGATCTAGCCAGAACGCCCGAATTACTCTCCCTGATAACTTCCACTGATACAGCAGCCAGCTGCCGCTTTTGAAGACGTTTACCCGTCCGTGAAACCCAGAGGGACCCTGCCTTAGATGGCTGAGACTCCCGCATATATAAAATGAGCGATTGCACCGGCAAAGCATATGGTGTTTATCGCCCTGTTTCAGAGCTGGCACTTCAAACTCTGAAAATACATGGTTACTATGTTCATTCTTAGCGATAAAATTTGGAGCAGGTGCAATATGGACACTCATGTTGCTCCTCGAAAACCTTAAACAAGATGGCCCCGAACTCATTGCCGCCAACTCAGACACCTTGTCACCTGTGGCCAGTGCCATCAGACAAATGGCTTTCTTAGGTCTTAACTCATAAGGAGGATTTAGACAATATTTACGGGAATGAATCATTTCAAGGGTTAAATCAAGAGACCAGGTGGGTGTGAGTTGACGTGGTGGAGGGCGAAGCCAGAAGCAAGGCCACAAGAACCCCTTCTCCTCCACCTCTGGCACGGACAGACCAGTTAAGTCGAAAACAGGTGTCGGAATTGCTGTGAGGTGATTCCTTAATGTGAAAACTGACAACTTTCGCATTTCAAAAAGATAATTTAAGTATTTAAATATCAGTGCCACCGAGGACTGCTGTTGGTCAGTTTCTACGATCCAGGTAGTAAAGGCTTTCCAATGAGATTGATACTGTCTTTGTGTTGATAATGTATACTGATTGATCAACTTTTGAGTCACGCTTTCCCCTAACGGGCCTAGCCACTTGGCCTTCTGAACATCCACAAGGCAAAAGTCAGCGAGGTCTTGAGGTTTCCAATTGCGTCTAAGTGGAAGCACGAGATCGGGAGCGATGCCGGGTTCTCGCACCACGTCTTCAATTGATTGTGCCAAACCTGGGTCGGCCACATCGGCGCGATCATCGAGGCCATGCCCCGATAACGCCCTAGCTGATGAACTACTTTACACATTAAGGATGCATCTGGAAGTGGAAATAGATAAATGGAGATCCATTTGTTCCAGTCTACCAGAAATGCGTCCGGACCTCCCGCCGGAGTCTGACTCCGGCGTGTGAGGTACTGAGGCAATTTGTGATTTGCCTCTGACGCGAACAAGTCCACTTGTGGATGGTATGGCTCCGCAATCATCTCTTGAAAGACGGTTTGTTTGAGAGCCCATTCTACTAGAGTGCTCTGTCTCCGAGACAAAGCGTTTGCCCATACGTTTTCCACGCCGGGCAGATATGTTGCATGAAGATAAATCTCTAGCCTTGCAGCTAGACGAAAGATCTTTTCCGACAACCCTTGTAACACTCGTGATCTCGCTGACCCTTGCTTCTGAATGCATGTGACTGCAGTCAGATTGTCCATTCTGAAGGCTAATGACTTTCCCGCCAGGCTCAAGCTGTGCTCCTGTAAAAAGAATTGGGAGACTAACAACTCCTTGGCATTGATGTGAAGATGATTTAACCTGGACCATAGACCCTGACCCTGATGTCCTAGGTTCGACTGGTACCCCCAACCCAGGGTACCTGATGCGTCCGTATCTATCCAGACCGTCGGAGGAGGAGCTGTCCATGTGAAGGAGGAGTGAATTACTTCTGGCTTCATCAAAGCCGCAAGTAGGTTGTGGATTAACTTTGGAATTTTCCGCAGTATTTCCGCTGGCAACAGCAGAAAGCACCTGATTCCTTCCAAAATAATTCGTTTTACCTTCAGACGACCTAACGGGACTGTCAGCTGTATCCAATTGAGTGAACCCATCAGAGACTCCCAGATTCTCCTCGTGGTAGTCAGAGCATGAAGAAACCGAAAGAGTTTCTTCCGAAACCTCTGACGGTTGTCCTCGCTCTGACTCAGAGTGAGTAACTCGGTATCCAAGATAAGGCCCACCCATTGGATCGTTCTTGTGGGGCTCAAGGTGGACTTTGCCAAGTTCACCTTGAATCCCAAGGCAGCTACATGAGTTAATACCTGATATACATGTTGGAGGCAAATTATTTTGGATTGTGCTACTATCAACCAGTCATCGAGATACCATAGGACCATGATTCCCTGATTTAGCAATGGTAGCAAAGCATGTCGGACTAATTTTGTGAAAATTTGGGGTGCTAGATTTAAACTAAAGGGCAATCTTTGAAATACAAACGTTTGATCCACGTTGCACAAAGCTAGGTATTTTTGAAAACGCTTGTTTATAGGGACATGCCAATAGGTATCTGTGAGATCTATGGAACACATCCAACCCTCTGGCGGGAGTGTCAATCTGATCTGATTCACAGTCAGCATGCTGAATGACTGATTGTGAATGTGAGTGTTCAGATAGGACAGGTCGATCACTGGCCTCATGTGAACACTGTCCCTCTTTGGCACCAGGAATATCCGGGACATGAACAAAGTTTGGGATAAAGGACTGGGGATAATGATCTGTTTGAGGGCCCTCTCGTTGACAACGGATCCCACCTCTAAAGAAGCATGATTGAATTCTATGGGGATACGTAAACGAGGTCGCCGGGACCACCGCCATGAGAAGCCCTTCCGGACCACTGTCCTTGCCAATGCTCGCCGGGGCCATGCCCTGTGACAATACCGGAAACTGACAGTCGCATGACTGGTTTTGTCCGTCAGAACTACCCCAGATCCGGCTCGCCTTGCCTTGGCACTGGGAGTGAGAGAGTTGCGTGGTGTCTCTGTTTTCTGGATTGGAGGGTTGTGACTCTGACTTAGGATTGGGGGGATGAGAGGCCTTGCTATCATTGCTACCGGGTTTACCCCTAGACTGCCCCCTGAACCATCTCCCTCTACCCCTGGGATGACTGCGTCCTCGAGACATACCACTGCTTCCAGGGGCTGTGTAAGTCTTTGGTGACTGAAATGACTGTGATTGACCACGAAATGAACTCTTAGGATTAGATTTAGTCTTAAATGCTGGCTCACCCTTCGGCTTGGAAGCAGTGGCATTCTGAGAGTCTAACAGGAATTTAATGGTGCGCCAGGCATCCTCAGAGGCGAGGGTTTTAGTGAAGACATTAGATAAAATCAATCTCCTACCGATCTCTACAGGGAGTCTCCGGACCAGGTAAACCCTCAGATCTTGATGAACTCGCACAGCCTCAAAGAGAGCCGTGCGAATATCACTAAGGGACTGACTGGAATTCTGGAGTAAGAGGCGCCTAGTAAGAGAAAGAGCCTTCTGGGTGCCAGCGTCCATGACTGACTCAGTCGTCCTGGCCAGAGAGGCCGCAAGCTGGCGGATGAGCAGGTATTGGGACGCGAACCTCCAGGTCTTCTGCCTCATTTTAAAATCTTGATCTATCTGTACCTGTGTGGGGGAACAAAAGGGTTCAGACAACTGACAAATAGACAACTTAGGGGCCCCCCAAAAAATCAAAAATATGTTGTGGGATCCTTTCCGCCTTGCCTACCAGCATCGAGAACCAATGATGATCCTCTTGCGGGAGCTGATGACTGCTCTTATTAATAATGGTGCTGGCAAACAGCTGGGCCTCCTGCCCCCATGCCACCCACGGCCCCGACTCTCTGCCACTAATATGAACTACGGATGTACCAGCGTCGTTCCGGAAAGGTATTGACTTTAACTCTGGGGTCATTCCCTGTAATAGTTTTATATCATTTAACCCATCTTATTTAGTCCAATCTGAAAATAGTTTCCCAGATGACGCGGGAGGCTAGGCAGGGGATGGCATGTGGACAAAATAATCAGGATGATAAATGGTGGGAATAGCTTTAACAAAGTTATCTAATACCTCACCTAGTTGGTTCTTGGCCCTTAATTTCTTAGCTTCACTCACCTCGATAACCCAATGTTCTAGCACAGGTGTCTCACCTGTAAGTGTGGGCTGCGCGACCTCATGGCGAATGGCGGTAAGAACAGACCAGGGCATATCAGGTCCATATAACACGGGCATAGAGCCCTTCTTTAAAGGAATTGATCGATCAAGGGGAGGTGGAATAAGATCTGTGAACAACTTCAGATTGGAAGGTAAAATTGCGGCGGCTCCCGAAGTGGTAGCCGCTGGAGTGACAGTGGGAGGAGGAATATTGACATCAACTTGAGTCTGAACCGGCACCTGCCCTAGAGGTTGCACCGCCGTTGCCACAGGCGCTGATACTTTAACCTGTCGCTCTCCCTTCAATTGTCTCATAAAGTCAAACCACTCCTGCAACTTCTCATTTGAAATAAACACTCCACTTTCCTGGTCTGACTGGGACGCTGACTGAGACATATCTGAGCCCTGCGTTCCGGAATGCCGAGAGGTTGGTCGCTGGCCAGGCGGCAACCCCTCAGTGTCTACTCCTTGTTGGTGTATGGTGAATCCCGGTGACCGGGGGCTGGTAAAGCCTCAAACCGAGACTCGCTAGCCCGGGCAGCGGTATCGTGTGTTTCTGTCTGTGTTAGGGAATACCGAGCTGAGATAGGTCCCTCAGGTTTAGGTTTGGTATCTCATAGCCAATGGGTTCCTGAAACGAGTTGAGCTGGTCAGTGGAGCACTCATCCTCCTGACGGCGAGACACAACACTACTGCCCTGCTCTGATCCCAATACCGGAAGGGCTTTAGGTTCAGGCTGCACTCGGTGCGGGATCGAAAACCGGTGTGATTGGCCGGAGACATTGCTAGCTGTTTCTCTGGGTGCCTCCTGGTGCGACGAAGAAGTACACTCCGGCTTGGGTGGCGGTAACTGCGTCGCCTTCTTCGAGGAGGAGAGTCTTTTGGAGTGCTTCCTTCTGTCTTTCCGATCATCACCTGATGAGAGTGTGGCGGAAAAGGCAGAGCGGTGTCTCTTGGGCTCCTGTTGAACAAGGGGCGAAGAGGACCTGGGAGCAGCTACGGGAGAGCGGGACCGATCTCGCCTAGAAGATGACGAAGGCACTTCCGGCGGATTCCTGGTGGTCCTTGGTCGCGTGGAGTGGCGGGATGGAGCGTCGCGAGTATCTGCCAAAGGAGGCGAAGTAACTGATTCCTTTACCTGAGATCTACCAGAAACATTGACAGAAGGCTCTGGTTTAAGAAAATCATCTAATAACTGGTCATCCAACTGTAAAGATTTATGAGCAACTGTCTTACAGTATGTTACAAATACTGACTTAATATGGAGCAAAATTATCTTACATTGTCCATCAGCATGAGTGAGGAAGGAATTACGTAGTACAGAACACTTGGGGCATGATTTGGATAACCACCGGCCACTAGACCTGTCCAAACACAGCACACATTTAACGCACAAAAGATGACCAATGAACGCTAAATTTTTGCACCCCAAGGCGGAGCAAAACGCAAAAGCACTCTTATCCATTGCTCCCTCCCGCCAGGAAGATGCAGATCCTCCTAGGTGTCCGGACTGCGAACCTGAGGGTGAGAACATTTAAAGAATCAATACTCTTAAGCACACACTAGGCTGGAAAAGCTAAAATGTTAAAATATCTCCAATAATAAAGAGAAAAAAGACTTGAATAACACTATACAATCTTAGTTCCCCTTACGTTATATACATTCCAACAAAAATGTAACTGAGTAATGAGTAGCCTCCCATTGCTACTGGTGTATATAACATCTTACCTAAGTGACCAACACTGACCTAATCCCATCTTAAGAAAGAACTTGATCCGGCGACCAATGCTACTGTGAATCTATTGTCTTTAACCCGCGGCGGAGCAACGCCCTGATATAAGCTACACAGATTACCGAGATGCTTCAAGATAGGAATGGGTGAGTTAGTTTCTCGGCTCAGCCATTTTGATTCCCGGCGGAAGTGGCTCCCCACTGTTTAACCACCAGGAGAACGTTCTGACAGTACCAAGCAACGAACGTTTTCTCTGTTAAGTTTATGAGGCGGAAAAATTGTTTTAAGGGAGGCGGGTACCCGGACTCTCCCAAAAACATGTATAGTCAAATGTTGGTCAACCGAAATTAGACTAGACGCCGTAAACAAAACAGACAAAATCCAACCTATCCAGTGCCAAACAAGGATAATCTGAATTTAACATAGCTCTACATGTTTCCGGAAGTTTCCCGGCGGGGAAACCGTTTGAAGCAACTAGAGGTACATAGACTAAGTCTTACTTTAATAAATCCCGCCAGAAGGGCCATACCTCCCAGAATAGATAACCTAACGTGCGCATATAATGCATAGTTATACATGAATAATACTTAATCAATAAATAACACTTTCTAGCCATAAGCACAAAACCTAGATGAGGCCAACTAGATGGGGGCAGATGTCGAAGATATCAATAATAATAGCACAAACCAGCACTCCAGCGAAGACCAATCTCAACACAAAGCGATCAAGAAGTGTAGGTTGAAGAGCAGCATTGCTCCGTGCAAGACCCCTCAGCTAAGTTAGAAAATCTAAAATGCACTAACCCCCGTGTAGAGCATACTGTTGCACACCCAAATTGGACCGAATAACAGGCCCCGGTTCACTAAAAGAAGCCTCATGACTAACAAGCGAACTAACTATGGGCTAGGGTAATGAAACCAGCACGTGGGAGCCTCTCCTCATCACAACGAGGACTCCATCTAATACACTCACCTTTACTAAGTACCCGGAAAACAGTCTCCAGGGCCAGAGAAAGGACGTACATAGCCTACTCCTAGTCTATAGGCTACCTATTCTCAGCACTTAGCATGTACATATGAGCAAAAGGCTCACCATGTCCGAGGGAAGGTGAAGAATAAAGGAGGGCTGGAACGCCCTCGAGACACGTCTGACTCGTCCGGGCCCAGGAGAAATAAGGAAGAGAGATCGCTTCGATGGGCGGGGCGAAGCGTGCGGAGACAGCAGACGCATGAGAAGCGCAAGGCTAGATCAAGTTTAAAGGTGGGGGCTCATGGGTTGAGATAAACATGGAATGATAATCGCCAAGCTGTACATAATTATCTTGCAAAATGCAATGGCACTGAAATAATTATTAACAATGGTATAAAGGATTTTGTGGATCGTCTATACCGGGCCTGTGACGTCATAAGAGTGTAAGTCCACTATCCAGTCTAGGCTAAGGATACTGGTGTGACGTCACTATGACGTCACAGGCCCGGTATAGACTATCCACAAATCCTTTATACCATTGTTAATAATAATTGCAGTTACATTGCATTTTACAAGATAATTATATGCAGGGTGGCGATTATTTTTCCATGTTTACCTCAACCCATGAGCCCCCACCTTTAATATTTTTTTTTCTATTAATTTTTGCTGTTTTTTTCTAGTAGTGTTTTTTTAGAGCGTTTCGCTCACGATGTGTGGCAATCGTATTGTGTTCTCTCCTGGGAGGGAAGTTTGAAAGGCAAGCTTGAGCTCAAAGATTGGCCATAAACAATGTTAAGGCACCTCGTCAATGATGAAGTGGCCACTAATAAATAAATGACACCGCTAGCGTGCAAACTGGTTGGCGACAATTCTCCAGACGAGCGGCGCCCATAGGAAGTAGGGCGACGCCTATAGATACTACGGTGGCGATGGACAGCCACCCTGTCACACTGGACCCCTACTCCTTCACACTTGACCCCGACCGAGGCAAACTGGTCCATCAGAGGCGACATTTTTGTGTGTGTGTGTGTGTGGGGGGGGAAGAAGGTAATTAAGCTTTAGATCTAGGGAGGAAAACTAAAAACATAATAAAAAGATCCATAAATGACCAAATAAATATGCCCATCTCCCCTTAATTATGTGGTTCTTTGAGTAATTGGTAAAACAAGGCCATCTTTAGTTAACCCTTTCAGTACCGGTGACATCTTTTTCGTTATAGTCTGGCAACTATTAGGTTATTGTTTTATGCTTCCGAAGGGCCTGTACCAATCATAAGACCTCCATTCCTCTCATTTATCTCTTTTAACTCCCCCCTGGGGGTTAGGGAATAGAATATGCCCCACGTGCCTTCTGCGTGTCGTAAGAGGCGACTAAAGAGGTTGGGTCGGTGGGCTTGCGACCCCCACCCGGAAAAAATATCGAAGCAAGGAAAAACGAACGAACAGCCTCGGATGCGGACGGAACCAACGTTGACGAACCACGACCGACTAAGGACATGCCTTCGGACATTCTGAGAATGGCTACGTGGAATGTTAGTGGCATGAATGATGGCACAAAAGAGAGAGAGGTTCTGGAAGTGTTAGTGAATGCCAGGCTGGATGTATGTGGAATGACAGAGACCAAATGGAAAGGTTCAGATGTGAGAGAGTGGGAGTGTGGAATGGTGTGTGTGCTGGAGTGAGTGAAGGAACAGCGAGAGAAGGTGCATGTTTGTTTGTAAGTAGCAAATGGAAGGAATGTGTAAGAGAGTATGGGTCTGTGGGTTCAAGGATTGTGTGGGTGAGAATGAAAGTAGGAATACAAACGTGGGTGATTGTATGCGTGTATGCCCCGACAGAGGATATACTTGAAAGAAAGAAAGAGGAGTTCTGGATGAATGTGGAGGCGTGCCTGGAGAAGTTTGACAAGAACGAAAGAATATTTCTGATTGGGGATATGAATGGTAAGGTGGGTGATAGGAAAGTTGAGGGAGTGGTGGGAGGGTGGGGGTACCATCAGAGGTGAATGGGAATGGTAGTGCACTTGTGGACGTATGTGTGGGGAGGAGGCTGTGGATAGCCAACACCTTCTTCCGACACAGAATGATCCACAGGTACACGTGGAAACGGATGTTGACGATGAAGGATAAGACAGTGGTGGAACGAAAGTCATTGATTGATTATGTATGTGTGGATGAACGAATGAAGAAATCTGTGATGGATGCTAGGGTGTATAGGGGTATTGGAGGGGGTCTGTCTGATCATTATGTAGTGGTAGCTAAGGTTAGGATACAAAAGAAGTGGGTGAGGAGAGCGGGAGGGAGGCGAGAGGAGGGTGGAATGGTGAGGAGGGTGGAGAGGTTGCAGGAGGAGGAAATCAGGGAGGAGTACAGGAGAGCAGTGGAAAGACGACTAGGTGGGTTCGACCTGGAAGTTATGGAGGAAGTGGAGGAGATGAGCAAGGTGTTTAAGGATGAGATCTGTGCAGCATGTGAGGAGGTGTGTGGAGTGAGGAGAAGAGGGAGGGGAGTGAAAGGTACAGCATGGTGGACAGAAGAGGTAAGAATAGCTGTGGAAGAAAAGAAGAAAGCATATAGAGAGTGGTTGGGTAGTAGAGGGAATGAAGATTCCGAGAGACAGAAACGAGCGAGGTACGTGGAGAGTAAGAGGGTGGTGAAGAGAGTAGTGAAGGAAAGTAAGAGAAGAGTAGATGAGGAATTTGGAAGGAATCTGAGTGTAAAATGGACGGAGAGTAAGAAACTGTTCTGGAAAGAAGTCAAGAAAGTTAGGGAAGGTAGCAAGGGAAACAGTAAGGGTGTGAAAGATAAGAATGGGAGAATGCTAGCCGAGAAGCAAGAGAGAGTCGAAAGATGGAGGGAGTACTTCAGTGAGTTGCTAAATGAAAGGAATGAAGAGCCAGCAAACATAGCTGGATATGGTATGGGAGGGAGAAGAAGAGAAATAGTGGAGGAGGAGGTGGGGATCAGGAGGTCAGAAGTGTGGGAAGCCATGAAAAGAGTGAAGTTGGGGAAAGCACCAGGAACAGATGGAGTGTGTGGGGAAATGTTGAGGTATGGTGGTGAGATAGTGATAGAATGGGTATGGAAAATGTGCAAACTAGCATGGGAGAAGGGGAGTGCACCCGATGACTGGAAGACTGGCATAATAGTCCCCCTATATAAGGGCAAAGGGGAAAGAGGAGTGTGTGGTAACCACCGAGGAATATGTCTTCTAAGCGTAGTAGGGAAGGTATACAGTAGGGTAGTGATTGAGAGAGTGAGAGTGAGAACGGAGAAATGGATAGGCGACGAGCAGGGAGGTTTTAGGAAGGGAAGAGGATGTGTAGATCAGATTTTTACCCTGAATTGTGTTGTGGAGAAGTATCTGGAGAAGAAACAAAAGGTGTATGTTGCCTTTATGGACTTGGAGAAGGCCTATGACAGAGTGGATAGAGAAGGTTTGTGGAAAGTACTTAGAATATACGGAGTAGAGGGCAAGTTGCTGAAAGCAGTGAAGAGCATGTATGAGGGTGCAAAGGCGGCAGTACGTGTGGAGAGTGAGCAGAGCGAGTTCTTTGACCTGAATGTTGGTTTGAAACAGGGGTGTGTGATGTCCCCGTGGTTGTTTACTGTATATATGGATGGAGTTATGAAAGAAATACTATCAAGAGCAGTGGATGTTGGTGTATCGCTGAAAAGGGAGGGAATTGAGTGGAAGCTACCTATACTGCTGTTTGCGGATGATACAGTTCTGATGAGTGATAATGAATGGGAGTTGCAGGGTCTGGTAAATGAGTTTGGAACAGTGTGCGAAAAACGGAATTTGAAGGTAAATACGGGGAAGAGCAAGGTTATGGTCTTCGAAAGGGGTGAAGTTACAGAGTGTGAGGTGAAGCTGAACGGTCAGGCTATGGAGATCGTCAACTCTTTTAAGTATCTGGGCAGTGTGTTGAGTAAAGATGGGACTATGGATGAAGAGGTGCGGGAGAGGGTACAACAGGGGAAGAGGGTTGTAGGAACGCTAAAAGCAGTAACAAGAAAATAGGGTGGTCAGTATGGAAGTGAAGAAGTCCTTGCATGACAGTGTGGTAATCCCGACACTGACTTACGGAAGCGAAGCATGGACGTTGGTTGAGAGACTCAGACCAAGAGTGAGAGCAGTGGAAATGAATTACTTAAGGAGTGCGTGCGGAGTTACATGGAGGGATAGACAGACTAATGAGGAAGTAAGAAGGAGGTGTGGTGTGGAGGTAGATGTGCTGGAAAGTGTGAAAAGGAACAACTTGAGATGGTTCGGCCATATGGAACGTATGGAAAGCGAGAGAATGACTAAGAGGGTGTACGAGAGCGAGGTGGAGGGACAGAGGGGGAGAGGTAGACCGAATATGAGGTGGAAGGATGGAGTGAGGAAGTACATGAACGAAGGCGGTGCTGGTTGGGGGGAGGGGCGTCGACTGACTGGGGACAGAGGTGCATGGGGGCGGTTCGTTCGTGGCCACCCCTTCGGGGATCACGGCGTCAGGCAATAGATAGATAGATAGAACTCCCACAGACAGTTCTTAAGCTGCATAAAATCGTCTAAGTAGGGCAGAACTAAGGCAAAGCAGAAATTGAACAAATGAATGGGTTTATAGATAGTCACTCATTGATGGGATCGGATTAAAGGGACAGTGGTGATTTTTGGGGGTGTATTTATTTATATATTAATTTATTTTTTAGTTTCCTCGCTAGACCACCATCAAGCTTAAAAAAAACACCCCCAAGACCCTCTATCAACGATACCCCGTGCGACATTGCCAGGTCGGGGAGTCACGGTATACCCTCCCCCTATGACGCCGCCTGGGAGTTACCGGGTTGCTGCCTGACTGCGACCTTATAGCGGCGTCTGACGCAGACAGGTCGACGCCCTTGTAACGTCTGACGACTACTGGGCGCCGCCCGACGCCGCCCGCCTACCATCCCCATCCCGTCAATGTCCTTGACCTCACTAGCCGCCGACTCAACTTATGTCGTGTCGAACTTTTCCTGATGCCCCTGACGACCTCTCCCGACGTCTCACTTGAGTTGGCGTCCACCCACGTCGCACGGCGATGTAGGCAAAGACCTCGTTACGACCCATAAGTCGTGGAGCGTCGGCACTTAATTCGGCATATTGTGACACTTGCTTTACCAGGGATTGACCTATTCTTATCATGATACACTTTCCTGGACGATAACCTTGTTTCTATGATTAAGACACCTTATATACACATTCATGTCCCGCAATAATGTCGAATATATACTTCCTTCACAGTAATTTGTCTGTCATTAGCATATAGATATATGTTGCCACATGTTTTAAGAACTCTATAAATAAATAAATTAATTAATTAATTACTATTAAAAAAAGAAAAACAATTATATATATATATATATATATATATATATATATATATATATATATATATATATATATATATATATATATATATATATACTGTATATATATATAACTCTAGTATGATACTTATGTTGTATTATACAATGCAACGTAGTAACATGGTATGTAATCTTAAGTTAATGCATACCTTGTAATTTATGTTATGTTATTATCCTATGGAATGTAATGCTAACTTTATGGAACATGTTCTCAAAACTAGCTGCAATATGGAGGATATTACATAAAATATAGACACAGTTCATAGACCGGCATCTCTCTCTGTTTCTCTCTCCCCCCACAATATAACAAAGTCAACATATTAATGCCTCTCGTTCACTATCTGCATTCCAATGTTTGCCCTCCAACTCGGTACCATAATTGTCTAGTCTTTTTGTGTAGAGCTTGTTTTCACTTTTAATGACTGGATATAAATTGTGTATCATGTAACTGTTCAATTTAGTTATATATATATATATATATATATATATATTATATATATATATGTATATATATATATATATATATATATATATATATATGTATATATATATATATATATATATACATATATATATATATATGTTATATATATAAATATATATATATATATATATATATATATTTTTATATATATATATATATATATATATATATATATATATTATATATATTATTTATAGTTAATATTCTTGTTTGTTGATGGCGGTAATCAATTTGACTAGTGTTAGATAAAACGGGTTTCGATGAGCAAGCTTTTTTTCTTAGTATTTTGAGTTTTTTTTTGCATTGGACTCTGAATATATGCTGAAGGTAAATTACATAAGGTGGCTGAATTCCGATATATCGGATATATTAAAGCTACCAGACTACAATTGCTCGTAAATATTGCCGGAAATAGCACTCGTGTGACACCGGCATACGAAGTGAACTCATGAGGTAACTTCAATAGACCTTTCAACTATAACCTGTTCCAAATAGTTAGTCTAAAAATCGTGAACCCTAATCTATGTAACTGAAAAAGGGCCATAGCAAATGAGCTGTAAATTTCCACACATATTCCCTGGCCGACCCTTCCCAAATGGTAGAAATATTTGCACGATCACTCTAGTCGGTCGTGAGTTATAGAGCTTAATGTTCAAGAGTTTTGGCCTACTTACTTGGAAGAGGGTATAGTAAACCATGACGCTCTCTGTCATTTTACCCTGGCTAGTATAAGACGATTCAACTCAGTTTAGAAATGGTTTACTTTGGTCATACATTAAATACAGGTCCTTTCTAAGGTACACAAAATGTCTAGTGTTAGCAAGATTATAACTGCAAATACTCCGAGCTATTGAAAGGGTTAATTTATTTAAGTGTCAACCTACATTATAAATACAGGAGTGGGGATACAGTGGAAGATGTATAGCTCTAAAATCCTGGCTCACTTTCACAATTTATACCACCATATTCTTTTCCAAATAGAGTTGATCATCAAACTTGAATAATTATAGGCTTTCTCTAAGGGCCGTGCTTGGTTTGTGCTATGAATGACAGCAGCAGAATTATGGAACTAGGACACAATTTCTGAGGATAACTGTATAATAGTTATTATGTAAAACTATGAGTTGTACATAATAATAACCCACTTTGGTAAAGGTGTGTATAATTCCCGATAAATGTGTATGTCTATGGGTTTGTGCGTGTATGTGCCACAAAACATTATACACGGGTATATGTACAATAAGTGAATCATAATGAAACAACACTATAATATGAATGATATTTTCTTTAGAACCAAGACTGAAAATATCTGAATATATGTCCAACAACAAAATGTGTTGGATCTTTAAATAAAACTGTAATTAATAACCAAATCCGTGTAATTAAAGAGGAAACATTTACATTCGACAGGCAAACTAATAATTGTATTCAAATTGGGTGAACTGCATTTCTGATTAGGGAGTTATTGGTATTAAATTGTTGCGCGGGTTCATCCAGTATTTAATAAAGAGTTAATTACTAGTATGAATATTACCATAAAGAGTTAATTACTAGTATGAATATTACCATAAAGAGTTAATTACTAGTATGAATATTACCATAAAGAGTTAATTACTAGTATGAATATTACCATAAAGAGTTAATTACTAGTATGAATATTACCATAAAGAGTTAATTACTAGTATGAATATTACCATAAAGAGTTAATTACTAGTATGAATATTACCATAAAGAGTTAATTACTAGTATGAATATTGCCATAAAGAGTTAATTACTAGTATGAATATTACCATAAAGAGTTAATTACTAGTATGAATAATACCATAAAGAGTTAATTACTAGTATGAATATTACCATAAAGAGTTAATTACTAGTATGAATATTACCATAAGGATTATACTTATTATTCAGTCTTAATATTACCATAAGGATTATACTTATTATTCAGTCTTAATATTTTAGTGATGATATGGAAAATGTGCCATGTTTTAATATGCCAACAGGTCAGTTTGTACAAAGACTGTAGTTCAGGCAAGCCATTAGTAAAACACCAAATTATTTTTGTCAACGTTGGGGGAGACACTTGTTACAGGCAGCTTTGCCTTTTGTTTCCTTCATACACATAATGTGTTTATCTATTTATCTGGCTGTATGCATGTGTGTATGTATAAATGTATGTACAGTATGTATGTCTGTATGTCTGTGTGTATGTATGTATGTACAGTATGCATGTAAGAGTGTGTGTATCATTGAATATACAGTACATCTGTGTATTTGTCAAACTATACAATAAACTGTATATGGGTTGCCTGCACCTGACGCTGCTGTTCCATATTAATATTGCACGTAACTGAAAAGCACAGTTGGATGGGTTAACTTTTACAACAATATTCACCCATGTTTGCTATTCTTTTCCCCCGACCCACATGATTGGTATTTTTGTTTCTGTTTTTGTTTTGTTTTTCATAAATGGGGATTTGCTTATTTATATATTTTATTATTATTATTTTTTTATTTTTCTTCATAGACCTCCATCAAGCTTAAAGAAAACACCCCCAAGTCCCTCCTTCAAGATCAATTTGTACATTTTTTGATAGAAAATATCCCAGCCGAAGACCGGTTCCTCTTAAAGAACTGGAACAGTCTTAATATTGAACAAAAATGGATGAAAGGACTTAAAATCGCCAAACTAATGGGCCAAACGTTTTACAATCTGAAAACTAATGGAGCTAAGTATGAGGAACAAGGGGAAACAGAAAATGATCCATCTCCCCTTAAACACATTTAGCATATGTATTGACTGTGTATTTATGTATGTATGTATGTATGTATGTATGTATGTATGTATGTATGTACAGTGTGCTGGCCTTTTAACCCCTTCAGCACCGTGACGTAATTTTCATCATATTCTGGTTTCCATGAGACGAGTTTCTTTAGATGATATTTCAAATTAAAATTTTCAAATGTAAGCCTTTATTTAGCCATTAAGGAATACAGACACAAAATATGTACATTATATTAAACTGAATAAAATAGTCCTGGCTGAGCCTTTTAAGAGTGACCTCTCTTAAAAAGGCACCTAATATAGTTATTAAATGTATGTTGCACATTTACAGGTGAAGCTGTGTCATAGAAAAAATAACTAGATACATACAAACATTTTGGCCAAACAATAAAGCGTCATATTGAATGTACTTCCCGAGCATCCCTTTAAAGACATAACACACTCGCATGTAAACACCCACACACACACACTGACACGTAATAGGAACATTACAAAGTTGTTATTTGTAATCAATTTCTGTCTTCGCCATTTCTGTAACGAAGTATTCATGTACCGGTAACTCTTTGTTGATATTTTAACAATAAGTATTTTTTCAGAGCCAACTTGAATGTTAAAATTGTTTGTTGAGTTTTAATGTGAAGTGGTAGTTATCTACATCTATAGGACTCAAAGGGGAATATACGATCTCAATAGACCCTCTTAACCTGACAAGCGCGATATGACAGTAGGTGCTAGGGTAGTTATTTGTGCATTTCTAGCCCTGGATTCTGACAGAATTAGTTATATTTACAATATAAACCATTATTTGTTTTCGGTATGCTTTTATTTTACATATATGATGTATATATGAACCTTCAAGAGTGCTAAAATAAGTGGGAAAAGCATTTGGGTGGTGAAAAACGAAGATATTGGCCACCCGGTCATAATCTCAGGCGAGAGAGAGAGACAGGCAGCCCTCCCCTCTCGCTGTCTGGGAGTCAACTGAGAAGAGCGGGGCGGTGTGTGCCGGTGTCTGGGTGTTGCATAACGATCTTTTATGCAACCCACTTGTGCTACATTATCGCGGGAGAGAAAAATAACCGATAAATGATGATAATAAGAGGAAAAATAGGTGATAATTGAGGTGGGGAGGGAGGGGGGAATAAGGTGGGGAAGGAGGGGAGGGGGGTGGGTGAGATTTACATGGATGAGTACTGGAGGGGAATTATCTCACCTAGAGACAAATTCCTTTGTTTTGATAGGCCCTTTTTTTTTATGGAAGGCTTTTTTTATGGTCCTGCTTCCGTGAGGCCTATCGCGTTCCCTATAGGAAGCCTTCCGTGAGGCCTATCGCGCTTGCCGGGTTAAGGGGAGGCAGACCGTTTGTTTGGTCTATTAATTAGTTTATTCATATATTTTTTAGTTACCTCCTTAGACCTCCATCAAGCTTAGTAAAACACTTCCTAACCCACCCTTCAAGATAAATTTGTACATTTTTCGGTAGAAAAATTTCCCGGCCGAAGGCCGGTTCCTCTTAAAATTGCAGGCTAGCTATCGCTCGCCAGGAAAAAATCGACACCTAAATGGCACGAAAGGTCTTATAATTGACAACGAAATGGACCGAAAGGTCTTAAAATCGCCAAACTAATGGGCGTTCGGCCCATTAGTTTGGCGATTTTAAGATTTTAAGTCATATTTCGTCTCTTTGTATTTGTTTTGTGTGTTCATTAGTTTCTGGTATGTTGTCCCTATCGGGCTCTGTCTTGAGCGAACGTCTTATAATCTCAAAACTACTGGGGTTAAACATTAGGGAGAAGGGGGTCCAGAAAAACGGTCTGCCTCCCCTTAATAACATAAGTCCTTCTTAAATGGCATAAAATCATCACATTTTTAGTCACGGTGCTGAAGGGGTTAAAATGTGGCTGTTCTATTTGTTTGTGTCGAATAAGACAGACAAAATGACGGAGATGTATCAATTTAAATATCAATTAATTATCATCACTTTCACATTAAATGCTAGAGAAAATATTTAACAATGCACGATTTCTTTTTTTAATCCAAAATATAAGATGTTGTAGAGAGAGAAAGAGAGAGAGATTCGAATCGTAGAGAATGAAAACTAATAATCTAAGTCAGTATGGTTGTAACTCCAGGATGATTAATGATAAGTCAACAATTAACCCTCTCAGTATGATGACGGCTTCTTTAGCCTTCCAGTACCGGTGCTGTCCTTATAACTTTATTCTGGCCTTGTTCTTCAAATACGAATAAGTTGCTTCCCTTATCCCTCTCCGACATATGACGCGATTTTGAGCCTATTGGGGATACTTTAAAGCCTTTGTTACCATCAGGCGTATTAATATACCATTAGTTTAGTTACTTCAACCTCTGCAGTTGTCTTTGAGTTAGCTGTGGGCAGAAAACTAATTTTGGAGAGGTAATTATAAGAGTGAGAGAACTCTATTTCTTATTGCTAGTCTGGCAACCTCTGCGTCATAAATGCATGAAAAGGTTAAATCCGCTCATGACCGAGTGGTTACGGTGCCAATCTCTCCCAAATAAACCTGGGGTGAGTGGGTTCGAATACTGGTCTGGATACCTCTCTCCCACAGTAATTCTTAACCAACATCTCAGATCCTAATAGCTATATTTAATTGATGTTATTGTTAGATTACATTAATGCTACTGTTAGATTATAGTAATTAGCTTTGGAAGGACCTATATGAATGATTTAACCCTCGAACTCTCAAAGGGCCTTCATTAATTTCCTAAATTGTAATCGGGTGGTAACGTTAAATATAAATGGGCACTGCATGATTGAAAAGATTAAATGACCTGTCCTGTATCGTTAGGTAAACTATTGTTCGTGTTATACTACTAACAGGCGATACAATCAGCTAAGGACTTACTATTTAGAAGTGTTGTGTAGACGAGATTACGGAATATGTTGTCATTCAAGTTCGGTGGCTTCTCTTTCTGACTTTATTCTAGTAGGTAAAGGCGGTGTCACACGAACGATTTTTCCGTCAATGTTTACGAGCAATTGTAGTCTGGCAGCTTTAAAACTTCTGTTATATCAGAATTCAGACACTTTTTACAATCTATCAATAGTCTAGTTTCCGATTCCAATGAGAAAGAGCCTCAAAATTTTACCAGAAAAAACTTGCTCATCGAAAATTGCCGGAAAAATCGTTCGTGTGACATCGCCTTTACCTCAGAAAAAATATGTTCTAGGAAATATATTTTGAGTGAGAGTCATTATGAAAGTTGTATATGATGGCTAAAACTTGCAAGAGTTAATACACTAGGTTGCATATATAGATACAAATATTAGGAAACCATACACGAAGTTGTATGGCAGATTAAATGTGAAGGAACCTCAACAGATCATACACACATATAGATTAACCCCTTCTGCACCAACGACGTCTTGTTAATTTTATTCTAGCTATAATTAGACGATTTTCTGCAGTTTAAGAAGGATTTGTGGTAGTAAAAGAGGGTTACGTGAGATAGTTCGAAGCCTGTTAATTGTTGGAGGCCCCTCTTAATATGAATATAATTGTTGGAGGCCCCTCTTAATATGAATATAATTGTTGGAGGCCCCTCTTAATATGAATATAATTGTTGGAGGCCCCTCTTAATATGAATATAATTGTTGGAGGCCCCTCTTAATATGAATATAATTGTTGGAGGCCCTCTTAATATGAATATAATTGTTGGAGGCCCCTCTTAATATGAATATAATTGTTGGAGGCCCCTCTTAATATGAATATAATTGTTGGAGGCCCCTCTTAATATGAATATAATTGTTGGAGGCCCCTCTTAATATGAATATAATTGTTGGAGGCCCCTCTTAATATGAATATAATTGTTGGAGGCCCCTCTTAATATGAATATAATTGTTGGAGGCCCCTCTTAATATGAATATAATTGTTGGAGGTCCCTCTTAATATGAATATAATTGTTGGAGGCCCCTCTTAATATGAATATAATTGTTGGAGGCCCCTCTTAATATGAATATAATTGCTGGAGGCCCCTCTTAATATGAATATAATTGTTGGAGGCCCCTCTTAATATGAATATAATTGTTGGAGGCCCCTCTTAATATGAATATAATTGTTGGAGGCCCCTCTTAATATGAATATAATTGTTGGAGGCCCCTCTTAATATGAATATAATTGTTGGAGGTCCCTCTTAATATGAATATAATTGTACAACAGTAGCCAGAAATAAAGTTAAAAAGATGTCGCCGGTACAGAAGGGGTTAATGAGGAATTTTCAATAAAATATTTTGGAAACAGATTTAAGACCTGAAAGAGCCAGGGAATAGGTGCGGATATATACAGCCCATTTACTCTAGCCCATTTTTAAGTCGCAGTGGTTTGAGTTCACTAAGAATATAGTGTCCTTTTACCCTTTCAGTACCATTCTTATACATTTTCATAAATTGTGTGTGTGTGAGAGAGAGAGAGAGAGAGAGAGAGAGAAAGAGAGAAAGAGAGAGAGAGAGAGTGTGTGTGTGTGTGTGTGTGTGTTTTAGCCAGCGACTCATAATATTGTAGGGAGATTTTTCACAGTGGAGTAATCATGTAATATTTCTCATAGTGTAGTCATATCTATCTATCTATCTATTGCCTGACGCTTAGATCCCCAAAGGGATGGCCACGAACGCCCCCAAGCACCTCTGTCCCCAGTCAGTCGACGCCTTTCCTCCCAACCAGCACCGCCTTCATCCATATACTTCCTCACTCCATCCTTCCATCTCTCTTTCGGTCTACCTCTCCCTCTCTGTCCTTCCACATCGCCCTCGTACACCTTCTTAGTCATTCTCTCGCTTCCCATACGTTCCATATGGCCGAACCAGCTCAAGGTGTTCCTCTTCACACTTTCCAGCATATCTACCTCTACACCACACCTCCTTCTTACTTCCTCATTCGTCTGTCTATCCTTTCATGTAACTCCGCACGCACTTCTCAAGTAACTCATTTCCACCCCTCTCACTCTTGGTCTGAGTCTCTTCTCAAACGTCCATGCTTCGCTTCCGTAAGTCAGTGTCGGGATTACCACACTTAACTGTAATGCAAGGACTTCTTCACTTCCATACTGACCACCCTATTTCTTGTTACTGTTTTCAGTGTTCCTACAACTCTCTTGCCCTGTTGTACCCTCTCCCGCACTTCTTCATCCATAGTCCCATCTTTACTCAACACACTGTCCAGATACTTAAAAGAGCTGACGATCTCCATAGCCTGACCGTTCAACTTCACCTCACACTTATACAGCCATAATATAGAGAGAATGACAAGCAAACACCTAGTTGAGCTAGAAGGTGTAATCCAAACTAACTGTCATGTTCCAATAACAGTAGATAACTCAACATCCGCAATTCTAGTATTTTGTTTAACATAATTTAAGATGTATACTAATATCACTATATAAGTTGTTTAAATGTAGTAATATACATATCAGTAATCTAATATTGTATGTAAAAAATAATGTTTGTAGTGTGTATTACAAAGTGTCTAAGTGGCCTCAGGCTCCACAGAGAAGTGCCTCAGTGGTGGGGGAATGAACAATAGAAGAACAGTGTGTGTGAGAGAGAGAGAGAGAGAGAGAGAGAGAGAGAGAGAGAGAGAGAGAGAGAGAGAGAGAGAAGAGAGAGAGAGAGAGAGAGAGAGAGAGAGAGAGAGGAGAGGAGAGAGAGAGAGAGAGAGAGAGAGAGAGAGAGAGAGAGAGAGAGAGAGAGAGAGAGAGAGAGAGAGAGAGAGAGAGAGAGAGAGAGAGATCGGAGTGAGAGAAGTGAGAGTGAGAGAGAGTATATGTGTGTGTGAGTGCTAATAACTTAGAGAGAGGTAATGTAAAACTCTCCGCCGTTCCAATAAACCCTGGTGGACTAACAGTAATTGGTTAAGGGCAGATGGATCGCTTTACTGGCCCCCCTTCTCCCTCATGTTTACCAGAATACGTTTGAGATATTAAGACGTTCGGTCCATTAGTTTGGCGATTTTTAGAACGTTTAGCCCATTTCTTTGTCAATATTAAGACCTTTCGTGCCATTTAGGTGCCGATTATTTCCTGGCGAGCGAAAGCGAGCCTGAAATTTTAAGAGTAACTGTCCTTCGGCCGGAACATTTTTATACCGAAAAATGTACACATTTATCTTGAAAGGTGGTCTAGGATTTTTTGTATACAGCTTGTTGGAGGTCTAGGGAGGAAACTGAAAACATATTTAATATGTAAAAACAATAAGCAGATATATACGCCCATCTGCCCTTAACAGTAATTGGTTAACATGGATGTATCATTAATATATTGTTGATTACTCCACGGTGGAAAACCCCGCTTCCGAATAATATTATGGGTAGATGGCTAAAACACACGCGCACACAGACACACACTCTCTCTCTCTCCCACGCGCACACACAAATTCGCTCTCTCTTATACGCACACACACATTATATATATCTCTCTATCTCTCTCTCTCTCTCACACACACACACACACACACACACTTGTTTTGCTTTACTACCCATTCATGCACAGCAATTTTAAAATTAAAACAACTTCATTCATATTCGTGAAAATTATAAAAACAATATAGCCTATTAGGTATACCATTAAGCCTGGGTCCTAGCCAATATATATATATATATATATATATATATATATATATATATATATATATATATATATATATTTTCAACCCTTCATCTTCTCTCAATATTTGTATTTAGGTGTATAATTTTCATCTGACCTTTCTTGGAAAGATCATATTTCCACTCTTGCTAAAACAGCTTCCCAAAATTTAGCTTTGCTAAACCGTCTCCGCTCCGTGGGTTCTTCACCCCTGCACAGCTATTTGCTATGTATCGTGGCACAGTGCCTCTCTGTATTGAGTATTGCTGGCTTTTGTGGCGAGGCTCCTCCCATATCCGCACTTCTCGAACGAGTAGAATGAAAAGCATTTAACCTCATCAACTCACCTCCTCTCACTAGTTCCCTACAATCTCTTTCTACATGCCGCAATGTTGCATCCCTTTCACTCTTCTATCGCTATTATAACAATCAGTGTTTTTTAGAGCTCCCCCAGTGCATACCCCTTTCTTTACGGCGATTCCAAGGCACCCGCCTTTTAATACAGTCCCACTCCTATTCTGTCCAGCTCTCCAACCAAATAATTGGCAAATTTTCAAGGTAACTCAAGGTTACTCAATAAGTGAACTTGGGAACTCTCTCCCTCAATCAATCTTTCCTTCATCCTATGACTTAAAATACTTTAAACTTCATGTGTCCAGGCATTTTGTCCCCAAAGCTCCTTGAACTTGGCTCATAAACTCTTTTCGCTTTCGGGAAGACACTCGTTACAGGCAACCTGTTATGTTTGTCCCAACTCGATTATACAGTAATTATAATATTTATATTTGCCCTGTGTACATACCTTATTGATACACCATTCATTTAACTGACCAATAATATGTCCTCTAAATACCCTAACTTTAAGATTACACAGCAGCACCAATATGCACCTTACGTGTACATAGTATACACTCTTCAGTAATTATGAAAGCAATATATAACAATATTTTATTTTACTTCTTCTTGATATCATTTTCAGTACATGTTATTTTGCATTGTATGTTCCCTAGACCAGTGTCCCGTTAAAGTAAAACATTGCAGCAAATGTTCGATATTCCTACTTTCTTCTCCTTTCAGTTTCTACCCATTGTGGCAAATCGGGTTCATTTCTATTCCCAGCCTCGGAACTCTTGCCTTTCTTCCAGTATTGCTTTCCTATGTTACCATGAAAGCTTTCTTCCATACTGATGCTTTCATATTTTCCAAGTAGAGTTATCCTAAATGTTCTTCTAGTGTTGTACATACATTTACATGAGTAATATTTCAGAGGGCTTTTCTATGTATTTTGTCCATGTGTATGAAGGATACAAAAGGTACAGCTGCCTGTAACAAGTGACCCTCCCCCCAAGATTGAAAGGGTGGTAGAGAGCCAGAATCAAGCTACATTCGAGGTAATTTAGGTGTGTGGGAAAGAAGTACTTGTTAGTACAGTGTAGTGAACTTAGTAGGGGCAGGGGATGTTCGTGAGAGTAAAGTCGGTATCACACGAACGCTTTTTCCCTCAACATTTATTCTAAACACAGGTCTGGTAGCTTGTGAGATAAACATTTATTATCTTGTTGTCATCTAAATTCATCTACCATCAGTCTAGTTTCCGATACCCGGGCAAAATATTCCAGAAATGCTGCCAGAAAAATGTTGATTATCGAATGTTGACTATAAAAGCTCTCGTGTGATACCGGCTTTAGTTAACCATACTTGTCTTCTAGTTCTTGTACACCGATATACATGGGTAGTATTTCAAAGCGCTTTCTATGTATAATAATCATTAACCCCTGCTGTACCGCCGACTTCTTTATATGTTTATTCTAGCAATATTTAGATGCCTTTTATAATAAGGATCTGTGGTTGCATAAATGGTTAAGTGATATAGTTTGGGGCCTGTTAATTGGTGGAGGCCCATTGTCTAATAGCTGCCAGAAAACAAGTAAAATGGATGTCGCTTTCCGATGTTACCAGGAATGCTTCCTTCCATACCGATGGCTTTCATATTTTGCAAGTTTATTTGTTCTTGTTTGTATTTTGTCTATGTGTATAAAGGAGACAAAATGTAAAGCTGCCTGTAACAAGTCTTCCCCCCCCCCCATGGTTGAAAGAGGGCTAGAGAGCCAACATCAAGGTAGGTTACATTCGAGGTAGTTAAGGTGTGTGGGAAAGAGTTGTGTGCTAGTAAAGTGTAGTTATATTAATAGGAGGAGGAAGTGTTCGTGAGGGTTAGTTATCCTTAATGTTCTTCTAGTTCTTGTACACCAATGTACATGAGTAATATTTCAGAGCGTTATTTTGTTTATGTATAATACTCATAAGAACGAAACATAATACCGTATGTATAGTTATGTTGTTCTTAATTGGTGGGAAATTGTCTGGTCCTCATTTTATTTGTGTTTTAACCTCCTTCTTTATATATATATATATACCGTATATATATATATATATTATATATATATATATATATATATATATATATATATATATATATATATATATATATATATATATATATATATATATATATATTTTTTGTTTTTTTTGTTTTTTTCTATTTGGATGAGAGAGACAAAAGGCAAAACTGCATGTGACTAGTGCCTCCCCCAGAGTTAAAAGAATGACAAGGGCCAAAAATCAAGGAACGTTCGAGCCAAAATGTCTGGAGACACAGAGTTTGAAACAATTTAAGTAATAGGATGAGGGAAAGTTGGATTCAGGGAGAGAGTTCCAGAGTTCAGCTGTTGAATAGAAGAATGATTTGGAGTAACGTTACACTCTTGAGTTGGAGAGTTGTACAAAGTAGGGGTGGGATTGTGTTGCAAGACGGGTACTACGTACCCTATGTAGAGGAGGTGGTATGCACTGAGAGAGCTCTGAGGAACACTAAATATTGTAGTAGCGATAGAATAGCGAGAGAGATGCAACATTGAGATGAAGAGAGAGAGAGTTTGCAGAGAGTTAGTGAGTGGACAGGAGTTAATGATCCGAAAGTATTTCCTTTCTACTTTGTCTAAAAGTGCTGTGTGAGAGGATCCTCCCCACACATGTGAACAATACTTAATACAAGGATGCACTGTGCCCCTGTACAGAGCAAGAAGCGGAGCAGGGGTAAAGAACCCCTTGAGGCGGTTGAGCACTCCCAGCTTCTGGGAAGCCGCCTTAGCAAGACTGGTAATATGGTCCTTCCATGAGAGAGCAGAAGAAAAAGAGACACCAAGAATACTGAGAGAAGATGAAGGGTTGATTTTTGTATTGTGGAAGAGTAAGGGTTAGTCCTCTGGGAGTTCACGGCGGGTAGATAGATGGAGAAATTGGGTTTTGGTAGCATTAAAGTTAACAAGGTTTTCTCTGCCCCAATTGGAGATGGTAGTTAGATCAGAAGATAAGTGTTGTATGGCTTCAGTACGTTTGCTTTTGAGGGATTGCTGGCTGGGGCGTTCTGGGAAACTAATTGAATAGTGTAAGGTAGAGTCGTCTGCATATGAATGGATAGGACTGGAGGTACAGTTAAGAAGATAATTTATGAAAATTAGAAAGAAAATAGGAGATAGGACAGATCCCTGATGAACACCGAAGTTGATAGGATGAGGAAGTGAACGATGGGTGTCCACAACCGTAGCTATGGAACGACCAGAAAGGAAATTAGAGACAAAGGCACAGTTGGAGGGATAGAAACCGAAGGAGGGTAGTTTAGAAATTAAAGATTTGTGCCAGACTCTATCGAAGGCCTTCGATATAGAAAGGTCACACCGAAGTCCCGAAAAGAGGATGACCAAGACTTAGTAATATATGAAAGAAGATCACCAGTAGAGCGACCCTTAAGGAAGCCATACTGGCGATTTGAGGTAAGATTATGAGAAGATAAATGCTTAAGAAATTTGGAAGTAGGAATAGTTTAAAATATCTTTAGAGATACAAGAGATGAGAGCAATTGGACGATAGTTGGAAGGTTGAGATTTGTCACCCTTCTTGGGACAGGTTGAATGAGAGCAAACTTCCAGCAAGAAGGGAAGACATTAGAGGAGAGACAGAGACAAAAGAGTTTGCCTAGGCAGGGAGTCAGCACGGAAGCACAGTTTTTTAGTACAACAGGAGGAACACCACCCGGACCGTACGCCTTCTTAGTATCAAGGCCAGAGAGGGTATATATATATATCTATCTATCTATCTATTGCCTGATGCCATGATCACCGAAGGGGTGGCCAAGAACAAACCGCTCCCATGCACCTCTGTCCCCAGTCAGTCGACGCCCTTCCTCCCAACCAGCACCGCCTTCATCCATATACTTCCTCACTCCATTCTTCCACCTCTCTTTCGGTCTACATCTCCCTCTCTGTCCTTCCACCTCGCTCTCGTACACCTTTTTAGTCATTCTCTCACTTCCCATACGTTCCATATGGCCAAACCATCTCAAGTTGTTCCTTTTCACACTTTCCAGCACATCTACCTCTACACCACACCTTCTTACTTCCTCATTCGTCTGTCTATCCCTCCATGTAACTCCGCACACACTTCTCAAGTAACTTATTTCCACCCATCTCACTTTTGGTCTGAGTTTCTTCTCAAGAGTCCATGCTTCATTTCCGTAAGTTAGTGTCGGGATTACCACACTGTCATGCAAGTACTTCTTAACTTCCATACTGACCACCCCATTTCTTGTTACTGCTTTCAGCATTCCAACAACCCTCTTCCCCTGTTGTACCCTCTCCTGCACTTCTTCATCCATAGTCCCATCTTTACTCAACACACTGCCCAGATACTTAAAAGAGCTGATGACCTCCATAGCCTGACCGTTCAACTTCACCCCCCACTCTGTGACTTCACCCCTTTCGAAGACCATAACCTTAATCTTCTCCGTATTTACCTTCAAATTCCGTTTTTCGCACACTGTTCCAAACTCATTTACCAGACCCTGCAACTCCCATATATTATCGCTTATCAGAACTGTATCAACCGCAAACAGCAGTATAGGCAGCTTCCACTCATTACTCTCCCTTTTCAGCGATTCACCAACATCCACTGCTCTTCCTATTATTTCTTTCATGACTCCATCCATATATACAGTAAACAACCATGGGGACATCAACCTAACATTCCAGTCAATGAATTCGCTCTGCTTATTCTCCACACATACTGCCGCCTTTGCACCCTCATACATGCTCTTCACTGCTTTTAGCAACTTGCCATCTACTCCGTATATTATAAGTACTTTCCCCATACCTTCTCTATCCACACTGTCATAGGCCTTCTTCAAGTCCATAAAGGCAACACCTTTTGTTGCTTCTCCAGCTATTTCTCCACAACACAATTCAGGGTAAAAATCTGATCTACACATCCTCTTCCCTTCTTAAAACCTCCCTGCTCGTCGCCTATCCATTTCTACATATATATATAAATATATATATATATATATATATATATATATATATATATATATATATATATATATGGGCCTGTCACGCTTTCAACTCTGGGGGAGGCCCTCGCTGCAGGCAGGTTTGCCTTTTGTCTCCCTCATTAACATAGAAAAAGAAATAATATATAATTATATACTGTATATATATATATATACATATACATATATTGATATCAGCTTAACATCTACACAAGCTAGACTTGGGGTGAAAAGCCGTTCACACTTTCAATTTATCACAAACTAGTTTTAAGATGCCTACCACCACGAGGGATAGTCACACAGCAAACTATCTGTGCAATGTCCGTTTAAGTTTAACCGAGGGGGAAGTATTGAGAGAATACGAGAGTCACAGGTGTACAGGTTTTATTATTTAAGTTTATAAGGTAGGCGGCATAGGTGCCAAGATGTATTTATTCTGAACACAATAATACTATCAACATGAGTACAATACAAAGATCATGGATATATAGTTTACAGTGAATAGGATATATATATATATATATATATATATATATATATATATATATATATATATATTTATATATATATATATATATATATATATATATATATATATATATATATATATATATATATATATATATATATATATATATATATATTTATATATATAATCAACACATACTTATACGGACGTGAGGATGATCGAATGCTCCCAAGTGATATGGAAAGTGTGGTGAAGTCCCTAGCATGCAGCTAGTGTGGATGTGGGTGCGGCAGAGCGTCTCTGTTATAGCTATACAGCGACCTGGTAATTTAGTGATTACTCAGATGTGTAACCATGTAGCTATAGTAGAGATATATAGTATGGATAGTGTGTCTGGGCATATTTAATTAGGCAACTGGAATGAGAAATTAAGTTACGTTAAAGGAGACCTGAAAGCCAGATCTATACTAAGCATCCTATTAATGCTAACCTGAACGGGGAGGATTCTAAGAAGCTTGTGACCATTTGAGGTCTTAGAGCCAGTAAGCAGTGTAGATCTTCCGAATCGGGATTTGACGTTTCGTATAGGAAGTCGGGCCAGAGGGCACCTGATGAAGCTTGGAGACATTCAGATCTCAGGGAGGGGAAGATATCATTTTCCCCTACCTGGCCTGATTACCTATTCATTTTTCAGGTGCGCGCTGCTGCGGGTAAGGTGCACGGAAAAAGGGCACGCTGGAACGTTGGTCTCAATAATAATGTAGGCTGGTTTAGTTCTGGTGAGGGAGGTAGGGTGGAGAGCAGTGGAAGGACCCTCCGGATTTGACAAAGGATCCGCCCTATTGACCAATCAGGCGGCGCCTCGTGGTGATGTCAGATCCCTCGGGTTGGAGGAGGTGTATTTCCGGTCCTCCAATCTGCGACCGGCCTGGCCGTGTGATGTCACACCGGGGTCCTCTGATAATCGCTGCCGTTTGGAAGTGGGGGGGATGCGAGGTTTGTCATAGTTTGCAGTGGGGGGATGAAGGGGGCGCGTTTTTCTGTCGCGGCTGGTACCTGGGTAGGGGACACTGATATTTCCTTGATGGCTACCTGGGGAGGGGGCACTGAGGTAGTTCGGCATGGGTTTGCTGGGCTGCATTTCTCTGGGGTTCTGGGGCCTGGATAGCAGAGGACTGGGGTTGTGAGGGTGTGTCTCCCCTGGAGGTTTAGGTATAAAAAATTTACTAGTGCAGGTGATTTTACTAAGGTAGATAAGATAAACAGGCACGTAGTCAAACAGAAAAAATAAATAAATAAATGTAGAAAAATACTCTTTAATCCTACAGTTACAGTCACCGAATCCCCCAGAGCAAACACAACTTTTCGACCAGCAGTTAAACCCCCTGCATTTCAGCACCACCACATCCACTACTGTTTTTACCGCCCTCACCATTACTGCTTTTCATCGCTCTTGTGACGTGGGAAGGGTTATCGTCAGGCAAAGGCCTTTACGGTGGGGTTGTGTGTGTGTGTGTGTGTGTGTGTGTGTGTGCGTGTGGACAGTAGTCTCGGTAATTTTTGTTGTAGCCTGTCATCAGACTAAATAACACAGCCCAATAACACTGCTCACCAAATCTTCGCTTATTTTGCCTTCAGTTATCTGATATTTCATGATCCTAGTGCATGTCGCATAAGGCGATTAAAAAGGGGCGTCGGACTCAAATATAGACCAATAAATACTCTTTGCGTCACTGTGGTATTTTATCACTTCCGAGTCGTGTTATCACTTTTGAGACTGGTGTGGTTGTACACTCTGCAAGTACAAGTGCTACAGGGGAACTACTGTATATTGAGTCCTGCTGAAGTACGGTTAGTAGTATACCAATTTGAGAGGGGATTATTTATTTTTTGGCCTATTCATTTATTTATTTATTTAGTTTATGGTTTCCTCGCTAGACCTCCATCAAGCTTGAAACAAACACCCCCTAGACCCCCCTTCAAGATAAATGTGTAAATTTTGTTGGTAGAACAATGATCTGGTCGAAGGCCGGTTCCTCCAAGAATTACAGGCTCGCTATTGCTCGCCAGAAAAATTGACACCTAAATTGACAAATAAATGGGGCAAAAAGTCTTACATTTGCCAAACTAATGGAACAAACGTCATGAAATCTCAAAGCTAATGGAACCAAACATGAGAGAGAAAAAACAACTACCTTCCCCCTTAAGCCAGCGATGACTTGATGGGGCAGTGTAATAACAGTACTGTATTGTATTACCCTCTAACTAAGCCACTCCCCCTTTCCCTCCCCTCACGACACACACACACACACACACACACCCACACCAGCGGTGGTGTGTTTGTCAGTACACACGTTAATTTTGCATGCGTACGAGTACATGTTTCGATTTTTAAACCTAAATATAACTATCTAGATCAAACTTAACCTAACCTAACCTACCTAACCTAACCTAACTTACCTAACCTAACCGATAACACGCCATTTCAACATATTTTAAACAGGTGTGTACACTTGAACTGTCGCTCTAAAACTCATGTACCTGCAAACCTACATATTTAGTCAATTTTGTACCTTTAAGCACACCACCGCTAACAATTATAACATACGAAATACTAGTTGATATGGACCAACTGAATTATCCTAGATAATAGGACCTGCTAGTCTTGTGTTTTAAATGAAGCTAATGAAAAATAAAATATATACAGCAATATGTTTATATGAACTACTATAGTCTATTCAATATAAATATATACAGCAATATGTTATATGAACTACTATAGTCTATTCAATATAAATATATACAGCAATATGTTAATATGAACTACTATAGTCTATTCAATATAAATATATACAGCAATATGTTAATATGAACTACTATAGTCTATTCAATAGAAATATATACAGCAATATGTTAATATGAACTACTATAGTCTATTCAATATAAATAGACCAATAATCATGATCACTAATCTCTATTACTTAAAAACAACTAGAGTAAGAGAGCTAATAATTACTACCATGTGGTAGGAGTCAGAACCAAGGAATAGGTATGAACATTTACAGCCGATTTGCTCAAGCCCTTTTTGAGTTACAGAGGTTAAGGGTCACGATTTCTAGCCTACCTATAATGAATGGACTATAGTAATATGAGGGAATTATGGCTAGTAGAAAACGGTGGTGTATACAGTATACATTAAAGGATGAAAATGAGAATAATCCATAACTACAATTGATTGATACATGCCTAAATACCGGTAACATTATCTGTTGCGAACTTTCCGGGCCAGCCTGGGTGGACGAGATTACAAAACTCGTTCTCTGTCATTACCTCAACCCAACTATCCCATTCTGTACCAGCGACGTGATTGTTTTTTTGTTTTTTTGTTTTATTTATTATTTGTGTTAGTTATATTTATACGATTCTGTGCAACTTAGGAAGGATCTGTGGTAGTAAAAGGGGTTAAGTGAGATGGTTCGAAGCCCTATAATTGCTGGAGGCCTATTTTAAACTGAATAGCATCTTCTAATAGCCAGCATAAAGTTAAACTGACGGCTCCGGTACAGAAGGGGCTATATACTTCCACTCCTTCTCTGCCACGTCGCTTAAGGTTGTTAGTCGCGATATTGGTAATTTAGCTTGTTAGATCCTGGCGTTACTCATTTATAGATTCACATTGTTTCGTACATGTCCGTGGAGCTACTGTATACACGGGTGTTATGTTCCCGAGTTTTAGGAGTTTAGACTGGAAGTATGGTCATATAACGTGTACAGTGATCAGGGACTTTAAAACGTTTATCGTTTGTCATTTAACTCTGATAAATATTAACTATTTTTACCTGCGTATAGCCCTATGGCATGATTATATTTTGATAGCATGTTAACACGTTTCTTGAAAATTTATATGAATTTTCAGTCATATTGTCTTCACTCGATTTTGTTTACAATGTTTCAATTCTACCTCCAGGTATAGGCCAATAGCCTATAGATTCAACCGTTCAACACTGTGATGGGCTGCGAGTATCCTTTCCACAGACACAAACTAAACAGATTAATAAAAACCGCGCCAATGTGCAAACGGCCCCCATACTTGGGTGGTGCGTAGTGGCACTAGACAACTCAAGGTGTGACAAGATACAAAACTCCCAGGCACACTAGTGACCCGGCAACCATGGAGGAGGGACTTGCTGCTCCATCCGGTGATGGCCATGAGAGGGGCGAGGGACTCTCCACGTAATCTTAAATCAAAGGCTCAGTACTTTAACTTTTCAAGAAGCAACATTCTCTCTATGGTTAAGGGCGCTCCCTATTCTAACTAAATTTCCAATAACTAGGAATCCTCCTCTCCTTGCATAAGTCTCCTACTCGACGAGACAGAGAAATGGGAGAGAGAACACGAAAGTGGTCCCAGACCCAGAGCATAGGAACTTTAAATGTTGTTTATGTTCATGCTGTCTCGTGTTGGCTAACCCCAGCAATGGGGTATGTGCTTGAGTATATACATGCATACATATATAATATAACAACGGAAGTATCACTCTGACTTTGACTTATAATAGTATATACAATTTTCGAAATAATTGAAAGGGGAATACCTTGTATACTCATCGTTATGGGGGGACCTATATGCTACCAACTCCTAGATTGTTGCCAGTATATAATTATGGGAAACAGGTAATATCTCAGTTGCAAGAAGTGCAACACAGAGTCTCTTAGGTGCACGAGGAATGTTAGGTCACTGACTCGGTAAACTTTCTCCTGGGACACGTGGGAGGGAAACTTTCTCCTGGGACACGTGGGAGGGAAACTTTCTCCTGGGACACGTGGGAGGGAAACTTTCTCCTGGGACACGTGGCTCCTGGGACACGTGGGAGGGAAACTTTCTCCTGGGACACGTGGGAGGGAAACTTTCTCCTGGGACACGTGGGAGGGAAACTTTCTCCTGGGACACGTGGGAGGGAAACTTTCTCCTGGGACACGTGGGAGGGAAACTTTCTCCTGGGACACGTGGGAGGGAAACTTTTACTGATGGCATGTCGGAAGAGGCGACTACAATGGAACATTGGGGGGCGGGGGTTCTTTAATTACGGACATTAAATAGGGAATATGACCTTTAATTATAATTATAGTTTATACAATGTCTATACACATTGCAAGGTGGCGAACTGTAATGTCTCTCGAATTACTAATCGCCAGAGGAGAGCTTCCCGAAGAATATTAATAGCACAGACAAAGGGGAGGGTTATTACGGGCTGGGCGATATTGTTGGTTTGGTACTCACGTGAGGTTGACTCATTGCAATCGTGGTGGTCCTTGGGTCGTCTTTTTACTCTTCCAGTGGGTCCTCATGGCTACTGCTGTAGGGCATCGCAATAGGAGATCGTAGGCTCGTGGGCCGTTCACACTCTAGGCCGACTTCAGTTTCCCACAATTGCACAACAGGGAGGTACCGACATCTTCTAAGGGTATGTCTGTTTGCCTCAGACTGTGCCCTTTCTCACAGAGTGTTTGATGTACACTCGGTCCAAGAAGTATCTGCTCCCCTACGCTGATCATCTGGTGTGTACAGCTTGATAGGGTTGGCACCTCTGCCTGCAACTATATCCATGTGTCAGAAACGATCGTCTCTGACACATGGATACAGTTACAGGCAGAGGTGCCAAACCTACCGAGCTGTACACACCAGATGATCAGCATAGGGGTGCAGATACTTCTTGGAGCAAGTGTACTTGTGTTGACTTCTAATGTCCATGTACAGCATGGATGGAGCCTCTCTACATTCTAGAGTTGTCTCCTTTTCTTAGGGTGCATTCCTCATCTTCCTTTCGCTACTCTCTCAGGGTAGTTATCAGATCGGCCTTCCACTCTTCTTCTAGTTCCAAGAAGTATGAATCGGGGAATGGGTTGATCAGCCTCTTTAACTCTTGTAACTCTTCAAACAGGTATGGGTCGGTAGTGGCAACAAAAGTTTGACCCACTTGGAAGGCTACTGGTTTGGGTTCAGGGCTGGGGGTCGTTGGAGACTGAGGGCTCGGTGGTGGGGAGTCAGATAGAAGGCCTGATAAGGGTGCAGGTGAGGAGGGGAAGGAGAAGGTTGTTGGCAGATGGGGTGCCGACCAAGAACTGACAATTCTCTGCAGTCTCTTCGGGAGGTTCTGGGATTCTTTCCTTGATATCTTCCTTGGCCAATCACCTTTGAGTTATCTTTCTGAGACTTGCCTTGGCCAATCAGATTTTTGTGACTTTTGAAGCTAGACTCACGGGCTATTGGGTAGGCTCGGTGGCTAACCTAGACTCACAGGCTAGCTTGGTAGGCTCAGTGGCTAGCGCTGGCGGCTCGAGCTGTGGAGAAATCAATGGGATCGGGCCAGAAATGATTGGGGCGCTTGGTAGGTTGACAGGGTAGGTTGCCCGGGATGTCCGGGTCCATTGCACAGTTTCCCTTGAGGGTGTGAGAATAGGTTTTGATGAGTGCCTGGTGGAGAGTAGGTGTACTGCCCTGATCTCGGCCGACCCCACGAAGGAAGGGGGTGAGCAGTGTAACTACGGAGCTGCTGGCTAAATGTTTACTTTATCCCCAATATATATACATTATTCCTTAAGGCTGGTTCACACATAGCCGAGTCGGTGCGCGAGTCCAACACGAGTCACACTCGTCGATTATCACCGTCGCTGGAGGCCGAGTCGGCCGCGAGTAGCAATTGCTCCCGAGTCAAGGAGAGTGTAACACGAGTTAACTCGAGTCAATACGAGTCAACACGTGTTCATGCAAGAGTCTGTACGAGTAACTGAGAGTCAAAACGAGTGTAACACGAACCCAACACGAGTGTCAAAAATTTGAAAAATAACGGCCACATTCCAGGGCACGTAAACAAAGAGTATGGACGAGTCTAACACGAGTCAACACGAGTCAACGCGATTGTTACACGGATCAACACGAAAGACAAGTGAGTTAACACGTGTTGACTCGTGTTACATCCGTGTAAACTCGTGTAAACTCTTGTTGATTCGTCCTACATTTTTGAAATAACGGTATTTCAAATGACACTATCGCTTTTTCGTGTTACACTCGTGTTTTTTTCTCAGTGGATCGTGTTTACTCTTGTTTACTCGTGTTTTCACTCGTGTTTGAATAGTGTAAACTCTGGCATCATGGGGGCACCAAATTTTGGCACTCACATTCGTGCTTTCTACTCTTGTTGATACGTATTGCATGTGTGTTACATATATGTGTTGTTGCGTGTAGACACGTGTTGATTCGTCAACGTCGAAATGATGACGAAAAGCGACGAATCACCAAAGAGTGTTACACGGGTTTACACGAGTCAACACGAGTTAACACGAATAATGAAGTTATTCAGAGTCAAACACGAGTTAACACGTATGTACACGAGTCTACACGTATTTAGGCCACACTCATGGGTACTCGCCACGGGGCCCAAAAATTTCATGAATGCATGAAATGTTTGGACCCCGTGGCGAGTACCCACGAGTGTGTCGAGTAAACAAAGAGTATACACGAGTGTAGCACGAGTCTACACGAGTGTTGAGGAGTATCGACGAGTCATTGCCGAATAGCAAAATTTCATCACTCGTGTTGGACTCGCGCACCGACTCTGCTATGTGTGAACCAGCCTTTAGGTTGTCTTTAACATCCGACACTTTTATACACTTCTTGTGATTGGTAGGTCGAAGTTGAGAATCCACATGTGATTTTGGATAGAGCCTCGATGGGCAAATGTTTTCTTTTGGATGTCCTCTATGAGTATTCGTGCCTAATTTTGAACCAATAATCATGTGATTCCTACAAACTCTCCGGGATATGGGAGACAGCTATTGTAATTATTAAGCACAAATGTCGACCATTTTTAATCAATGAATATCTGGTTGCTCCTTGAAAGGCAGACATACCAAACCATGAAATATACTTTAGGAAAGCATACACAAATAATGTTTTCATAATGAAAATAACGTAGAACCAGTATCGAATATAGAAGACTTAATAATCAAGCACATAAACTGAAACTCCTCTTAATAAAAGATAGAGAGCCCTCGTAAAATTTCCAGAGCAGCATCGTATCTTGTCAAAGTATTAAGTTATATTCTCCCAGCCTTTTGTTTACCCCACATTGTTATTCTCCGACAAGCTGTTTATATCACACAATTCTGAGAGCCAGCGTAAACTTTGAGAGCAAATTATACATCCTGTCTTAGGAGATCTCTTTCATAGTTTTTTGGGGGGGACTATTTTGGTAACGTAATATCAAATAACGTGGTGATATTTTATGTTCTCATCTTGTGAAATTGAAATAGGAAGTTTAGACAAACTACCATGTACCAGTATTGCTGAGTGTTTGATATAGCTATGAACGTATTTGAGTGTAACTGTCACTATAGTCTGTGTATTCTTGGTTGGCCAGTAATCATAACCTATAACCTCTCATATTTCAAAAAGGACTAGCGTAATCGGCCTAATATTTCTACCAAATAGGAAAGATTGGCTCGGAAATAGGTGTGAAAATTGACAGCTCATTTGCTCTAGCCCTTTGTGAGTTACAGAGGTTAGAGGTTACGATGTCTGCCCAACCTAGAATGAACGGACTATAGTGGATAATATCGGGTGATGTCTGCTACTATAGGCTCTGTAGTGAGAACGGCTTGATATTTCGCTAATGCAATACCAGAACTCATTTACAACATTAGTGCTTATTATTGCTTCTTAAGGGGGGTGACCTGCATTTTTGTCTCTGTCTGGGCTGTATCCATTCGGCCCCATTCAGCCTACTGTATTAGGAAGTTTATCCCCATCCAGGTGTCGATTTACACCTGGCGAGCGATAGCGAGCCACCATATTTTGGATAATAAGTTAGACAAATGGCTAAATTTGTACATTTTTCGATAGAAAAATTTCTCCGGCGAAGCCGGATATCTCAATAAAATGCTGGCTCACTATCGCTCGCCAGGAAAAAAATAGACACGTGGATGGAGGTAAATGCCTTAAAACAGTAGGCTGAATGGGGCCGAATGTATGTAACCAAGGAGAAGAAAACAGGTGACCCCCTTAATATCCTGTACCTTACATTACCATCAGTGAATTACAGACGTTATTATTCATATTTGGGTTTGTTCTAAGAAAACACGTTCAGTTACATAATCTTATATATTATCATTCAGTTACATAATCTTATATATTATCATTCAGTTACATAATCTTATATATTATCATTGGCGTGTTTCTTATTTGTTCAGCCCCATATTTCTACACTTAAGAGGGGATGGTTCACTTTTTGGGCGATGTTTGCATGTATTCATTATTTTTCTAGTGTCCTCCCTAGACCTCCATCAAATTTAAAAAAACATCCATTAGATCCCCCTTCTAGATTAATTTGTACATTTTTCGGTAGAAAAATTTCCCGGCCGAAGGCCGGTTCTTCCAATATTACAGGCTCACTATCGTTCGCCAGGGAAAAAATCGACACCTAAAGAGCACGAATGGTCTAAATATTGACAAAGAAATGGGGCAAAAGGTCTTAACATCGACTAACTAATGGGACAAACATCTTAACATCTGAAAACTAATGGGGCTAAACATGAGGGAGAAAAGTGACCAGAAAAACGACCCATGTCCCCTTAACCCGTTCAGTACCAACAACGTCCATTTAATTTGACTTCAGCTACGTTTAGACAATTTCATGAAGCTTAGGAAGGATGCATGGTAGCTAAAACTATTTATTGAGATAGTCCGTAGCCTTTTAATTGGTAGACGTCCTTCCTAAACCTATTGAAATAATGTAATCATTTCCAGAATATAACTCAAAGGATGTCACCGGTACTAAATGGGTTAAGCTTTGGAATAATCAACATAATACAATATATATATAATACTTAAGAATATTGTTCGGCTGTACTAAGACGAAATATGTACGTCATAATTTGCCTTAAATACATAATTAGAAGATAGCATTGGAGATTGGAGAAAACCGATCTTCTCAGTTTTGTGTACAGTATGTGTGTTGGCTTGTGAGACATACGAGCCAATAGATAATGCAAGTTGGTGTTATAAAACCTATGATAAGAACAATGAGAGAGAGAGAGAGAGAGAGAGAGAGAGAGAGAGATTTACATACATGCATTTACATATATCTACATAGATACACTGGCCACACAGGCCTTAAGATTAAAACGAGGTGGTCAGGACGTAATTCTTGAGAGGGAGAGAGAGTGAGTGAGTGAGAGAGAGAGAGAGCACAATAATAACTAACCAACTAACTAAGAATACCTATTATATAACTATCACCCCTACTCCTGTATATCTCCGAGGCATTCTACCTTTGATGATCAGCGACAGGTAGACAGATAGATGACAGGTTAATTAATGAGCAGAGAGTGACCCGGACAGGTTATCAGGTCTGGGAAGGACATCACAAGTCAACATGGAAGTGGGGGAGAGGAGTATATGGAGAGAAAAGGAGAAGGAGAAGTAGAAACTATTGGAAAAGAGAGAAGTACAGAGGAGATAAAAGGAAGGGGGGGTATACACAACAAGAATGATGGGAGCTAAGAAAATAGGTGTAAGAAAGAGAAAGGGACAAAGAGAAAGGGAAACAATGGAATAAAGAGAAGTACAGAGGAGATAAAACGAGGGGGAGAGGTACACAAACGAGGGGGAGAGGTACACAAACGAGGGGGAGAGGTACACAAACGAGGGGGAGAGGTACACAAACGAGGGGGAGAGGTACACAAACGAGGGGGAGAGGTACACAAACGAGGGGGAGAGGTACACAAACGAATAATGGGAGCTGCAATTAGGTTTAAGGAAGAGAAAAGGAGAAGTAGAAGGGGGACTATAGAAACAGAGAAGAACAGAGTAGATATAATGAAGGGGAGATATTCACAACAAGAATGATGGGAGCTAAGAACAAATGTGAAAACAAGTAGAGGAGGAAAAGCAGTACTGGGGAAAGTAGAACATTGAAACTGCAGAGAAAAAAGAAGAAGTGCAAAGCATAAAATAAGTTAAGTGGAAGACAAGGAGATAAACTAGGAATACAGGAAACGGAGAACTCGAAGTGCAGAAGATAAGAGGAAGTGAAGAGATAAAAGATAAGTAATATGTACTGTTTATATACAGTATATAATTTGGTAATTATTATAGGTTAAGAGTAGGAATGAAACGATATACGCCTAATGAGATGAAATAGGCCTAGCAAGTGAAAGATAATAACTATAGTCAAATTTGATCGTAATTTTTAAGGAATATATATATGTGAAATAACAACGATGAAGACTTACTATAAATAACACGAGTATAGGGAGTACTATAGTATATTCGCGGTAAGTAGGCGAGAAATCATGACTTCTATCCTCTGTAACTCAAAACGGGCTAGAGCAAATTAGCTGTAAATTTACACGTCTATTCCTTGACTGACTCTTCCCAAATGGTAGAAATATTAGCTCGATTACTCAAGACGTGGTTGAGTTACAGAAGTTAAAGTTCATGATTTTGTCGCCTACTTACAACGAATAGACTATAACATTTGCCTTATATTTATATGTGTGAGAACTATCTCAACGATCACTTTACTATTATGGGAGTTATTGATTTAATAAAGGTAATAAATGTCATCTCAAGCAGGTTTAAGACTATTCAACCATTTTCAAGTTGTTTTAATAATATTCGTATTTAAGACTACTCGGGTAATACGATGATCTATAAGAAAACCCGTATAAATGGTATATGACTACTGACCCATACAAGAACATGTATTCACAGGGTGTAGTATGAATGTTTCAAAAGACGTGTTTCATTCTATACTTATTCGTTTAAAACATTGACATTAATACAATAGATAAACAAAAATACACACCTAAATAACACTCCAAATCATGCGCATTCTAAAACCACACAAATGCTTAATTCAGGAATATAATACTGTACATCTATATATACCTATATAAACAGTGAACACGTATCAGTTAATTAAACCACATAGATTATTTTAGATACATAAATAGTAACAATTGATCCAACACACTATTTAATTAATCCTATTCAGAACATACATAAATCAATACAAAATAAGAATACGGCGCTTAAATATAAGTATATAAAAGTATATCAAATACAGCTGATTATATTAGTAGGTAGTGATTTATCCATGAATATATTATCAATTTGTATATGGGTTTATCACTTTATATGTCCCTTTTATGGGTGAACTATTATGGACACATAAATAACTTTTCGTTTTCAGTTTTTCTGTTTTAATTCATTAGTCCCCCCCCCCCCAAAAAAAAAAAATACAAATAAATAATATATATATAGTGTAAACAGAAGCCATAGTTTATGATTTCGCATTTCTCTGCTCTGAATAGAACCCCCTCTTCTTGACGTTATTCCGCGAGACATATTCACGATAATTACGTCAGACTGGATTAATTTAGGCCCCAAACCCTTAGAGAGCTTTAAAGCCTTCTCGCCTCGTTTCCAATCAATGAGAGTGTCAGGGTCGGGTTTTACATAGACAGGCTCTGGCAACCCGTCTTGAGCTGTAGATTAACTCTTTCACGCACAAAACGCGATGTGCACCCTTTCTGGGATACTACTTAAAAGCCTTTATGACCATCAGGGGTGTTTAAATCCTTTCGTTTAGTTACTTCAACCTCTGCAGTTGTCTTTGAGTGAGCTATGGGCAGAAAACAAATATTGTCTGCTATGGGCAGAAAACAAATTTTGGAGAGCTAATTTACTTTATTAATTCCACTCCAAAAAATAAAACAAAATCCAAAATGAAATGAATGTAAGTATGTGCTCCACCGGGATTCGAACCTGGGTTACCACTCACATATTTTAAACATTCTAACCATTACACCATCAAGACAATTATGAGTTTGAAAGAGCTATATTTCTGAATGTTAAACAGCATCCCCCGAATCCACAGGATAGTGAGAGAGTTAATTCTCATCTTGACTCTGTAGTGTGTACTCTTTGTTTGGGTGAGAATGGCTTGGCAATCGGTGTTTGGAGTGCCTTCTAATTCCATGTGTTTATATTTTCACTTCTAACTATCTTTGTCTTTGTTCCTTTATAGGAGTTTTCATTGTCGGTGTCATTGTTTTTGTGTCAGCAGTAATCAATATAGTTTTACCCCTTCTGTACCGGCGATGTCTTCATATTTTCATTCTAGCTATATTGAGACAATTTTGTGTTGTTTAAGAAGGATCTGTGGTTGGAAAATGGGTTAAGTGAGATAGTCTGAAAATCGACAAATTAGTGAGCCAAACGTCATAAAATCTGAAACCTAAAGGGGCTAAGCACGAGGAAGAAGGGGGACCAGATAACGGCCCATCTCCCCTTAACCTTTCTCCAGTTGATGTTCTTACCTTCACTGTAGCCCATTCATGTGTTTTATATCACGTGGAAGAAGGGGGACCAGATAACGGCCCATCTCCCCTTAACCTTTCTCCAGCTGATGTTCTTACCTTTACTGTAGCCCATTCATGTGTTTTATATCACGAGGAAGAAGGGGGACCAGATAACGGCCCATCTCAACTTAACCTTTCTCCAGCTGATGTTCTTACCTTTACTGTAGCCCATTCATGTGTTTTATATCACGAGGAAGAAGGGGGACCAGATAACGGCCCATCTCAACTTAACCTTTCTCCAGCTGATGTTCTTACCTTCACTGTAGCCCATTCATGTGTTTTAAGCACGAGGAAGAAAGGGGCCCAGATAACGGCCCATCTCCCCTTAACCTTTCTCCAGCTGATGTTCTTACCTTCACTGTAGCCCATCCATGTGTTTTATGTCACGAGGAAGAAGGGGGACCAGATAACGGCCCATCTCCCCTTAACCTTTCACCACCTGATGTTCTTACCTTCACTGTAGCCCATTCATGTGTTTTATATCATAGTTTGTGTTGACAATTATTGAATGTTTACTCTTAACCAATGATTTATTTGGTTATCTTGTATAGTTCGAAACCGGATTTGTGGCTATTTACTTACGTATTTATATGTTATTTAAGCCTTATACGGTATTCTATTCCACCATATAATATCATACAGAGTTATGGAATTACTAGATTACATTATAAACCGGATGTGTGGCTATTTACTTACGTATTTATATGTTATTTAAGCCTTATATGGTATTCTGTTCCACCACATATCATATAGTGTTATGGAATTACTAGATTGCAGTATAAAATATCTAGGGTGTATCTTTTATAAAAAACGTAGATAAAATGTGAAGTCAAATTACAGAAAGAATATCGAAGTACAGTATGAATGTGTGAGAATAATATCCCATCTTTATACTGTAGATGCTAATTTTCCAATGGAAACACAGGATAATATAATTATAGCCAGCACTTATCTCATTACTTTCATAACCGTCAGATAAATGGAAAGATACGTCAAGAGACTGAAGCAGGATCCAATCATCAAAAATGAAATCTTTACGAGATAATATTAAATCTGCAATGAATATATATGAAAAAAATTGAGAACAACAATTGTTAGAAGCAATATAAAGAATGCACAGTTGCAATGGTTGGGCAATTTGGAGAGAATGCAGAAAACAGAAAATTGCAAAGTAGAGATGGAGTTGGAGGCAACATGTAAGAAAACCAGATAGAGACGGAAGGATCGTGTGGATCAGATGATGGATAAAAGTATCCCGGAAAACATTGATCAACTGCGAGAAGGGGACGTCTTCGAGAAAATGGAATGGAGACAAGTGCTGACCCAAATGAACGAGATAGAAGACAAAACTGCCTGTAACAAGTGTCTCCCCCAAAGGTGAAAGAGTGACATAGCCAAATTCAAAGTAAGTTGGGGTCAAAATGTTTGGACACACCTACCTTGAAGCCGTTTTTATCATAGGATGAGGGAAACTCAGATTGAGGGAGATCATTCCAAAGCTTACATGCTGTCTAGGAGAAATACTTGAACAATCGGTTCACTCTCGGGTTGAGTTGGACAGAATAGCGGTGAAAGTGTGTTGAAAAGGTGGGCGCCCATCACTCTCTGTAGGAGAGGAAGTATACACTGAGAAGGTTCTGCAGAACTCTGATAATTGTAGTAGCGGTAGAAGAGTGAGAGATATGCAACATTGCAGCGAGATGAGAGAGATTGTAGGGAATTAGGGAAGCATTGAGTTGATGAGATGAAATGCTTTAGACTCTACCCTTTTGAGAATTGCAGTATGGTTGGAATCTCCCCACTCACACAAACAATATTTGATACATGGGCAAATTTTCCCCCTATGCAGAGCAAGAAGCTGTGTGTGGGTGAAGAACCCACGGATATGGTTGAGGACACCTAACTTTTGGGAAGCTGTTTTACCAAGAGGTCAGGACAAAAAAGAAACAGCAGGAATATTATTGATGCAAATTTCTCTCATTGACCTTGACAAGGCATTGTAATATTAAAAATGGTGGTACTTTTCATGAAAGGATGATTTTGTAAATATTCTGTCTTATGCTTACATTTTATTAATAACTTGGATTAATGTTTCGTCATTTGTATGCAAGCTTCAAAAATATATTTTATATTTACTCTTTGCTTGGCCATGTCTATGATTTATACGTAATCAAATTATATTGGATTTGAAACTGATATTGGTAAATTTCATAGAGTGTAATTTCTATCACAATTCTTTCCCCGACCTATATAAATATTTACATTAGAGATTGGTTCACATAACAATTAGAAGGGTTTTCACATTATCTTCAACTCTGCCAGTCAGATGATCTTAGGATTGCTTTCTTGGAATATACCAGTGCGCTTTGTTATATTTATTTATTTATTTATTTATTTTTTTGGTTTATCATTAAGTATACGTATTTTTAAGCATGTTGGTGTCAGTGGGTCATTTTATATAGATTTTACGAGGTTGAGTTCTAAAGTCCTTTCTAAAAATGTATCAAATCGTCTTAACTTAACGATAATAATATCATAACATGTACCATCGTATACTGACCAGGTATATTCATCTACCATACCCTGTTCCCAGTAGGTAGTCCAGCAATCGTGAACCTTAACCTCTGTAACTCAAAACGGGCTAGAGCAAATTAGCAGCAAAATTTCTATACCTGCAGTATGTCCTTGTTGACCCTTCCCACATGGTAGAACATTAGCTCGATATTCTTTCTGTAATTTGACTTACATTTTATCTACGTTTTTTATAAAAGATACACCCTAGATATTTTATAATGTAATCTAGTAATTCCATAACACTATAATATTATGATATGTGGTGGAATAGAATACCATATAAGGCTTAAATAACATATAATACGTAAGTAAATAGCCACAAATCCGGTTTATAATGTAATCTAGTAATTCCATAACTCTGTATGATATGTGGTGGAATAGAATACCGTATAAGGCTTAAATAACATATAAATACGTATGTAAATAGCCACACATCCGGTTTCGAACTATACAAGATAACCAAATAAATCATTGGTGAAGAGTAAACATTCAATAATTGTCAACAAAAACTATGATATAAAACACATGAATGGGCTACAGTGAAGGTAAGAACATCAGCTGGAGAAAGGTTAAGGGGAGATGGGCCGTTATCTGGTCCCCCTTCTTCCTCGTGATATAAAACACATGAATGGCCTACAGTGAAGGTAAGAACATCAGCTGGAGAAAGGTTAAGGGGAGATGGGCCGTTATCTGGTCCCCCTTCTTCCTCGTGCTTAGCCCCTTTAGGTTTCAGATTTTATGACGTTTGGCTCACTAATTTGTCGATTTTCAGACTATCTCACTTAACCCATTTTACAACCACAGATCCTTCTTAAACAACACAAAATTGTCTAAATATAGCTAGAATGAAAATATGAAGACATCGCTGGTACAGAAGGGGTAAAACTATATTGATTACTGCTGACACAAAAACAATGACACCGACAATGAAAACTCCTATAAAGGAACAAAGACAAAGATAGTTAGAAGTGAAAATATAAACACATGGAATTAGAAGGCACTCCAAACACCGATTGCCAAGCCATTCTCACCCAAACAAAGAGTACACACTACAGAGTCAAGATGAGAATTAACTCTCTCACTATCCTGTGGATTCGGGTGATGCCGTTTAACATTCAGAAATATAGCTGTTTCAAACTCATAACTGTCTTGATGGTGTAATGGTTAGAATGTTTAAAATATGTGAGTGGTAACCCAGGTTCGAATCCCGGTGGAGCACATACTTACATTCATTTCATTTTGGATTTTGTTTTATTTTTGGAGTGGAATTAATAAAGTAAATTAGCTCTCCAAAATTTGTTTTCTGCCCATAGCAGACAATATTTGTTTTCTGCCCATAGCTCACTCAAAGACAACTGCAGAGGTTGAAGTAACTAAACGAAAGGATTTAAACACCCCTGATGGTCATAAAGGCTTTTAAGTATCCCAGAAAGGGAGCACATCGCGTTTTGTGCGTGAAAGAGTTAATCTACAGCTCAAGACGGGTTGCCAGAGCCTGTCTATGTAAAACCCGACCCTGACACTCTCATTGATTGGAAACGAGGCGAGAAGGCTTTAAAGCTCTCTAAGGGTTTGGGGCCTAAATTAATCCAGTCTGACGTAATTATCGTGAATATGTCTCGCGGAAAAACGTCAAGAAGAGGGAGTTCTATTCAGAGCAGAGAAATGCGAAATCATAAACTATGGCTTCTGTTTACACTATATATATATTATTTATTTGTATTTTTTTTTTTTTTTTTGGGGGGGGGGGACTTTAATGAATTAAAACAGAAAAACTGAAAACTAAATGTTATTTATGTGTCCATAATAGTTCACCCATAAAAGGGACATATAAAGTGATAAACCCATATACAAGTTGATAATATATTCAAAGATAAATCACTACCTACTAATATAATCAGCTGTATTTGATATACTTTTATATACTTATATTTAAGCGCCGTATTCTTATTTTGTATTGGTTTATGTATGTTCTGAATAGAATTAATTAAATAGTGTGTTGGATCAATTGTTACTATTTATGTATCTAAAATAATCTATGTAGTTAATTATCTGATACGTGTTCACTGTTCATATAGGTATATATAGATGTACAGTATATATTCTATAATAATACAGTAGCCGCATGCAGTTTAGAAACCTGCATGTTGTCTACCTGTACGATGTTTTGAAGACTGTTTGCTTTCACCTTCTTTCACGCAGGGGTGATTAGTTGTATTAATTAACGTAACGTTAAATGTACTTTCTTCTAGTTTGTTATTAAATTGTTTCTGCAATTTAATTCCGTTATCTATCTTTTCCTTGAAGCTCTAAGTCAACTTAATTGTGTGATCTTTTATATAGCCTGCTTGACTATCAGCAGTCTATAGTGCGTGCACCCTGTAACCGAGTCATAGGATACCTTGTTGTCCAGGCAGGACTCTTGACGGTTTAGGGTGGTTTGTTGCCTGGGTTTATAGATAAGGGTTGGATCTAGCGTTTTCCGTTGTTGCTTGTTGCCGCATACCTAGTCCAACAGAAAGAGCCCAGTGTTTATATATCCCAGGACGTAACACCAAACAGTGCTGGCTCGCTATCGCTCGCCGGGAGGAAATCGACACCTCGATGGGGATAAATGTCTTAAAACAGTAGGCTGAATGGGGCCGAATGGATAAAAGCCAGAGAAAGACAGAGGAGGAGAGATTTTTTGTTTGTTCTATGTGATTGAGGGAGGCAAAAGGCAGAACCGCCTATAGCGAGTGCCTCCCCCTTAGTTGAAAGAGTGACAGGGCCAAAATCAAGGGACGTTCGAGCCAAAATGCCTGGACACACAGAGTTTGAAGCAATTTAAGTCATAGGAAGAGGGAAAGACTGATTCTGGGAGAGAGTTCCAGTGATCAGCTGTTGAGTAGAAGAAAGTTTGAGAGTAACGTTTCACTCTTGGGTTGGAGAGTTGTACAGAGTAGGGGTGGGATTGAGTTGCAAGACTGGTACCACGTGCCCTACGTAAAGGAGGTGGTATACAGGTAACGGGACAACCGTGCATGCACTATGATAGTAAAGGAGATAATTGACAATGAGTGAACGGTAGGAATGTAGTAGCTTAAGGGGAGATGGGCTGTTTTTCCAGGCCCCCTTCTCCCTCATGTTTAGCCCCATTAGTCATCAGATTTTAATATGTTTGCCCATTCATTTGTGGATTTTAAAACCTTTCACCCATTGTTTTTTTTCAATATCAAGTCCTTTTGTGCTATTGAGATGTCGATTATTTTCTTTCCCGGCGAACGATAGTGAGCCTGTCATTTTGGCCTGGCCTTTGGCAGGGACATTTTTCTTCCGGAAAATGTACACATTAATCTACAAGGGGGAGTTACCAAACCAATATTTGCCTATATCTTTTCTGAAACGAAATTTATCTAATTTGAAACCATTGGTACGAGGTCTTTCGCTATCACTGAGCTTTAGTACATTTGTCATGTCCCCTTTGTTAATCCCACTAACCCACTTGAACACCTCTATCATATCCCCTCTAACTCTGCGTCTCTCTAACGAATGTAAACCTAATTTCTTCAACCTTTCTTCATACGGAAAATTTCTAATATTATGGATCATTTTTGTCATTCTACGCGGATTATCTCCAATGAATCTATGTCCATTCTGTAATAAGGACACCAAAATTGGACAGCATAATCCATATGGGGTCTCACTAATGACAAGTAAAGTTTTAAGATAACATCAGCAGTTCTGTTACTCACACTCCTAGAGATGAACCCGAGAATCCTGTTTGCCTTATTACGAACGCTTATACACTGTTTTCTAGGCTTCAAATCATTGCCAACAAACACACCTAGATCTTTCTCGCAGTCTGAATTTTCTAATTCTAAATTAGCTAGTTTATATTTAACATTTGTTTGCATCTTCCCTATCTTTAATACCTTGCATTTGTCAATGTTAAACTTCATCTGCCAATTTACTGACCATTCATGTAAAGGTATCTAGATCCCTTTGGAGGCACTCTATATCGCTATCTGAATCAATTGATCTCCCCATTTTAGTATCGTCTGCGAATTTACTTATCCTACTAGTTATACCTAAATCTAGGTCATTTATGTATATAAGAAACAACAGGGGACCTAATACCGATCCCTGGGGGACACCACTTTTGACTGCTCCCCACTCTGACTTGGTACCATTTATGCTGACTCTCTGTTTCCTACCAATTAGCCATGACCTAATCCATCCCAACAACGACCCTCCTATTCCATGTGCCTCAACCTTTCTCATCAATCTCTCATGAGGGACTCTGTCGAAAGCTTTACTGAAATCTAAATATATAATATCATATGACTTGTCACTATCTACTGCTTCATATACCTCTGAGAAAAAGCTAAGCAATCAACCTAGTTGTTCCCCAATTCGTCCCTCCGCCACACACACACACACACACACACACACACACACACACACACACACACACACACACACACACACACACATGTCCGGTGTGCGTAAATACACATATAAGCCTTCACGTCCACGCACACCACATAATTACACTGACATACACATCCAAATAAATATTATTAATTTTGTACATATATTCCAAATTATATGTATTGGTAATGACTTTATAATAGAGTTCTTCGATTCCGACTATCTACCCATCAGTTAACCATTTATATTTCAACTACGATCACTAAAATTGATTGCAGAACCCCCCCCCCCCTCTCTCTCTCTCTCTCTCTCTCTCTCTCTCTCTCTCTCTCTCTAAAGAGTAGTCATAAATGGAAAATCATCAACATGGACCAATGTAACTAGCAGAGTACCACAAGGCTCAGTACTGGGGCCAGTTCTCTTCCTAATCTACATAAACGATATGAATGAGGGCCTCACCTGCACAATCTCAAAGTCTGCAGATGATACAACAAATGCAAATAACGTAATTTCAAAAGAACACGTTCAAGATAAGCAAGGCAATCTAGACAAGTTCTCTCAATGGACTAAAATATGGCAAATGTGTTTCAATGGAGACATATGTAAAGTACTTCACATTGGAAGCTGAAATGAGAAAGCAAACTATTCAATGAATGGCACCAAACTCAAGACTGTAGACAAAGAAACGGATTAAGGAGTAACAATATCAAGTAACCTCAAACTTAGTCAACAATGCAAGGAGGTTGTTAAGAAAGCAAACAAAATTATTGGTTTCATAGGCAGGTACACTCGGATACCATAGTCTCTAGCCCACTCATAGAAATTCGAGGACCCTCTATGTTATTCTTTATGCAATTATACCTATATGGATTGATTTTTGGATATAACTTGCATTTCAATAGATAGTATACTATAGTTTTGTAGTTGATGTACAGAAAGTTATATTCATACATTCGTTTCCAGAGATATACTTCCAAAAATAGAAATTGTTAGGTCCACAAATATTGATGAGTGGGCTAGCAACTATGGTATCCGACTGTACATTGAGCATAAATCCAAAGATGTAATCCTCATGCTTTATAATTCCCTAGTTCGCCCACTCCTGGAATATTTCGTTCAGTCCTGGTGCCCTTACTATAAAAAATATATAGACAAACTGGAATGTTTTCAATGCAGAGTCACTAAAATTATACCCTGTCTAAAGAACAAACCATATGAGGAATTTCTTGAAGAATTACATCTGTTTTCCCTAACAAAGCGTAGATTAAGAGGCGATAGTTTTTAAGATCATCAAAGGCATCAACAATATGAACTTTAATTGATACTTTACGATTGACCGATCAAACTACACACAGGGAAATGGTTGCAAAATCATTGGTAAATCATCACACTTGCACAAATCCAACTTGTGGAATGAACTTCCCTGAGATGTTAGAGACTGCAACACCGTTCGCCTTGACGAGCACCTTGCTCTGAATCCAAGGTTGACTTAATTTGTAAATGATGATCTCTCTGAAATACTGTTGGACATTAGAAACAGCAGTATTTTGGAGGGCAAGTAACCTTGAGGGGTCGCAAGAACTGTTGTTGCTTGATTTTCTTTGTACTCCTTGGACTACATCCATCCATTCATCAAATATTATCTATCTATATATATATATATCTATCCCTTTAAATCTCGATATGTCCTTCTCCCTGCCATCATCATCATCATCATCATCATCATAGGGGAGGTGTGGTGGAGTGGTCTTGCCACTGGACTGGTAATCCAATGGACCCTGGTTCAAATCCCGATATGTCAATGGGAAGTAATTATTGGGATGGAATTTGTGCTCTACCTAGTATCAGTGCATTACTACAAAGCCCACCGAAAACGCCAAATATATACCCTCATTGTTCCCTGATTAAATAGCACTGTATGAATATTTCCTTATTCAAAATATGCTACAGGGGGACAATGCCTAGTGAGTTCATTGCTCAATAAGTGGCGTTCTGAGAGTGAGGGTCCGAGTCTAGGGGATGAGACAGTGAAGCACTGGAGCGAGGCAGCTTCAGAGATGGGGCTGCTTCGAGCCGTGAGTGGGCAACTAAGGCCCGTGCATCCTGCGAAGGCAAGATGGCAGGGGCTGGTTGCAGCTAAAAGTGCTTCACATGTCTCACCCCCTAGATTGGAACGAGACCTCACGGGCTTTGCCGTTCAAGGATTAGCGGTTGAATTTACAGGCTCTCAGCCTATGCCCGAGAAGGAGTAGTTGGAATATAAGAAAAAAACCCAAAGAAAACACGAGATACTCCGGCCATAACCCCGCTTACCTCACTTAGAGGAAAATAACATACTTAAAGATACTGAACACGGCTTTCGTAAAAAACGTTCCTGTTTAACAAACCTCTTAGACTTCTTCCACGATATCCTCAACCTCTACGATGAGAGTAAAGCTGTAGATATTATATACCTTGATTTTCAAAAGGCCTTTGACAAAGTTCCCCACAAACGTTTACTGCTAAAACTAAAAGCGCATGGAATACAAGACGATGTGTTGAAATGGATAGAAAATTGGCTCAGCAACAGAAAGCAAAGAGTAGTCATAAACGGTAAGGCATCTAAATGGACCAATGTAAGTAGCGGGGTACCCCAGGGATCGGTACTAGGACCAATTCTCTTTCTAATTTACATCAACGACATAGATGAGGGTCTCACCTGTACATTCTCAAAATTTGCTGACGATACAAAAATGGCAAATAGCGTACTCTCAAAAGAACAAGTTGACGATATGCAACACAATCTAGATAAATTGTCATGTTGGGCCCAAATTTGGCAAATGAGTTTCAATGCGAATAAATGTAAAGTACTACATGTCGGATACCTAAATGAGAAAGCAAACTATTCGATGAATGGCACTCAGCTTAAGAATGTAAACAGAGAAACCGATCTGGGAGTAACAATATCGAGTAACCTAAAACCGAGTCAACAATGTTCAGAAGTTGTTAAGAAGGCAAACAAAATAATTGGCTTTATAGGCAGGTCATTTGAGCATAAATCCAAAGAAGTTATCCTAACCCTTTTCAATTCCTTAGTCCGCCCTCTTCTGGAATACTGCGTTCAATCCTGGTGCCCTTATTACCAAAAGATATAAACAAACTAGAACGAGTTCAACGTAGAGTTACCAAAATGATACCTAGCCTAAAGAACAAACCATACGAAGAGCGAGCGTCTTAGAAAATTAAATGTATTTCCTTTAACCCAGCGCAGATTAAGAGGTGACTTAATTCAAGTGTTCAAAATCATCAAAGGCATCGACAATATGAACTGTAGTAAGTACTTCACTATCGACCAATCTAATTACACGCGGGGAAACGGTTGCAAAATTATTGGTAAATCTTTTAACTCGCACGAATCTAAGAATTTCTTCTTCAATCGAGTTGTCAAGTTGTGGGATGGGCTTCCCCGAAACGTTATAGACTGCATCACCGTTGATTCATTTAAACTCCGCCTAGACAAATATCTCTCATTAAACCCGTAACTGACTGCGTTTGTAAATGAATAACTTTATTTTATCCCCCCTCAGTTACTAACCCATCTGTCCTCTACTAACTTCCTAATCCTGCCACGGACATTAGTTCCAGGGCAGTAATTCCCTTTCCAATGTTCCCTTACCCACTCTAAACCACTGTTTGGACACTTGATCCTCAGTGTTTTGGAGGACAAGCAGCCTAGAAGGGTCACTAGATCTGTTGTTGCTTGATTTCCTTTGTACTCCTCTGTACCTCCCCTCACAACTCACCATTACGCCACCTTCATCATCTCCATCATCTCCATCATTACCATCACCACTTATCATTTTCACCACCACCACCACTAGTCCCCTTCATCAGCAAAGGTCCTCTCCACATCCATAGGTGAGTAGTAAAAACTGCAAACATCGACGAGGTCCGAGGTATGACCAGACTGTTTCTCTTTCTCTCTCTCTCTCATGATTTACTACCACACTTGCACCTCCTATTCCTCTTTCACATTATGTTTCACAACCTTCTTCCCCCTCCTCCACCACCACAAAAAAGCCTCTCCTGCACTACCAGATCTACCTTTTCTTCCTCGTTTTATTCCTCCTCTTTAAACACCATTTCCGACTCCCCCATCACCACCACCACTACCATATAGCTACTCTTCTCCTTCACATCCAGCAGCTTCTCTCCACATTATCTTCAGTTCCCTCTCCTCCTATTCTACCCCCCCCCCCATCCCTCCTTTCATTCCTCCTCCTTCTACGTCTTCTTACTTCTCTCTCCTCCTCTTCTTCCACTCCCCCCTCCTATTCTTCCTTCCTATCCATCAGCTTCTCTTCTACGTCCTCTTATCCTCTTCTTCAAATCCCATCTCCTCCTTTTATTCTCTTACTTCTACGTCTTCTTCCTTTCCTCTCCTCTCATCCCCCCCCCCACCCCTACTCTTCATGTACAGCAGCTTCTCTTCCACTTTCTTCTTTTCCTCTCCTCCTCTTTGGCTATTCTTCCACCCCACCCACTTCCCCACCACTTCTCCCACCGACACAAATACTCTCCTGGGGTCTGGCTATAGCAGTCGCCAGTGCCTTGTTTTTCTCTTGTTCTCGACTTTTATTTGTTTATATATAACATGTTTGTGTTTTCCTCCGCTTCAGGCAATATTGTGTGTGAGTGTGTTTGTGTATGTGTGTGTGTGTATGTGTGTGTATATATTAATGTGTGTGTGTGTATGAGTGTTTATGTGGTTTATGTGTGTTTGTCTGTGTGTGTGTGTGTGTGTGTGTGTGTGTGTGTGTGTGTGTGTGTGTGAGACCCAGTAGTGTACACAACGACATCACAGTTGGCGTAATAATCTTGTATGAAGGCCCGACGTGTCATCCACATTTTGGCCTATTATTCTTCCTACTAATGTTATTCCTCGTTCTTATTTCCTGATTCTTCCACTTTTATCTCCACAAGTTTCCTCCTTAAGGGGAAGTGGGTCATTTTTCTGTACCTCCTTATTTCTCATGATTATCCCTATTAGTTTTCACATTGTATGACATGCGGCCCATTAGTTTGGCGATTTTAAGACCTTTGGCCTAATTTCCTTGTCAATAATTAAGACGTTTCATGTCATATAGGTGTCAATTTTTTCCTGGCGAGCGAAAGCGTGCCTTCGGCCTGGTCCTGGTCCTGGCCGAGGACATTTTTCTATCGAAAAATGTACACATTTATCGTCAAGGGGTGTCTTGGATGGGTGTTTTTTTTTTAGCTTGATGGAGGTCTAGTGAGGCACCTTAATACATAATAAAAATATAAATAAGCAAATAAATACGCCTTCCCCCCTTAAATGTGGGGGCTCATTGGGTTGAGATAACATGGAATGATAATCGCCAAGCTGTACATAATTATCTTGCAAAATGCAATGGCACTGAAATAATTAATAACAATGGTATAAAGGATTTTGTGGACCGTCTATACCGGGCCTGTGACGTCACAAGAGTGTAAGTCCACCATCCAGTCTAGGCTAAGGATACGGGTGTGACGCCACTATGCCCGGACAGGCCCGGTATAGACGATCCGCAAAATCCTTTATACTATTGTTAATGATTTCAGTGCCATTGTATTTTGCAAGATAATTATGTACAGCTTGGCGATTATCATTACAAGTTTATCTCACCCCATGCACCCCACCTTTAAAGTCGCCGGGAATATTAGGTTTCACTCGGAGTATTGATTTGGAATTTGAAGAAGAGGAAAAGAGAAGCGGTTTTGGCACTTTCCCTCCCAAGTCATCGTCCTCCCTCTCCTCCCTGGTCGTCCTCCTTCCTCACTGGTCGTTCTCCTCCCTCTCCTCGCTGGTCGTCCTCCTCCCTCTCCTCCCTGGTCGTCCTCCTCCCTCTCCTCCTCGTCCCTCCTTGGTCGTCCTCCTCCCTCCTCCCTGGTCGTCCTCCTCCCTCTCCTCATCCTTCCTCCCTGGTCGTCCTCCTCCCTGGTCGTCCTCCCTGGTCGTCCTCCTCCCTGGTCGTCCTCCTCCCTCTCCTCCTCGTTTCCCCCTGGTCGTCCTCCTCCCTCTCCTCCTCGTCCCTTCCTCTCCTCCTTCCTCCCTGGTCGTCCTCCTCCCTCTCCTCATCCTTCCTCCCTCCCTGGTCGTCCTCCTCCCTCTCCTCATCCTTCATCCCTCCCTGGTCGTCTTCCTCCCTCCCTGGTCGTCTTCCTCCTTCCCTGGTCGTCTTCCTCCCTCTCCTCCTTCCTCCCTGGTCGTCCTCCTCCCTCTCCTCCTTCCTCCCTGGTCGTCCTCCTCCCTCTCCTCGTCCTTTCACTCCCCCCCAGGACAACTTTCAGTTAGTGAGAAACAATGTGCATCCCAGTACCAGTACCAGGAAGATCATCCCGACAACATGCCAAAACCGCTTCAAAATTCTTGCTATTGACGAGGAAGAGGAAACGGAAGAAGTTCGGCTTGTGGGCGACTCCATGGTCCGTGGCCAATTAACCGAGTTCTGCGCCAGGGCACGCAGGACCAGAAAGCAATTCTGTATCCCAGGTGGCGGCGTGGACGACATTGTTGCGGCTGTGGAAGAGGTTTCCAGGCTCGCCCCCGCAAGCACTACGTACGTCATTCATGTTGGATCTAACGATGTCCAACGGACGCGGTCAGAGGAACTACTTTGCAAGTACCGGCGGCTGATCAGGTCCTTCAAGGAAAAATCTAATAGAATCTTAATTTCAGGAATTGTTCCCCGGATTGATGTAGAAAACCGATTCTACAACATAGCTACCAGTACAAATTGCCGACTTGCCAAACTCTGCATGGAGGAGGATATCGGCTTTGTCGACACGTGGGATCATTTTTACTATGATAAATCTTTGTTTTCAGGAGATGGTGAACATCTCAATGAAGTAGGAGCTGCACGTCTTGGTCGTCTGCTGAACGATGCAGTCAAGGATTTCCGTTCAAAAAATGGGGTCAAACCGGGGGTATCCGGGGGTAGTGTAAGTCAAATACGAACTGAAAATTCAGACAATGCACAATCAGTAACATCCAACTCTAATACTCTTAAGGTGTTTTATGTAAATGCTCGTAGCATACGCAATAATTTTCAGATCTAGAGGAAATCGTGTTTACAGAACAGTATGATATAATCGGCATTACAGCATCTTGGTTAAATACGGAAGACAGAGACTTTTTAGCCGATATACGCTTCCTGGTTATACAATGTTTGAGAAAAGTCGGATCAATTAGAAAGGGAGGAGGAGTTCTGTTTTTATAAAGGAAAGTCTTAAACCCGTCTTAATGTCAAAACCTCAAATTGCGAATATAGACATATCTTACGTACTATTAAATAATAAACGAGGAACTAAAATAACACTAGCTTTATTATACAGACCCCTGGCTCAATCAGTGCAAACTGACAGTGAAATTTATGAACAAATTGCAGAAATAACTAACATACAAGATACCATAATTCTTGGCGATTTCAACTTACCCATGACTAAATGGGGCGATATTCTTACTTCACACTCTGGACACGACCTCTATGCTAACTTGCAAGAGAGTTCACTTTTTCAATTTGTACAATCTCCGACCCGTGGTAATAATGTGCTTGACCTTGTACTCGCAACAAAAGAAGAATTAATAGAGAATTTGAATGTTGGTGATGAATTCAGTAACAGCGACCATTGTACGATAACTTTCACTTTAAAGTTTACTAGTAACAAATCAAATAGCAGCATTGAGAAAGTCCCTAATTTCACGAAAGCAAATTTTCATAAACTTAAATCAAAGCTTAAAGAAACTGACTGGAGCTTTCTGACTAACAAAAACGACATAAATACATCTTGGAGGTGTTTCACAACCACTTACCTTAAGGCAGTGCAAGACTGCATACCATCGAAAATACGGCGTCCAGGCCATAATGATATAACCCAAATGGTTGGAATAAAGATATTTCAGACTGTCTGGTTGCTAAAAAATTTGCTAATGATCGCTTGAAATCCTCACAAAATGAGAAGAAACGGGTGAAAATTGTAGAGCTACGACGCAAAGCCAAAAAGTTAATTAAGCAAAGTAAAAAGACCCTGGAGTTACATGTTGCGAATCAAAGTAAAACAAACCCCAAAGAATTCTATAGTTATATCAGAAAGAAAAAAGTAGTTACTTCAACTGTTGGACCGTTAGTCGATGAAAATGGAGAATACACCAAAGACGAAGTACAAATGAGTAATGCCCTCAATACATTCTTTGCATCGTTTTTACAACCTAGGACCTCAGTGATATCCCTACACTATCGCCGATTCCATTGATAATTATAGCAACACCGTTACAGAGAGAGAAGTATTGAATTGTTTAGAAAAACTCAAGGTAAATAAAACGCCTGGATCTGATACAATCTCGCCTAGAGTTCTAAAGGAAGCTAAGGATGAGCTCTCCAAACCACTGACATTACTATTCAATGAATCCTTGCAGTCTGGGACTATGCCTGATCAGTGGAAGCTAGCCAACGTAACACCGATATTCAAAAAAGGCAGCAAGTCCCTACCCAGTCAACTATCATCCAATTAGCGTAACCTCAATTGTATGTAAAATGCTAGAAACGGTTATAAGGGACAGACTCGTAAATCACTTAGAGGCAAATAACTTACTTAAAGATACTCAATGCGTCTTTCGTAAAAAAACGTTCCTGTTAACAAACTTCTTAGACTTCTTCCACGATATCCTCAACCTCTACGATGAGAGTAAAGCTGTAGATATTATATACCTTGATTTTCAAAGGCCTTTGACAAAGTTCCCCACAAACGTTTACTGCTAAAACTAAAAGCGCATGGAATACAAGACGGTGTGTTGAAATGGATAGAAAAGTGGCTCAGCGACAGAAAGCAAAGAGTAGTCATAAAGGGTAAGGCATCTAAATGGACAAATGTAAGTAGCAGGGTACCCCAGGGATCTGTACTAGGACCAATTCTCTTTCTAATTTACATCAATGACATAGATGAGGGTCTCACCTGTACAATCTCAAAATTTGCTGACGATACAAAAATTGCAAATAGCGTACTCTCAAAAGAACAAGTTGACGATATGCAACACAATCTTGATAAATTGTCATGTTGGTTCCAAATTTGGCAAATGAGTTTCAATGCGGATAAATGTAAAGTACTTCATATCGGATACCTAAATGAGAAAGCAAAACTATTCGATGAATGGCACTCAGCTTAAGAATATAAACAGAGAAACCGATCAGGGAGTAACAATATCGAGTAACCTAAAACCGAGTCAACAATGTTCAGAAGTTGTTAAGAAGGCAAACAAAATAATTGGCTTTATAGGCTGATCATTTGAGCATAAATCCAAAGAAGTTATACTAACCTTTTACAATTCCTTAGTCCGCCCTCTTCTGGAATACTGCGTTCAATCCTGGTGCCCTATTACCAAAAAGATATAAACAAGCTAGAACGAGTTCAACGTAGAGTTACCAAATGATACCTAGCCTAAAGAAACAAACCATACGAAGAGCGTCTTAGAGAATAAATCTATTTCCTTTAACCCAGCGCAGATTAAGAGGTGACTTAATTCAAGTGTTCAAAATCATCAAAGGCATCGACAATATGAACTGTAGTAAGTACTTCACTATCGACCAATCTAATTACACGTGGGGAAACGGTTGCAAAATATATTGGTAAATCTTTTAACTCACACGAATCTAAGAATTTCTTCTTCAATCGAGTTGTCCACTTGTGGAATGGGCTTCCCCAAGACGTTATAGACTGCAGCACCGTGGATTCATTTAAACTCCGCTTAGAACAAATATCTCGCATCAAACCCGCGGCTGACTGCGTTTGTAAATGAATAACTTTATTTTATCCCCCCCTCAGTTGCTAACCCCTCTGTCCCCTACTAACTTCCTAATCCTGCCACGGGACATTAGTTCCAGGGCAGTAGTTCCCTTTCCAATGTTCCCTTACCCCCTCTAAACCACTGTTTGGACACTTGATCCTCAGTGTTTTGGAGGACAAGCAGCCTAGAAGGGTCACTAGAACTGTTGTTGCTTGATTTCCTTTGTACACCTTTGTACTCCTTCCTCTCTGGTCGTCTCCTCCCTCCCTGGTCGTCCTCCTCCCTCTCTCGTCCTCCTCCTCCCTCCCCTCCTCCTTCTCCCTGGTCGTCCCTCCTCACTCCCTGGTCGTCTTCCTCCCTCTCCTTCCTCCTTCCTCCCTGGTCGTCATCCTCCCTTCCTGGTCGTCCTCCTTCCTTCCTGGTCGTCCTCCTCCCTCCTGGTCGTCTCCTCCCTCTCCTCGTCCTCCTCCCTGGTCGACCTCCTCCTCCCTCTCCTCGTCCTTCCTCTGGTCGTCTCTCCTCCCTCTCCTCGTCCTCCCCTCCCTGGTCGTCCTCCTTCCTCCCTGATCGTCCTCCTCCTGCCTCCCTGGTCGTCCTCCTCCTCCTCTATGGTCGTCCCCTCCCTCCTCCCTGGTTGTCCTTCACCTATCTTTATCCTCTTCTTACTTGTCTTCTTCTTTTCTTCTGTTTCTTCATATTCTTCTTATACTTCTTCTTCATACTTCGTCAATCTTCTTACTCTTCTTACTCCTCCTCCTCCTTCCTCTATCGTCTTCTTCTTCTTCTTGTTCTTGTTCTTACTTATCTTGTTCTTCCTTCTTCATCATCATCTCTTCTATTCATCTTAATACTTCTCGTCCATCTTCTCCCTCCACCGTCTCTTTCTCCATCTTCTCCGCTTCTCCCTCCTCGGTCTTCTCCTTCTTCTTCTCAGTGTTCTTCATTTTCCACCTCCTCCTCTATTGCGTTCCTTCATCTTCTCTCCCCTTCTGCCTATATGTCTTCTTTTCTCCTCCTCCTCATTCCTCCTTCCTCTAACTTCTCCATCCTTTAGTTCAGATCGTCTGTTCAATTTTTGTTATTAGTTATGATCATCTCGTTTCATTGTGTTTCACCTTTCATATTTTGTTTATATATTTTTCTTGGCACTTAATGGAATATTATACACAATACAACTCTCTCTCTCTCTCTCTCTCTCTCTCTCTCTCTCTCTCTCTCTCTCTCTCTCTCTCTCTCTCTCTCTCTCTCTCCTGCCACCTTACTCCAGGACATAAATCCTTCTTTCTCCTAACCCTTTTGTTTCTCACGTTTACTACACATTTTCTCCTGCTCCCATTTTTCTCCTTTCCTTTAAGGGGGAGGAAGTTGCTTTTTTGGACTCCCTTCTTCCTCGTGTTTAGCCTATTAGTTTTTTTTTTTAGAAGGTCGTTCCATTAGTTTGGCGATTTTGAGACCTTTCGTGCCATTTATGTGTCGATTTTTACTGTTATTTTGAGCTTGATGGAGGTTAAGCAGGACAATCAATGGTAAATTAACGCCTTCTGTACCGGTGACGACTTTATTATTTCATGCTTGCTATATTTAGACGATTGTGAGCAGCTAAGAAGGATCTGTGGTAGTAAAAAGGGTTAAATGGGATAGTTCGAAGCCTGTTAAGGGGGTGGTACTCGCTTATTCCGGACCCCCTTCTCCCTCGTGATTAGAATATTAGTTTTGAGGTTTTAAGACGTTCGTTCCATTAGTTTTTGCCGAATCTGAGATCTTTTGCCCCATTTCTTTGTCAATATTAAGACGTTTCGTGCCTTTTAGGTGTCGATTTTGTTTCGGGCGAGCGATAGTGAGCCTGTAATTATAAAAGGAACCGGCCTTCGGCCGGGAAATTCTTCTACCGAAAAATGTACAAATCTATCTTGAAAGGTGGTCTAATGAGTGTGTTTTCAAGCTTGATGCAGGTCTAGCAAGGACACTAACAAATATATTAAGAAATTAATGCATAGGCCAAACAAAAAACAGCACTACCCCCTTAATTGCTGAAGGCTCTATTTTAAAATGAATACAGTCGTGTAATAATAACCATACAATAAGTTAAAGGAACAACACGGTAATAAAAGGGTTAATACATTATTATATACATAGACCAAAATACAAGCACTACCCCCTTAAGGCAGCCCACCTCGCTGTTATTCTCTTTCTCTCCCTCTCTCTTTAGCTTGTATCCATGCAGCCCCATTCAGCCTACTGTTTTAAAACGTTAACCCCATCCAGGTGTCAATATTTTCCTGGCGAGCGGTAGCGAGCCAGCATATACTGTATATATTTTGTTTTGACAGCAAGCTAAATTTGTACATTTTTCGATAGAAAAATTTGTCCGGCGAAACCGGATTACTCCATACAATGCTGGCTCGCTGTCGTTCGCCAAGAAGAAATCGACACCTGGATGAGGATAAACGTCTTAAAACAGTTGGCCGAATGAGGCCGAACGGATGCAAGCCGGGGAAAGAGAGAAAAAGAGAGAGAGATAAACAAAAGCCGGTGACCCCCCTTAGCCTCTTATCTCACTCTAACACATTTGTCCCTTCCACTTCTTCCGACATCCCAGAATCGTACTTTCTGTTTATTTTCACTCGTCTTTTCCTCGTGTACACTCGTGCCGTAGTCTTTATTCCCTGTTTCATTTCATCTGGCGGTAAATTGGATCCTAAGCAACTGATTTCTCGATAACTAAAGGGCAAATGTGAAACTACTACTGTATGTCTCTGCTTCATGTTAGTGACAAGTTTTCATAATTAACAACCGATTTCGCTACAAAACCTGCATAATAATGGAGTAATCAAGATGAAGACATGGCAATTTACCGTCAGATGAAATGAAACAATTTATAGACCAATCATAAGAAATCGTGGACCCCATATGTTGTTTGTATGCAAATTTACTACCTGGATTGATTTGAAGATAGTATTAATAGTTATAAATAGTACGGTACATTATAGTGTTGTACTTGATGTGTAGACAAATATATTAATTAATTAGTTCCAAAGATATACTTCCATAATTATAAATAGGCGAAGTCCACAAATACCCATGAGTGGGCTACAGACTATGGCACCGTCGTGTAAATTAATACCTTCACTGCTTACCCTTGTCTCTGTTTTTCCTTAGTGCCCCCCCCCCCCCCACCGTTTCTTTCTCCATTTCATAATTTTCCCTTCCACTTTTCCACATTTCAGTATTTAATGTGCTCCACTTTTCTTAACAGTTTTATACATTTTGCTACTATCACCCATATGATCTTTTACTTTACGTATTGTCATGATCATACATTTAAAAAATCCCCCTTCTCTTTTTTCTTTGTGTTGTGTGTGTGTGTGTGTTCATGTTCTTGTTGCTGCGTCATATTTTCCTCTCCAGTCGCTCTCTCTCTCTTCTCTCGCTGTCATCTCTCTCTCTCTCCTCTCTCTCCTCTCTATAATCCATTGATATTGACTAAGTATACCCAGCTATGGAATGTAAAACAATTTACAAAAGTAAAAAGCACTGATTTTGCTATATAATATTCTCTTATTCATAACATAATGCTATATATTATGCTGTTAACTCATATACTGTATATACGTGTACATTCCTTATTAATGTTCAGTCAGAGTTAGGAAAGTTAATTTGTGTAAATTCTAATTGAACGGAAATATAGTACCGTAAAACAAAGGGACCAAAAAACAACATGTTCACTTACACAACTCCAGCTGTTTTGAGTAGCATAATCAATTATAATTATGAATGATGCGAAACTTACATGGATCTCCGCGAATACATGGATCTCCGGAAATACATGGATCTCCGCCCGAAATTGTTCTGAGCTTCTTAAAAAAGCCTCATGTGATATCGGACAGTTGGCCACTGATTACAGAAGTAGGTGAAACGTGAATTAGGATTAACTGGTTTCCATTGGCAACTTTTATAAGCAGGATTACTTACTGCGTCATTATTGTAGGCATCGTTAGTGCACCATGATACTGAGGGGCTATATGCAGTAGATGCAGTGACAGCAATTGGCAGATTATATAATTAAAGGTAATTATAATGAAAACGCAGTAACTAAGCAAGAAGTAGTACTTCGAATTATCGCGATTGTTAAACAAAATTTTTCAGGGGTGGTATTTGGGAGGAGGATTGGGTTGTGATCCCAATGATAACCAAATGTTAAGGGGATCAGTTTGAGATATCAAATGAAGGGATTTTTTTTTTGATGGACTGTTGTCTGTCGTAAAAATTCAGGTATTCGTTTTCGGGATATTTCATGAACATACACGGAGATACAGACGGATTCACACATACGTGTAGAGGCAGAAACAATACCTCGCGCTTCACCAATATGGCGATACGCAGGGAAAAGACGTTACAAAATACTCTTGTGTGTTAAATAATAAGCTGGGCCTATTAATTGAGGCCTTATAATTGTTGGTTGGGTTGTGAGAGAACATCTGCCGGGTGTTGGCCAATCGGGTTGTGCAGACTCCCATTTTCTTAGGTTATTATGTACTACTAATGGATGCTATGGAATATAGTGGTATCTAGATTATGCGTCAGTAAAGCAACACAGCTACTATTACTATTACTACGGTTGTATGATAATAGATTCCAGCGGTATTAAACTATGCCCGAGTCTTCAGTGTAGACATTAAGAACATATAGAAAATGGGAGTCTGCAGAAAGCCGATTGGCCGAAGCAAGGCAGAATCCTGTCCCACACAACCCCAATTACAAAGCCCAATTATAGGCTCAACACTATAATACCATGAGGATCAGCTTACCAAACCGGTTAGAGATTAACGCAGGATTACGGGGGTCTGCAGAGCGCTGATTTGGCCCCAACCCGGCTGATCCCCCTTCACACCCAAACCTTCTCGTGCCATCTGCTTATCCAATTTTTTCTTAAAGCTCCCTATCAGTTCTTGATCCCAATAGATCACTTGGGGGATAGGCCTATTCCACCCATCTACAACTCTGTTACCAAACCAAGATTTGCCTATATCTTTTCTGAAACGAAATGGTATCTAATTTGAAAACCATTGGTACGAGTTCTTTCGCTATCACTGAGCTTTAGTACATTTGTCATGTCCCCTTTGTTAATACCACTAACCCACTTGAACACCTCTATCATATCCCCTCTAACTCTGCGTCTCTTCTAACGAATGTAAACCGAATTTCTTAAAACTTTCTTCATACGCGACAATTTCTAATATTATGGATCATTTTTGTCATTCTACTTCTGAATTCTCTCAAATGAAATCTATGTTCCATTCTGTAATAAGGACACCAAAATTGGACAGCAATAATCCATATGGTGTCTCACTAAGGACAAGTAAAGTTTTAAGATAAAATCAGCGAGGTTTCCTGTTACTCCACACTCCTAGAGATGAAAACCCGAGAATCCTGTTTGCCTTATTACGAACGCTTATACACTGTTTTCTAGGCAGTCAAATCATTGCTAACAAACACACCTAGGTCTTTCTCGCAGTCTGAATTGTCTAATTCTAAATTAGCTAGTTTATATTTAACATTTGTTTGCATCTTCCCTATCTTTAAAACCTTGCAGTTGTCCAATGTTAAACTTAATCTGCCAATTTACTGACCATGCATGTAAGGTATCTAGAATCCCTTTGGAGGCACTCCTATCGCTATCTGAATCAAGTGATCTCCCCATTTTAGTATCGTCTGCGAATTTACTTATCCTACTAGGTATACCTAAATATAGGTCATTTATGTATCTAAGACCAAACAGGGGACCTAATACCGATCCCTGGGGGACACCACTTTTGACTGCTCCCCCCACTCTGACTTGGTACCATTTATGCTGACTCTCTGTTTCCTACCAATTAGCCATGGACCTAATCCATCCAAACAACGAACCTCCTATTCCATGTGGCCTCAACCTTTCTAATCAATCTCTCATGAGGGACTCTGTCGAAAGCTTTACTGAAATCTAAATATATAATATTCATATGACTTGTCACTATCTACTGCTTCATATACCTCTGAGAAAAAGCTAAGCAAATGAGTAAGGCAACAACGTCCCTGAGGGGAATCCATGCTGAGAAGGAATTATTAAGTTAATTTTTACTAAGGGGCCTTCTAATTTTCTAAGCAATAATAGACTCTAGCAACTTTCCTATGATTGATGTGAGACTAATGGGGACGGTTAATTGGAGGCTATCGATTTATCACCTTTTTTGAAGATAGGAACTACATTTTCGCAAGGCTTCCCAAGCTTCTGGAACGAAACCTGTTTCTATGGACTTGTTAAATATAAATGCTACATTGGACTACTTAAATCATCTCTGCATTCTTTTAATACTCTAGCATAGACCTAGAGGGGATCTGGTTAAAAGTAAGGGGAAATGGGCTTAATTATTAGCTTACTTATTTCATGTTTATATTATTATTTATATTGTCCTCCCTAGACCTCCCATCAAAACTTACTAAATAACCGGCAAAACCTCCCACCTTCAAGATAAATTTGTAAATTTTTTTCGGTTCGAAAATGTCCCGGCCGAAGGCTGGGTTCCTCTTATCGCTATCGCTCCTCTCCAGGAAAATATCGACACCTAAATTACACGAAAGGTCATAACATTGACAAAGAAATGGAGCGAAAGATTATAAAATCGCCAAACCAATGGGGCGAACGTCAACAATGCTGAAAAGTAAATGTGCTAAGCACGAGGGAGCAGGGGGACCAGTAAAAGGGTGAACTTGATAAACCTGCTCTAGGCCTCCCCTAGCCCGAGGGACTATCCGGTTGGTTCGCTATCAGCATTCTTCATATCTATCATTGTCTTGCCCTGCCTACCCTCATGGCTTACTGTAGTTCAACAACTAAAGGGGAAGTATTTTGTATCTTTTCTGAGCCCCTTTCTCTCTCATGCTTAGCCCCATTAGTTTCCAAATTTTAAGATTTTCGCCCAATGATTTGTCAATATGAAGACCTTGCAGCCCATTTGTAATTGATTTCTTCGTGGCGAGCGATAGCAGGCCAGTAATTTGGAATGAATTGGGATAATTGTCTATTGGGGATTTCTTTTTCTTTGGGATGTTTGTGTTACGCTTGATAGAGGGTTAGGAAGCAAAGTAGAACACATTTATATCCCAGTAATAATCATATGTAGTATATTTATATACTGTACAGGTTTAAGTAATAAAATAACGTCACCTTAACCCGCCTGGGGCACGGGCCTGTATCTCCCAAGGGACAGAGGGTGGGCTACCCGAGCGATCGGGCCGAAAAACGTCCGGCCTAGGCTACCGTATTTTGGTTAGATTTTAAATGCTAGAAATTTCCCACACATCTATAAATGTAGTGCGGTTTCCAATCTGTAGACTGGCGTTGAGTAGAGAAACTCTCTAAGACAACTGGTCTTAGTTGGATGACGATTTTAGTGGAGAGCATTTTCAGGCGATGTTAGCAATACGACGATCTTTTCACTACGTGATAACCAACGACATACAGAAATTACAAAAAACAAACGAGCCTTCTCCTTCTTGTTTTCAGGAGGTGCGGTGACGAAACGATCGGGTCTTGTTTACATGCGTCGGACGCACGGCGTTAAGACCAAGCTGAAATAGGCTTTCAAGCTTACTATCTCCTGAAAGGGGACACCCGGGCACCAGCCCTTAGTTCGTGGTGTCATAGTAAAATGACACCCGGGGAGGAAAGGGTTAAATAAATGGTTATGGTTGAGTGTTTCCGGTATTATGAGGTACGTTATGACATACTGGGCTTCACGTTTATCATAGCATGCTCTACCTCTATGTTGTGGGTATCATGTAGCTTGCTCTACAACGTATGTTGTGATTATCATAGCTTGCTCTACATCTCTATGTTGTGGTTATCATAGCTTGCTCTTCCACTCATATGTTGTGCTTATCATAGCTTGCTTAACCTCTCTATGTTGTGGTTATCATAGCTTGCTCTACCTCTCTATGTTGTGGTATCTACCTCTCTATGGTGGGGTTATCATAGCTTGATCTACCTATATGTTGCGTTTATCATGAGCTTTCTCTACCTCTCTATGTTGTTGGTTATCATAGCTGTCTCTACCTCTCTATGATGTGTGTCATCAAAGCTTGCTCTACAGGGTAGGTTCACACATAAGGCGAGTCGGCGCGCAAACTCCAACGCGAAGTGATGCTTTTTTTGCACTCGCCCATATGATTATCCCAAATTCGGCCGACCACTCGCCGACACTCGCCACAGACTCGCGGTGGACCGCGTATGACTCGCGAACGCGGCCCAAAAATTGGTGCAGACACCAAAAATTGGAGAGGTCATGTGCGAGTAGGACGCCAACTCGCATTAGACTCGCGTAGACTCGCGGTGGACTCGCCATAGACTCGCGTAAAATCATGTAAACTCCTGTAGACTTCGTTGTTGGACACTCACTCGGCATACTAGCGTGACACAGTCACGTCATAGTAGACTAGTTTAGGAAAGATTTGATGATCGTGAGTCTACATTGAGTGTCCCATGAGTCTACATTGAGTTGACACACGAGTCTACATGAGTGTCACACGAGTCGGTTTATATTATCAACAAAACTCGTGTCAGGCAGCGAGAACATACCCTGCAATGCGCAACCTTATGGCTTTTCATATTTTACCCACATGTACCTAACTTTGTTCGCGGACACCACAAAACAAAGAAATCCCAACCATCGCGGTACATCCCACCCAAGAGCGGCTGACGTGTATCGGTGCCCCCGTCAGAAGGAATGAGAAAATAGGAAAATCTGTTGCGGGCGAAAAACGAGCTGATGCACTTGCAGTACCACAATCACGCACGGTAGTCCATATTTGTGTGCTGGGACAAGTCCCTTAGACCTTCTGCCTTCCCCCACACAACACCCCCAACGCGCCTCCCACCACCCACTTCCAGCGTATCCGTACGAAGATAAGGAAAAAAAGAAAATCTGTGGCGGCGAAACGACTGCACCCAATCCCCGGTTCCATATTTGTGTGACAAGTTCCCTTACACTTCGGCCTTCCCCCCACCACCACCCCCAAACCGACTCCCACCATCCACTTCCAGCGTATCCGTACGAAGATAAGGAAAAAAAAAGGAAAATCCGTGGTTGCGAAACTACCTTACCAATCGGCTTCATATTTGTAACATGAGTCAAGTACCGTTCTACCTTCCACACACCCATCCCCCAAACCACCATCCCACCAACCTCCTACCCATACAGAATAATAATGATGTGGCAGATATGCAAAGGATAATTATGATGATGACAAATAATAATATACAGATTGATATCCAACATGAAATATAAATAAATACAAGATATAAATTAAATAGAATATAAACTCCGGTTAACTGCCTGTAGACTCGCGTTCATCTCGTGTAAACACTGGTCTAAAATCATGTATACTCCTTGTGACACTCATGTAGACGCTCGCACTATTCGTACCCTGGAATTGAACGGTTATTTTTCAAATTTTGGCGTGTGTGTTGGGGTCGTGTTAAACTCGCCAACAGCTCGACCGTAAAACTCGTGTTAAATAGTGTAAAAAAATCATGTTAAATTCGTGTTAAATGGCGTGTTCGATGCGTGTTTACTCGCGGGATGCAGCTGACTATCTTACGCGTTGGGGTTCGGGGACTGCGCGAATCAAAGCGGACGTATTTGACGGCGATAGGAGTTGTGTGACTCGCGTTGGCCTCGCCCTCCGACTCGCCTATGTGTGAAACTTACCGTAACTCTCTCTGTTGTGGGTATCATAGCTTGCTTCTACACTCTCTATGTTGTGGTTATCATAGCTTGCTCTAAATCTCTTATGGGTGGTTTTCATAGATTTGGTCTACCTCTCTATGTTGTGGTTATCATAGCTTGCTCTACCTCTCTCTGTTGTGGTTTTTTCATTAGCTGGCTCTACCTCTCTATATTGTGGTCATCATAGATTGCTCTACCTCTCTATGATGATGTTTATCATAGATTGCTCGACCTCTCTTTGTTTGTGGTTATAATAGCTTGCTCTACCTAATGTTGTGGGTTATCATAGCTTGCTATACCTCTCTAATATATGGTTAGCCTAGCTTGCTGCAGCTCTCTATGGTGGTGGTTATCATAGCTTGCTCTACCTCTCTTATAGTGTGGTTATCATAGCTTGCTCTACCTATATCTACCTATAGATACCTATACCTATATAGACCTATATATACACCTAAAATTTGCTGGACAAAAAAGAGGACGTCTCGGTTACGGTAAGGTTTAAAGCTTTAAACTATAAGCCATCTTTATCGTACTGAAAGAGCAAGGATGGGCTATAAAGAAAGTGATGAACGAGGACGAACGATAACAGTGTCGAAATAAGTTATCGGTCAGGGATATAACCCCGACGGAGGAACAGTGGAAGAGTGTGACGCTCATGCATAGTTGAACAGTTCTGATAGCCACAGCCGTTCTCTTGGTCAGCGAAGCAAAGGGTGGGGTGGTCGATAATTGCATTATTATACGGGGGACTTAAGTCTAGTGAAAACAAAGGTAAGTATGTGTAGTTAAAAATATAGCAAAATTAATAACTATACCTAATCGTACGCGCACATAAAATCTTTGTAATTGATAATTTAGACTAACAAATACATATTTATGACAGGCATAACGAGCTATTAAACTAGCTAATATATGGATATAAACTAGCTAATATGGAATTAGAAAACTCGTATATGTGAGAAAGATCTAGGGGTGTTTGTTAGCAATGATTTGAAGTCTAGAAAACATTGTATAAGCGTTCGAAACAAGGCAAACAGGATTCTCGGGTCCATCTCTGTCAAAAAAGTGCGGAGTTAGACGGGGATATGATAGAGGTGTGCAAGTGGGTTAGTGGTATTCACAAAGGGGACATGATAAATGTACAAAAGCTCAATGATAGCGAAAGAACTCGTAACCACTGGTTTCAAATTAGATAAAATTTCGTTTCAGAAAAGATATAGGCAAATATTGGTTGGGACACAGAGTTGTAGATGGGGGGAATGGACTACCAAGTGCTTATAGTGGGATTAAAAAACGGTTAGGGGAGCTTTCAGATAAAATTGCAGAGTAGCATATGGCCGAGAAGGGTTGGGTGGCAAGGGGGAATCGAGCAGGGTTGGGCCAATCAGCCGCTCTGCAGACCCCCGTAATATGCGTTAATCTCTAGCAGTTTTGGTAAGATGATTGTCAGGGTATTAGAAGTGTTGAGCCTATAATTGGGCTTTGTAATTGGGGTTGGGTTGGATCGGGGATCTGCCGTGCTTAGGCCAAACGGCTTCTCTGCCGACTACCATGGTTCGTATGTTTATGTTTTGTATACTCTATGAGTGTGAGTAACAGAACTGGCCCTGATGTTATCTTAACACCTGTACTTGTCATGAGTGAGACCCCATATGGATTATGCTGTTTCAATTGTGGGTGTCCTTATTACAGAATGGACATTAGATTAATTGGAGAGAAGGAGTTAAACGTAGAATGGGACAAAAATGATCCATAATATTAGAAATCTTCCGTATAACAGAAAGGTTGAAGAAATTATGCTTAAATTCGTTAGAGAGGAAGCAGAGTTAGAGGGACATGATAGAGGTATTCAAGTGGGTTAGTGGGATTAATAAAGGGAACATGAAAAATACTAAAGGCTCAGTGATAGCGAAAGACCTCTTCCAAATGGATTCAAATTAGATAAATTTAGCTTCAAGAAAGATCTAGGCAAATATTGGTTTGGTAACAGAGTTGTAGAGAGGTGGAAGAGGCTACCAAGTGCGTATAGTGGGACTCAAGGAACGATAGGACGCTTTAAGATACAATTAGATAGGCTAATGGACGAGGATGGGTTGGGTGTGAGGGGGATCTGTAAGGTGTGGCCCCAGGTGTGGGGATCTGCAGCATCCCCGTTTTATTGACCTCTGACCGTTTCGGTTGAGGTAAGTCCTAATGGTGTTTTTAAGCTGGGCTTATAATTAGGGTTGGGGCGTGGACAGGGATCTGCCTTGTGTACGCCAATCGGCTTTCTGGCAGACTCCCATTGTCTTATGTTCTTATGTTATTATGTTCTTATATTGTGGTTATCATAGCTTGCTCTACCTCTCTATAGTTGTTGTTTCTCATAGCTTGCTCTACCTCTCTGTGCTGTGGTTATCCATAGCTTGCTCTACCTCTCTATGTTGTGGTTATCATAGCTTGCTCTACCTCTCTATGATGTGTCTATCATAGCTGCGCTCTACCTCTCTATGTTGTGAAGTATACATAGATTGCTTCTACCTATATGTGTGGTGTTTCTCATAGGCTGCTTCTACCTCTCTCTGTTGTGGTTATCATAGCTTGCTCTACCTGCCCTGTTGTGGTGATCATAGCTTGCTCTACGCTCTCTATGTTTTGGTTATCATAGCTTGCTCTACATCTCTGTTGTGGTTATCATAGCTTGCTCTACCTCTGTATTTTGTGGTTATCATAGCGTTCTCTACCTCTGATATGTGTTTGGTTATCATAGCTGTGCTCTACCTCTCTATGTTGTGGTTAGCATAGCTTGCTCTTACCTATGTATGATGTGGTTATCAGGCTTGCTCTACCTCTCTAGGTTGTTTGGTAACCATAGCTTGCTCTACTTATATGTGGTGGTTATCGTGCGTGCTCCCCTCTTCTCTGTGCTGGTTAACATAGCTTATCTACCTCTCTATGTTGTGGTTATCATCGCTGGGCTCTAGCTCTCTATGTTGTGGTTCATAGCTTGCTCTACTCTCTATGTTATGGTTATCATAGCTTTGCACTTACCTCTCTATGTTGTGGTTATCATAGCTTGCTCTACCTCTCTATGTTACTGTGGTTATCCATAGCTTGCTCTCCCTCTATTTGTGGTTATCCATAGCTTGCTCTACCTCTCTATGTTGTGGGTATCATAGCTTGCTATACCTCTATGTTGTGGTGTATCATAGCTTGCTCTACCTCTCTATGTTGTGGGTATCATGGCTTGCTCTACCACTCTATGTTGTGGTTATCATAGCTTGGTCTACCTCTATGTTGTGTTTATCATAAGCTTGCTCTACTCTTGTGTGGTTATCCTAGTTGCTCTACCTCTCTATGTTGTGGTTAGCATAGCTTGCTCTACCTCTATGTTGATGGTTATCATCGCTTGCGCTACCTCTCTCTGTTGTGGTTATAATAGATTGTTCTACCGCTCCCTGTTGTGGTTATCGTAGCTTGCTATACATCTCTATGTTGTGGTTAACATAGCTTATATACCTCTCTATGTTGTGGTTATCAGCGCTTGCTCTAGCTCTCTATGTTGTGGTTATCATAGCTTGCTCTATTCTCTATGTTGTGGTTATCATAGCTTGCTCTACCTCTCTATGTTGTGATTATCATAGCTTGCTCTACCTCTCTATGTTGTGGTTATCATAGCTTGCTCTAACTCTCTATGTTGTGGTTATCATAGCTTGCTATGACCTCTATGTTGTGGTTATCATAGATTGCTCTACCTCTCTATGTTGTGGTTATCATAGCTTGCTCTACAGATATGTTGTGTTAATCATAGCTTGCTCTACCTCTCTCTGTTGTGGTTATCATAGCTTGTTATACTCTCCCTGTTGTGGTAATCATAGCTTGATCTAACTCTCTATTTTGTGGTAGCCATAGCTTGCTCTACCTCTCTATGTTGTGGTTATTCATAGCTTGCTCTACCTCTCTAAGGTGGTGGGTTATCATAGCTTGCTCTAATCTATATGACGGTGTGTTATCATAGCTGCTTACAGCTCTATGTTGTGGTTATCATAGCTGCTCTACCTCATTAAGGGTGTGGTTCATAGCTTTCGATACCTCTCCTTATCAGTACTAGGACCAATTCTCTTTCTAATTACATCAACGGCATAGAGGAGGGTCTCACCTGTACAATCTCAAAATTTGCGACGGATACAAAAATTGCAAATAGCGTACTCTCAAAAGAACAAGTTGACGATATGCAACACAATATCTAGATAAATTGTCATGTTGGCCCAACTTTGGCAAATGAGTTTCAATGCGGATAAATGTAAAGTACGATACCTATCGGATACCTAAATGAGAAAGCA
>CM064567.1:51381687-51472969 GCA_032716605.1 Paralithodes platypus
ATCCCACTATATCAACTTGGTTGGCCTATTCCACCCATCTACAAACTCTGTTAACCGCACCAATATTTGCCTATGATCGTTTCTGACCTAAATTTATCTAATTTGAAACCATTGGTAGAGGTCTTTCCCGGCTATCACTGAGCTTGTAGTACATTTTGGTCATGTGCGCCCTTGGTTATGGGCCACAACGCAACCCACGTTGAACACCTCTAATCATATCCCCATAACTCTTCTTCTCTGCTAACGAATGTAAACCTAATTTCTTCAAAACTTGTCGATTCCTTCTACGGAAAATTTCTAATATTCTGGATCATTTTTGTCATTCTACGCTGAATTCAAATCTCCAATGAATCTACTGTCCATTCTGTAATAAGGACACACACCAACATTGGACAGGCAATAATCCATAATGGGTCTCCACTCTGCCAAGTAAAGTTTTAAGAAACCACCTCAGCAGTTCTTTTGACTCACACTCCTAGAGATGCCACCCGAGAATCCTGTTTGCCTTATTACGAACTCTTATACACTGTTTTCTAGGCTTCAAATCATTGCTACCAAAACCACCTTATCTTTCTTATTCCTTCTCGCAGTCTGAATTTTCTAATTCTAAATTAGCTAGTTTATATTTAACCATTTGTTTGCAGTCTTCCCACTCTTTACCTACCTTGCATTTGTCAATGTTAAACTTCATCTGCCAATTTCCACTGACCATTCATGTATAGAGTATCCTCGATCCCCTTTGGAGGCACTCTATATCGCTAATCCCAGAATCAATTTATGCTCCCCATTTTAGTATCGTCTGCGAATTTACTTATCCTACTAGTTATACCCGAATCTAGGTCATTTATTTTTATATAACCACACGGTGGACCAATTACCGATCCCCTGGGGGACACCACTTTTGCCTGCTCCCCACTCTGACTGGGTACCATTTATGACTGACTCTCTTTTTCATACCAATTAGCCATGACCTACTCCCATCCCATCGCAACGACCCCTCCCTATTCCATGTGCCTCAACCTTTTCTCATCAATCTCTCATGAGGTCCTCTTGTCGACAGGCTTGTTAACTCAAATCTAAATATATAAATATCATTATTAAGTGTCACTATCTACTGCTTCATAGACCTCTGAGAAAAAGCAAGGCAAACTCAACCCTATTTGTTCCCCACTTCGTCCCCTCCAGCGCCACCCACCCACACAGAACACATACCCACACACACACACACCCCCACACACACACACAACACACACATGTCCTGTGTTGCTTAAATACACATAGTCCGTCGGCCTTCAACGTCCCCGCACCCCAATAATTACACTGGTGGGGAACAAATACACACTCCCAATAAATATTATTAATTTTGTTACAAATATTCCAAATTACTGTATGGGTAATGACTTTATAATAGAGTTTCTTCGATTTCCGACTATCTACCCATCATATTAACCTTTATATTTCAACTACTATCACTTTAAAATTGATTGCAGACCCCCCCCCCCCCTCTCTCTCTCTCTCTCTCTAAATACCCCTCTCACTTCATCACCCTCTCCGACATCCCCTCGCCTCTCTTCGTCGCTGTTCCTTCTCGTCTCCCGCTCTCTCCTCTCTCAAAGATTAGTCATAAATTGGAAAATCTATCAAACATGGACCAATGGATAAACTAGCAGAGTACCACAAGGCGCCAGTACTGGGGCGCAGTTCTCCTTGCAATAATACTACATACAACGATATGAATGAGGGCCATCAAACTGACAACAATCTCAAAGTCTGCAGATGATACAACACATGCAAATAACGTAATTTCAAAAAGCACACTGCGTTTAAAGATAAGAAAGGCAATCTAGGACAAGTTCTCTCATGACTAAAATAGCAAATAGGTTGTTTCAATGGAGACATAGATGAAAGTACTTCACATTGGCAAGCTGAAATGAGAAAGCAAAAACTATTCAGCATCATGGAACCAAACTCACGACTGGTAGATCCAAAGAAACGGAATTAAGGAGTAACAATATCAAGTAACCTACCTCAAACTTAGTCAACAATGCAAGGGATGGTTGTTAAAGAATAGACAAACACAATTGAGTGGGGGTATTTCATAGGCAGGATACACTCGGATACGCAATAGTCTCTAGCCCACTCATAGAATTCGAGGACCCAAAAAAAATAAAAAACAAAAAAAAACATATATGTTATTTTTTATGCAATTATTATATGGATTTACTTTTGGATATAACTTGCATTTCAATAGATAGTCTACTAGTTTTTTTAGTTGATGTAGAGAAAGTTATATTCATACATTCGTTTTCCAGAGATATACTTCCAAAAATAGAAATTGTTAGGTCCACAAATATTGATGAGTGGGCTAGCAAACTATGGTATCCGACTGTACATTGAGCATAAATCCAAAGATGTAATCCTCATTCTTTATAATTCCCTGGTTCGTCCTCTCCGGAATATTGCGTTCAGTCCTGGTGCCCTTACTGTCAAAAGTACGGAGGCAAACTGGAATGTTTTCAATGCAGAGGCACTAAAATTATACTCTGTCTAAAGAACAAGCCATATGAGGAACGTCTTGAAGAATTACATCTGTTTTCCCTACCAAAGCGTAGATTAAGAGGCTATTTAATTCAAGTCTTTATGATCATCAGAGGCATCAACAATATGAACTTTAATTAATACTTTACGATTGACAGATCAAACTACACACAGGGAAATGGTTGCAAAATCAGTGGTAAATAATCACACTCACACTAATCCAACTTGTGGATTGAACTGATGCGAGATGTTAGAGACTGCAACACCGTTCGCCTTGACGAGCACCTTGCTCTGAATCCAAGGTTGACTTAATTTGTAAATGATGATCTCTCTGAAAATACTGTTGGACATTAGAAACAGCAGGATTTTGGAGGGCAAGTAACCTTGAGGGGTCGCAAGAACTGTTGTTGCTTGATTTCCTTTGTACTCCTTGGACTACATCCATCCATTCATCAAATATTATCTATCTATATATATCTATTTATCTAGCTATATCTATCCCTTTAAATCTCGATATGTCCTTCTCCCTGCCATCATCATCATCATCATCATAGGGGAGGTGTGGTGGAGTGGTCTTGCCACTGGACTGGTAATCCAATGGACCCTGGTTCAAATCCCGATATGTCAATGGGAAGTAATTATTGGGATGGAATTTGTGCTCTACCTAGTATCAGTGCATTACTACAAAGCCCACCGAAAACGCCAAATATACAGTATACCTCATTGTCACTGATTAAATAGAATTGTATGAATATTTCCATATTCAAAATATGCTACAGGGGGACAATGCCTAGTGAGTTCATTGCTCAATAGGTGGCGTTCTGAGAGTGAGGGTCCGAGTCTAGGGGATGAGACAGTGAAGCACTGGAGCGAGGCAGCTTCAGAGATGGGGCTGCTTTGAGCCGTGAGTGGGCAACTAAGGCCCATGCATCCTGCGAAGGCAAGATGGCAGGGGCTGGTTGCAGCTAAAAGTGCTTCACATGTCTCACCCCCTAGAATGGAACGAGACCTCACAGGATTCGCCGTTCAAGGATTAGCGGTTGAATTTACAGGCTCTCAGCCTATGCCCGAGAAGGAGTAGTTGGAATATAAGAAAAAACAAAGAAAACATGAGATACTCCGGCCATAACCTCGCTTACCTCACTTAGAGGAAAATAACATACTTAAAGATACTGAACACGGCTTTCGTAAAAAACGTTCCTGTTTAACAAACCTCGTAGACTTCTTCCACGATATCCTCAACCTCTACGATGAGAGTAAAGCTGTAGATATTATATACCTTGATTTTCAAAAGGCCTTTGACAAAGTTCCCCACAAACGTTTACTGCTAAAACTAAAAGCGCATGGAATACAAGACGATGTGTTGAAATGGATGGAAAATTGGCTCAGAAACAGAAAGCAAAGAGTAGTCATAAACGGTAAGGCATCTAAATGGACCAATGTAAGTAGCGGGGTACCCCAGGGATCGGTACTAGGACCAATTCTCTTTCTAATTTACATCAAGGACATAGATGAGGGTCTCACCTGTACATTCTCAAAATTTGATGACGATACAAAAATTGCAAATAGCGTACTCTCAAAAGAACAAGTTGACGATATGCAACACAATCTAGCTAAATTGTCATGTTGGGCCCAAATTTGGCAAATGAGTTTCAATGCGAAATAAATGTAAAGTACTACATGTCGGATACCTAAATGAGAAAGCAAACTAATTCGAATGAATGGCACTCAGCTTAAGAATGTAAACAGAGAAACCGATCTGGGAGTAACAATATGCGAGTAACCTAAAACCGAGTCAACAATGTTCAGAAGTTGTTAAGAAGGCAAACAAAATAATTGGCTTTATAGGCAGGTCATTTGAGCATAAATCCAAAGAAGTTATCCTAACCCTTTCAATTCCTTAGTCCGCCCTCTTCTGGAATACTGCGTTCAATCCTGGTGCCCTTATTACCAAAAAGATATAAACAAACTAGAACGAGTTCAACGTAGAGTTACCAAAATGATACCTAGCCTAAAGAACAAACCATACGAAGAGCGAGCGTCTTAGAAAATTAAATGTATTTCCTTTAACCCAGCGCAGATTAAGAGGTGACTTAATTCAAGTGTTCAAAATCATCAAAGGCATCGACAATATGAACTGTAGTAAGTACTTCACTATCGACCAATCTAATTACACGCGGGGAAACGGTTGCAAAATTATTGGTAAAATCTTTTAACTCGCACGAATCTAAGAATTTCTTCTTCAATCGAGTTGTCAAGTTGTGGGATGGGCTTCCCCGAAACGTTATAGACTGCATCACCGTTGATTCATTTAAAACTCCGCCTAGACAAATATCTCTCATTAAACCCGTAACTGACTGCGTTTGTAAATGAATAACTTTATTTTATCCCCCCCTCAGTTACTAACCCATCTGTCCTCTACTAACTTCCTAATCCTGCCACGGACATTAGTTCCAGGGCAGTAATTCCCTTTCCAATGTTCCCTTACCCACTCTAAACCACTGTTTGGACACTTGATCCTCAGTGTTTTGGAGGACAAGCAGCCTAGAAGGGTCACTAGATCTGTTGTTGCTTGATTTCCTTTGTACTCCTCTGTACCTCCCCTCACAACTAACCATTACGCCACCTTCATCATTACCATCACCATTTCTCATTTTCACCACCACCACCACTAGTCCCCTTCATCAGCAAAGGTCCTCTCCACATCCATAGGTGAGTAGTAAAAACTGCAAACATTGACTACTTAGAGGTCCGAGGTATGACCAAACTGTTTCTCTTTCTCTCTCATGATTTACTACCACACTTGCACCTCCTATTCCTCTTTCACTTTATTTTTCACAACCTTCTTCCCCCTCCTCCACCACCACAACAAAGCCTCTCATGCACTACCAGATCTACTTTTTCGTCCTCGTTTTATTCCTCCTCTTTAAACACCATTTCCGACTCCCCCATCACCACCACCACTACCATATAGCTACTCTTATACCTCCTTCACATCCAGCAGCTTCTCTTCCACATTATCTTCAGTTCCCTCTCCTCCTCTTCTACCCTCCCCCCCCCATCCCCCTCCTTTCATTCCTCCTCCTGCGTATTCTTACTTCTCTCTCCTCCTCTTCTTTCACTCCCCCCTCCTATTCTTCCTTCATATCCATCAGCTTCTCTTCTACGTCCTCTTCTCCTCTTCTTCAACTCCCCCATCTCCCCTCCTTTTATTCCTCTTCCTTCTACGTCTTCTTCCTTTCCTCTCCTCCTCATCTCCCCCCCCACCCCCCTACTCTTCATGTACAGCAGCTTCTCTTCCACTTTCTCTTCTTTTCCTCTCCTCCTCTTCTGGCTATTCTTCCACCCCCACCCACTTCCCCCACCCACTTCTCCCACCGACACACACAAATACTCTCCTGGGGACTGGCTATAGCAGTCTTCAGTGCCTTGTTTTTCTCTTGTTCTCGACTTTTATTTGTTTATATATAACATGTTTGTGTTTTCCTACGCTTCAGGCAATATTGTGTGTGAGTGTGTTAGTGTATGTGTGTGTGTGTGTATGTGTGTGTATATATTAATGTGTGTGTGTGTGTGAGTGTTTATGTGGTTTATGTGTGTGTGTCTGTGTGTATTTATGTGTGTGTGTGTGTGTGTGTGAGTGTGTGTGTGAGTGTAAGACCCAGTAGTGTACACAAGGACATCACAGTTGGCGTAATAATCTTGTATGAAGGCCCGACGTGTCATCCACATTTTGGCCTATTATTCTTCCTACTAATGTTATTCCTCGTTCTTATTTCCTGATTCTTCCACTTTTATCTCCACAAGTTTCCTCCTTAAGGGGAAGTGGGTCATTTTTCTGTACCTCCTTATTTCTCATGATTATCCCTATTAGTTTTCACATTGTATGACATGCGGCCCATTAGTTTGGCGATTTTAAGACCTTTGGCCTAATTTCCTTGTCAATAATTAAGACGTTTCATGTCATATAGGTGTCAATTTTTTCCTGGCGAGCGAAAGCGAGCCTTCGGCCCTGGTCCTGGTCCTGGCCGAGGACATTTTTCTATCGAAAAATGTACACATTTATCTTCAAGGGGTGTCTTGGATGGGTGTTTTTTTTTAGCTTGATGGAGGTCTAGTGAGGCACCTTAATACATAATAAAAATATACATAAATAAGCAAATAAATACGCCCATCCCCCCTTAAATGTGGGGGCTCATTGGGTTGAGATAAACATGGAATGATAATCGCCAAGCTGTACATAATTATCTTGCAAAATGCAATGGCACTGAAATAATTATTAACAATGGTATAAAAGATTTTGTGGACCGTCTATACCGGGCCTGTGACGTCACAAGAGTGTAAGTCCACCATCCAGTCTAGGCTAAGGATACTGGTGTGACGCCACTACGACATCACAGGCCCGGTATAGACGATCCGCAAAATCCTTTATACCATTGTTAATAATGATTTCAGTGCCATTGCATTTTGCAAGATAATTATGTACAGCTTGGCGATTATCATTACATGTTTATCTCAACCCATGCACCCCCACCTTTAAAGTCGCCGGGAATATTAGGTTTCACTCGGAGTATTGATTTGGAATTTGAAGAAGAGGAAAAAGAGAAGCGGTTTTGGCACTTTCCCTCCCAAGTCATCGTTCTCCCTCTCCTCCCTGGTCGTCCTCCTTCCTCACTGGTCGTTCTCCTCCCTCTCCTCGCTGGTCGTCCTCCTCCCTCTCCTCCCTGGTCGTCCTCCTCCCTCTCCTCCTCGTCCCTCCTTGGTCGTCCTCCTCCCTCCTCCCTGGTCGTCCTCCTCCCTCTCCTCATCCTTCCTCCCTGGTCATCCTCCTCCCTGGTCGTCCTCCTCCCTGGTCGTCCTCCTCCCTGGTCGTCCTCCTCCCTCTCCTCCTCGTTTCCCCCTGGTCGTCCTCCTTCCTCTCCTCCTCGTCCCTTCCTCTCCTCCTTCCTCCCTGGTCGTCCTCCTCCCTCTCCTCATCCTTCCTCCCTCCCTGGTCGTCCTCCTCCCTCTCCTCATCCTTCCTCCCTCCCTGGTCGTCTTCCTCCCTCCCTGGTCGTCTTCCTCCCTCCCTGGTCGTCTTCCTCCTTCCCTGGTCATCTTCCTCCCTCTCCTCCTTCCTCTCTGGTCGTCCTCCTCCCTCTCCTCCTTCCTCCCTGGTCGTCCTCCTCCCTCTCCTCGTCCTTTCACTCCCCCCCAGGACAACTTTCAGTTAGTGAGAAACAATGTGCATCCCAGTACCAGTACCAGGAAGATCATCCCGACAACATGCCAAAACCGCTTCAAAATTCTTGCTATTGACGAGGAAGAGGAAACGGAAGAAGTTCGGCTTGTGGGCGACTCCATGGTCCGTGGCCAATTAACCGAGTTCTGCGCCAGGGCACGCAGGACCAGAAAGCAATTCTGTATCCCAGGTGGCGGCGTGGACGACATTGTTGCGGCTGTGGAAGAGGTTTCCAGGCTCGCCCCCGCAAGCACTACGTACGTCATTCATGTTGGATCTAACGATGTCCAACGGACGCGGTCAGAGGAACTACTTTGCAAGTACCGGCGGCTGATCAGGTCCTTCAAGGAAAAATCTAATAGAATCTTAATTTCAGGAATTGTTCCCCGGATTGATGTAGAAAACCGATTCTACAACATAGCTACCAGTACAAATTGCCGACTTGCCAAACTCTGCATGGAGGAGGATATCGGCTTTGTCGACACGTGGGATCATTTTTACTATGATAAATCTTTGTTTTCAGGAGATGGTGAACATCTCAATGAAGTAGGAGCTGCACGTCTTGGTCGTCTGCTGAACGATGCAGTCAAGGATTTCCGTTCAAAAAATGGGGTCAACCGGGGGTATCCGGGGGTAGTGTAAGTCAATACGAACTGAAAATTCAGACAATGCACAATCAGTAACATCCAACTCTAATACTCTTAAGGTGTTTTATGTAAATGCTCGTAGCATACGCAATCAATTTTCAGATCTAGAGGAAATCGTGTTTACAGAACAGTATGATATAATCGGCATTACAGCATCTTGGTTAAATACGGAAGACAGAGACTTTTTAGCCGAATATACGCTTCCTGGCTATACAATGTTTGAGAAAAGTCGGATCAATAGAAATGGAGGAGGAGTTCTGTTTTTTATAAAGGAAAGTCTTAAACCCGTCTTAATGTCAAAACCTCAAATTGCGAATATAGACATATCTTACGTACTATTACATAATAAACGAGGAACTAAAATAACACTAGCTTTATTATACAGACCCCCGGCTCAATCAGTGCAAACTGACAGTGAAATTTATGAACAAATTGCAGAAATAACTAACATACAAGATACCATAATTCTTGGCGATTTCAACTTACCCATGACTAAATGGGGCGATATTCTTACTTCACACTCTGGACACGACCTCTATGCTAACTTGCAAGAGAGTTCACTTTTTCAATTTGTACAATCTCCAACCCGTGGTAATAATGTGCTTGACCTTGTACTCGCAACAAAAGAAGAATTAATAGAGAATTTGAATGTTGGTGATGAATTCAGTAACAGCGACCATTGTACGATAACTTTCACTTTAAAGTTTACTAGTAACAAATCAAATAGCAGCATTGAGAAAGTCCCTAATTTCACGAAAGCAAATTTTCATAAACTTAAATCAAAGCTTAAAGAAACTGACTGGAGCTTTCTGACTAACAAAAACGACATAAATACATCTTGGAGGTGTTTCACAACCACTTACCTTAAGGCAGTGCAAGACTGCATACCATCGAAAATACGGCGTCCAGGCCATAATGATAAAACCCAAATGGTGGAATAAAGATATTTCAGACTGTCTGGTTGCTAAAAAATTTGCTAATGATAGATTGAAATCCTCACAAAATGACGAAGAACGGGTGAAAATTGTAGAGCTACGACGCAAAGCCAAAAAGTTAATTAAGCAAAGTAAAAAGACCCTGGAGTTACATGTTGCGAATCAAAGTAAAACAAACCCCAAAGAATTCTATAGTTATATCAGAAAGAAAAAAGTAGTTACTTCAACTGTTGGACCGTTAGTCGATGAAAATGGAGAATACACCAAAGACGAAGTACAAATGAGTAATGCCCTCAATACCTTCTTTGCATCAGTTTTTACAACCTATGACCTCAGTGATATCCCTACACTATCGCCGATTCACATTGATAATTATCACCGTTACAGAGAGAGAAGTATTGAATTGTTTAGATAAACTCAAGGTAAATAAAACGCCTGGACCTGATACAATCTCGCCTAGAGTTCTAAAGGAAGCTAAGGATGAGCTCTCCAAACCACTGACATTACTATTCAATGAATCCTTGCAGTCTGGGACTATGCCTGATCAGTGGAAGCTAGCCAACGTAACACCGATATTCAAAAAAGGCAGCAAATCCCTACCCAGTAACTATCATCCAATTAGCGTAACCTCAATTGTATGTAAAATGCTAGAAACGGTTATAAGGGACAGACTCGTAAATCACTTAGAGGCAAATAACTTACTTAAAGATACTCAATGCGTCTTTCGTAAAAAACGTTCCTGTTTAACAAACTTCTTAGACTTCTTCCACGATATCCTCAACCTCTACGATGAGAGTAAAGCTGTAGATATTATATACCTTGATTTTCAAAAGGCCTTTGACAAAGTTCCCCACAAACGTTTACTGCTAAAACTAAAAGCGCATGGAATACAAGACGGTGTGTTGAAATGGATAGAAAATTGGCTCAGCGACAGAAAGCAAAGAGTAGTCATAAAGGGTAAGGCATCTAAATGGACAAATGTAAGTAGCAGGGTACCCCAGGGATCTGTACTAGGACCAATTCTCTTTCTAATTTACATCAATGACATAGATGAGGGTCTCACCTGTACAATCTCAAAATTTGCTGACGATACAAAAATTGCAAATAGCGTACTCTCAAAAGAACAAGTTGACGATATGCAACACAATCTTGATAAATTGTCATGTTGGTTCCAAATTTGGCAAATGAGTTTCAATGCGGATAAATGTAAAGTACTACATATCGGATACCTAAATGAGAAAGCAAACTATTCGATGAATGGCACTCAGCTTAAGAATATAAACAGAGAAACCGATCAGGGAGTAACAATATCGAGTAACCTAAAACCGAGTCAACAATGTTCAGAAGTTGTTAAGAAGGCAAACATAATAATTGGCTTTATAGGCTGATCATTTGGGCATAAATCCAAAGAAGTTTTACTAACCTTTTACAATTCCTTAGTCCGCCCTCTTCTGGAATACTGCGTTCAATCCTGGTGCCCTATTACCAAAAAGATATAAACAAGCTAGAACGAGTTCAACGTAGAGTTACCAAAATGATACCTAGCCTAAAGAACAAACCATACGAAGAGCGTCTTAGAGAATTAAATCTATTTCCTTTAACCCAGCGCAGATTAAGAGGTGACTTAATTCAAGTGTTCAAAATCATCAAAGGCATCGACAATATGAACTGTAGTAAGTACTTCACTATCGACCAATCTAATTACACGCGGGGAAACGGTTGCAAAATATATTGGTAAATCTTTTAACTCACACGAATCTAAGAATTTCTTCTTCAATCGAGTTGTCCACTTGTGGAATGGGCTTCCCCAAGACGTTATAGACTGCAGCACCGTTGATTCATTTAAACTCCGCTTAGACAAATATCTCGCATCAAACCCGCGGCTGACTGCGTTTGTAAATGAATAACTTTATTTTATCCCCCCCTCAGTTGCTAACCCCTCTGTCCCCTACTAACTTCCTAATCCTGCCACGGACATTAGTTCCAGGGCAGTAGTTCCCTTTCCAATGTTCCCTTACCCCCTCTAAACCACTGTTTGGACACTTGATCCTCAGTGTTTTGGAGGACAAGCAGCCTAGAAGGGTCACTAGAACTGTTGTTGCTTGATTTCCTTTGTACACCTTTGTACTCCTTCCTCTCTGGTCGTCCTCCTCCCTCCCTGGTCGTCCTCCTCCCTCTCCTCGTCCTCCTCCTCCCTCCCCTCCTCCTTCTCCCTGGTCGTCCCTCCTCACTCCCTGGTCGTCTTCCTCCCTCTCCTCCTCCTTCCTCCCTGGTCGTCCTCCTCCCTTCCTGGTCGTCCTCCTTCCTTCCTGGTCGTCCTCCTCCCTTCCTGGTCGTCCTCCTCCCTCTCCTCGTCCTTCCTCCCTGGTCGACCTCCTCCTCCCTCTCCTCGTCCTTCCTCCCTGGTCGTCCTCCTCCTCCCTCTCCTCGTCCTCCCTCCCTGGTCGTCCTCCTTCCTCCCTGATCGTCCTCCTCCTGCCTCCCTGGTCGTCCTCCTCCCTCCTCTCTGGTCGTCCCCCTCCCTCCTCCCTGGTTGTCCTTCACCTATCTTTATCCTCTTATTACTTTTTCTTCTTCTTTTCTTCTGTTTCTTCATATTCTTCTTATACTTCTTCTTCTTACTTCTCGTCAATCTTCTTACTCTTCTTACTCCTCCTCCTCCTTCCTCTATCGTCTTCTTCTTCTTGTTGTTCTTGTTCTTACTTCTTCATCTTGTTCTTCCTTCTTCATCATCATCCTCTTCTTCTTCATCTTCATACTGCTCGTCCATCTTCTCCCTCCACCGTCTCTTTCTCCATCTTCTCCGCTTCTCCCTCCTCGGTCTTCTCCTTCTTCTTCTCAGTGTTCTTCATTTTCCACCTCCTCCTCTATTGCGTTCCTTCATCTTCTCTCCCCTTCTGCCTATATGTCTTCCTTTCTCCTCCTCCTCATTCCTCCTTCCTCTAACTTCTCCATCCTTTAGTTCAGATCGTCTGTTCAATTTTTGTTATTAGTTATGATCATCTCGTTTCATTGTGTTTCACCTTTCATATTTTGTTTATATATTTTTCGTGGCACTTAATGGAATATTATACACAATACAACTCTCTCTCTCTCTCTCTCTCTCTCTCTCTCTCTCTCTCTCTCTCTCTCTCTCTCTCTCTCTCTCTCTCTCTCTCCTGCCACCTTACTCCAGGACATAAATCCTTCTTTCTCCTAACCCTTTTGTTTCTCACGTTTACTACATATTTTCTCCTGCTCCCATTTTTCTCTTTTCCTTTAAGGGGGAGGAAGTTGCTTTTTTGGACTCCCTTCTTCCTCGTGTTTAGCCTATTATTTATTTTTTTTAGAAGGTCGTTCCATTAGTTTGGCGATTTTGAGACCTTTCGTGCCATTTATGTGTCGATTTTTACTGTTATTTTGAGCTTGATGGAGGTTAAGCAGGACAATCAATGGTAAATTAACGCCTTCTGTACCGGTGACGACTTTATTATTTCATGCTTGCTATATTTAGACGATTGTGAGCAGCTAAGAAGGATCTGTGGTAGTAAAAAGGGTTAAATGGGATAGTTCGAAGCCTGTTAAGGGGGTAGTACTCGCTTATTCCGGACCCGCTTCTCCCTCGTGATTAGAATATTAGTTTTGAGGTTTTAAGACGTTCGTTCCATTAGTTTTTGCCGAATCTGAGATCTTTTGCCCCATTTCTTTGTCAATATTAAGACGTTTCGTGCCTTTTAGGTGTCGATTTTGTTTCGGGCGAGCGATAGTGAGCCTGTAATTATAAAAGGAACCGGCCTTCGGCCGGGAAATTCTTCTACCGAAAAATGTACAAATCTATCTTGAAAGGTGGTCTAATGAGTGTGTTTTCAAGCTTGATGCAGGTCTAGCAAGGACACTAACAAATATATTAAGAAATTAATGCATAGGCCAAACAAAAAACAGCACTACCCCCTTAATTGCTGAAGGCTCTATTTTAAAATGAATACAATCGTGTAATAATAACCATACAATAAGTTAAAGGAACAACACGGTAATAAAAGGGTTAATACATTATTATATACATAGACCAAAATACAAGCACTACCCCCTTAAGGCAGCCCACCTCGCTGTTATTCTCTTTCTCTCCCTCTCTCTTTAGCTTGTATCCATGCAGCCCCATTCAGCCTACTGTTTTAAAACGTTAACCCCATCCAGGTGTCAATATTTCCCTGGCGAGCGGCAGCGAGCCAGCATATACTGTATATATTTTGTTTTGACAGCAAGCTAAATTTGTACATTTTTCGATAGAAAAATTTGTCCGGCGAAACCGGATTACTCCATACAATGCTGGCTCGCTGTCGTTCGCCAAGAAGAAATCGACACCTGGATGAGGATAAACGTCTTAAAACAGTTGGCCGAATGAGGCCGAACGGATGCAAGCCGGGGAAAGAGAGAAAAAGAGAGAGAGATAAACAAAAGCCGGTGACCCCCCTTAGCCTCTTATCTCACTCTAACACATTTGTCCCTTCCACTTCTTCCGACATCCCAGAATCGTACTTTCTGTTTATTTTCACTCGTCTTTTCCTCGTGTACACTCGTGCCGTAATCTTTATACCCTGTTTCATTTCATCTGGCGGTAAATTGGATCCCTAAGCAACAGATTTCTCGATAACTAACGGGACAATGTGAAACTACTACGGTATGTCTCTGCTTCATATGAGTGACAAGTTTCCATAATTAACAACCGATTTCGCTACAAAACCTGCATAATAGTGGAGTAATCAAGATGAAGACATGGCAATTTACCGTCAGATGAAATAAAACAATCTATAGACCAATCATAAGAAATCGTGGACCCCATATGTTGTTTTGTATGCAAATATTACTACCTGGATTGATTTGAAGATAGTATTAATAGTTATAAATAGTACGGTACATTATAGTGTTGTACTTGATGTGTAGACAAATATATTAATTAATTAGTTTCCAAAGATATACTTCCATAATTATAAATAGGCGAAGTCCACAAATACCCATGAGTGGGCTACAGACTATGGCACCGTCGTGTAAATTAATACCTGTCACTGCTTACCATTGTCTCTGTTTTTCCTTAGTGCCCCCCCCCCCCCCCACCGTTTCTTTCTCCATTTCATAATTTTCCCTTCCACTTTTCCACATTTCAGTATTTTAATGTGCTCCACTTTTTCTTAACAGTTTTATACATTTTGCTACTATCACCCATATTATCTTTTACTTTACGTATTGTCATGAATCATACATTTAAAAAATCCCCCTTCTCTTTTTCTTTGTGTGTGTGTGTGTGTGTTCATGTTCTTGTTGCTGCGTCATATTTCCTCTCCAGTCTCTCTCTCTCTCTCTCTCTCTCTCTCTCTCTCTCTCTCTCTCTCATACCATTGATATTGCTAAGTATACCCAGCTATGGAATGTAAAACAATTTAAAAATAAAAGCACTGATTTTGCTATATATCTCTTATTCATAAAATAATGATATATTATGCTGTTACTCATATACTGTATATACTGTACATTCCTTATTAATGTCAGTAGAAAGTAATTTGTGTAAATTCTAATTGAACGGAATATAGTACCGTAAACAAAGGACAAAAACAACATTGTTCACTCACAACTCCAGCTGTTTTGAGTAGCATAATCAATTATAATTATGAATGATGGAAAATACATGGATCTCCGGAATACATGGATCTCCGGAATACATGGATCTCCGGAATTGTTTCTGAGCTTCTAAAAGCCTCATGTGATATCGGAGTGGCACTGATTACAGAAGTAGGTGAACGTGAATTAGATAACTGGTTTCCATTGGCAACTTTTATAAGCAGATTACTTACTGCTGTCATTATTGTAGGTAGTGCACATGATACTGAGGCTATATGCAGTAGATGCAGTGACAGATTGGCAGATATATAATTAAAGGTAATTATAATGAAAACGCAGTAACTAAGCAAGAAGTAGTACTTCGAATATCGCGATTGTTAAACACAATTTTTCAGGGTGGTATTTGGGAGGAGGATTGGGTTTTGATCCAATGATAACCAAATGTTAAGGGGATCATTTTAGATATCAAATGAATGGAATGACTGTGTCTCGTAAAAATTCAGTTATTCGTTTTCGGGATATTTCATGAACATACACGGAGATACAGACGGATTCACACATACTGTAGAGGCAGAAACAATACCTCGCGCTTCACCAATATGGCGATACGCAGGGAAAAGACGTTACAACTACTATTGTGTGTTAATTAATAAGCTGGGCCTATAATTAGGCCTTATAATTGTGGTTGGGTGTGAGAGAAATCTGCCTTGTGTTGGCCAATCGGGTTTCTGCAGACTCCCATTTTCTTATGTTATTATGTACTACTAATGGATGCTATGGAATATAGTGGTATATAGATTATGCTTCAGTAAAGCAACACAGCTACTATTAATATTACTACTGTTGTATGATAATAGTTCCAGCGGTATAAACTATGCCCTAGTCTCCAGTAAACATAAGAACATAAGAAAATGGGAGTCTGCAGAAAGCCGATTGGCCTAAGCAAGGCAGATCCCTGTCCCACACAACCCCAATTACAAAGCCCAATTATAGGCTCAACACTCTAATACCCTGAGGATCATCTTACCAAACGGTTAGAGATTAACGCAGGATTACGGGGGTCTGCAGAGCGCTGATTGGCCCAACCCGGCTGATCCCCCTTCACACCCAACCCTTCTCGTCCATATGCTTATCCAATTTTTACTTAAAGCTCCCTATCGTTCTTGATCCCACTATATCACTTGGTAGCCTATTCCACCCATCTACAACTCTGTTACCAAACCAATATTTGCCTATATCTTTTCTGAAACGAAATTTATCTAATTTGAAACCATTGGTACGAGTTCTTTCGCTATCACTGAGCTTTAGTACATTTGTCATGTCCCCTTTGTTAATCCCACTAACCCACTTGAACACCTCTATCATATCCCCTCTAACTCTGCGTCTCTCTAACGAATGTAAACCTAATTTCTTCAACCTTTCTTCATACGGAAAATTTCTAATATTATGGATCATTTTTGTCATTCTACTCTGAATTCTCTCCAATGAATCTATGTCCATTCTGTAATAAGGACACCAAAATTGGACAGCATAATCCATATGGGGTCTCACTAATGACAAGTAAAGTTTTAAGATAACATCAGCAGTTCTGTTACTCACACTCCTAGAGATGAACCCGAGAATCCTGTTTGCCTTATTACGAACGCTTATACACTGTTTTCTAGGCTTCAAATCATTGCTAACAAACACACCTAGATCTTTCTCGCAGTCTGAATTTTCTAATTCTAAATTAGCTAGTTTATATTTAACATTTGTTTGCATCTTCCCTATCTTTAATACCTTGCATTTGTCAATGTTAAACTTCATCTGCCAATTTACTGACCATTCATGTAAGGTATCTAGATCCCTTTGGAGGCACTCTATATCGCTATCTGAATCAATTGATCTCCCCATTTTAGTATCGTCTGCGAATTTACTTATCCTACTAGTTATACCTAAATCTAGGTCATTTATGTATATAAGAAACAACAGGGGACCTAATACCGATCCCTGGGGGACACCACTTTTGACTGCTCCCCACTCTGACTTGGTACCATTTATGCTGACTCTCTGTTTCCTACCAATTAGCCATGACCTAATCCATCCCAACAACGACCCTCCTATTCCATGTGCCTCAACCTTTCTCATCAATCTCTCATGAGGGACTCTGTCGAAAGCTTTACTGAAATCTAAATATATAATATCATATGACTTGTCACTATCTACTGCTTCATATACCTCTGAGAAAAAGCTAAGCAAATTAGTAAGGCACGAACGTCCCTGAGTGAATCCATGCTGAGAAGAATTTATTAAGTTAAATTTTACTAAGTGGCTTCTAATTTTCCTAGCAATAATAGACTCTAGCAACTTTCCTATGATTGATGTGAGACTAATGGGACGGTAATTGGATGCTATCGATTTATCACCTTTTTTGAAGATCGGAACTACATTTGCAAGCTTCCAAGCTTCTGGAACTAAACCTGTTTCTAATGACTTGTTAAATATAAATGCTAATGGACTACTTAACTCATCTCTGCATTCTTTTAATACTCTAGCATATACCTAGAGGGGATCTGGTTAATTAAGGGGAAATGGGCTTAATTATTAGCTTACTTATTCATGTTTATATTATTATTTCTATTGTCCTCCCTAGACCTCCATCAAACTTAATAAATAACCGTCAAACCTCCCTTCAAGATAAATTTGTACATTTTTCGGTTCAAAAATGTCCCGGCCGAAGGCTGGTTCCTCTTATCGCTATCGCTCCTCTCCAGGAAAATATCGACACCTAAATGTCACGAAAGGTCATAACATTGACAAAGAAATGGAGCGAAATGTACTAAAATCGCCAAACTAATGGGCTGAACGTCAACAATTCTGAAAAGTAAATGTGCTAAGCACGAGGGAGAAGGGGGACCAGTAAAGGGGTGATCTTGATAAACCTGCTCTAGCCTCCCCTAGCCCGAGGGAAATATCCGGTTGGCTCGCTATCAGCATCTTCATATCTATCATTGTCTGCCCTGCCTACCCTCATCTGCTTACTGTAGTTCAACAACTTAAGGGGAAGTATTTGTATTTTTCTGAGCCCCTTTCTCTCTCATGCTTAGCCCCATTAGTTTCCAAATTTTAAGATTTTCGCCCAATGCTTTGTCAATATGAAGACCTTGCAGCCCATTTGTAATTGATTTCTTCGTGGCGAGCGATAGCAAGCCAGTAATTTGGATGAATTGGGATAATTTTCTATTGGGGATTTCTTTTTCTTTGGGATGTTTTTGTTAAGCTTGATAGAGGTCTAGGAAGCAAAGTAGAACACATATATATGCCAGTAATAATAATATGTATATATATATATATACTGTACAGTAAATTAATAAAATAACGTCCCCTTAACCCTCCTGGCCCGGGCTGTATCTCCAAAGGACAGGGTGGGCTACCCGAGCGATCTGGCCGAAAAACGTCTAGGCCTAGGCTACCGTATTTTGGTTAATTTTAACTGCTAGAAATTTCCCACACATCTATAAATGTAGTGCGGTTTCCAATCTGTAGACTGGCGTTGAGTAGAGCTCTCTAAGTCAACTGGTTCAGTTGTGATGACGATTTTAGTGGAGAGCATTTTCAGGCGATGTTAGCAATACGACGATCTTTTCACTACTGAAACAACGACATACAGACATACAAAAACAAACGAGCCTTCTCCTTCTTGTTTTCGGAGGTGCGGTGACGCAACGATCGGGTTTGTTTACATGCGTCGGACGCACGGCGTTCAGACCAAGCTGAATAGGCTTTCAAGCTTACTATCTCCTGAAAGGACACCCGGGCACCAGCCCTTATTTCGTGGTGTCATATTAAAATGACACCCGGGGAGGAAGGGTTAAATAAATGGTTATGGTTGAGTGTTTCCTGTATATTGAGGTACGTTATGACATACTGGGCTTCACGTTTATCATAGCCTGCTCTACCTCTATGTTGTGGTTATCATAGCTTGCTCTACCACTCTATGTTGTGATTATCATAGCTTGCTCTACCTCTCTATGTTGTGGTTATCATAGCTTGCTCTACCACTCTATGTTGTGATTATCATAGCTTGCTCTACCTCTCTATGTTGTGGTTATCATAGCTTGCTCTACCTCTCTATGTTGTGGTATCTACCTCTCTATGTTGTGGTTATCATAGCTTGATCTACCTATATGTTGCGTTTATCATAGCTTTCTCTACCTCTCTATGTTGTGGTTATCATAGCTTTCTCTACCTCTCTATGATGTGTTTATCATAGCTTGCTCTACAGGTAGGTTCACACATAGGCGAGTCGGAGCGCAACTCCAACGCGAGTGATGATTTTTTTGCACTCGCCAATGATTATCCCAAATTCGCCGACACTCGCCGACACTCGCACAGACTCGCGTGGACCGCGTAGACTCGCGAACGCGGCCAACATTTTTGTGCAGACACAAAAATTGGAGAGTCATGTGCGAGTAGGACGCCAACTCGCATAGACTCGCGTAGACTCGCGTTGACTCGCATAGACTCGCGTAAACTCATGTAAACTCCTGTAGACTCGTGTGACACTCATGTAGACTCGCGTGACAGTCACGTTGTACTATTTAGAAATTTGATGATCGTGAGTCTACATGAGTGTCACATGAGTCTACATGAGTGTCACACGAGTCTACATGAGTGTCACACGAGTCTGTTTATATTATCAACAAAAATCGTAGCAGCGAAACAACTGCACCTATGGCTTTCATATTTTTACCACATGTACCTTACCCTTTTGGCTACCCACAAAAAAAATCCCAAATTCCTCCTCCCACCCACTCGCTGACTGTCTGTCCCGTCAGAAGGAAAAAATAGGAAAATCTGTGGCGGCGAAACGACTGCACCAATCGGTTCCATATTTGTGTGACAAGTCCCTTACCCTTCTGCCTTCCCCCAACCACACCCCCAACCGCCTCCCACCACCCACTTCCAGCGTATCCGTACGAAGATAAGGAAAAAAAAGAAAATCTGTGGCGGCGAAACGACTGCACCAATCGGTTCCATATTTGTGTGACAAGTCCCTTACCCTTCTGCCTTCCCCCCACCACACCCCCAACCGCCTCCCACCATCCACTTCCAGCGTATCCGTACGAAGATAAGGAAAAAAAGGAAAATCCGTGGTTGCGAAACTACCTTACCAATCGGCTTCATATTTGTAACATGAGTCAATTACGCTTCTACCTTCCCCACACCATCCCCCAAACCACCCTCCCACCACCCTCCTACCCATACATAATAATAATGATGTGGAATATATGCAAAGGATAATTATATGATGACAAATAATAATATACAGATTGATATCCAACATGAAATATAAATAAATACAAGATATAAATTAAATAGAATATAAACTCCTGTTAACTTCCTGTAGACTCGCGTTCATCTCGTGTAAACACTGTAAACTCATGTATACTCCTGTGACACTCATGTAGACTCGCACTATTCGTACCCTGGAATTTGACCGTTATTTTTCAAATTTTGGCGTGTGTGTTGGGGTCGTGTTAAACTCGCCAACACTCGCGTAAACTCGTGTAAACTCGTGTAAACTCATGTTAAATTCGTGTTAAATTCGTGTTCTATGCGTGTTTACTCGCATCAGCTGCTACTCGCGTTGGGTTCGGGCTCCATCAACGGCGATTTGCGGCGAGTGTGACTCGCGTTGGCCTCGCCCTCCGACTCGCCTATGTGTGAACCTACCTTACCTCTCTATGTTGTGGTTATCATAGCTTGCTCTACCTCTCTATGTTGTGGTTATCATAGCTTGCTCTACCTCTCTTATGTTGTGGTTTTCATAGCTTGGTCTACCTCTCTATGTTGTGGTTATCATAGCTTGCTCTACCTCTCTATGTTGTGGTTTTCATAGCTTGCTCTACCTCTCTATGTTGTGGTCATCATAGCTTGCTCTACCTCTCTATGATGTGTTTATCATAGCTTGCTCTACCTCTCTTTGGTGTGGTTATCATAGCTTGCTCTACCTATATGTTGTGGTTATCATAGCTTGCTCTACCTCTCTATGATATGGTTATCATAGCTTGCTCTACCTCTCTATGTTGTGGTTATCATAGCTTGCTCTACCTCTCTATAGTGTGGTTATCATAGCTTGCTCTACCTATATATACCTATATATACCTATACCTATATATACCTATATATACACCTAAATGTAGCTGACAAAAAAGAGACGTCTCCGGTACTGTAAGGTTTAAAGCTAAACTATAAGCCATCTTTATCGTACTGAAAGAGCAAGGAGGGCTATAAGAAAGTGATGAACGAGGAGAGATAACAGTGAAATAAGTTATCGGTCGATATAACCCCGACGGAGGAACAGTGGAAGAGTGTGACTCTCATGCATAGTTGAACAGTTCTGATAGCACAGCTTTCTCTTGGTCCGCGAAGCAAGGGTGGGGGGGTCGATCATTGCATTATTATTGGGGATTAAGTCTAGTGAAAACAAAGGTAAGTATGTGTAGTAAAATATAGCAAAATTAATATATACCTAATCGTACTCGCACATAAAATCTTTCTAATTTATAATTTAGACTAACAAATACATATTTATGACAGGCATAACGAGCTATTAAACTAGCTAATATGGATATAAACTAGCTAATATGGAATTAGAAAACTCGAATTGTGAGAAAGATCTAGGTGTGTTTGTTAGCAATGATTTGAAGTCTAGAAAACATTGTATAAGCGTTCGAAACAAGGCAAACAGGATTCTCGGGTTCATCTCTGTCAAAATTGAGAGTTAGAGGGGATATGATAGAGGTGTTCAAGTGGGTTAGTGGGATTAACAAAGGGGACATGACAAATGTACTAAAGCTCAGTGATAGCGAAAGAACTCGTACCAATGGTTTCAAATTAGATAAATTTCGTTTCAGAAAAGATATAGGCAAATATTGGTTTGGTAACAGAGTTGTAGATGGGTGGAATGGACTACCAAGTGCTATAGTGGGATTAAAAACGGTAGGGAGCTTTCAGATAAAATTGGATAAGCATATGGACGAGAAGGGTTGGGTGTGAAGGGGGATCAGCAGGGTTGGGCCAATCAGCGCTCTGCAGACCCCCGTAATCCTGCGTTAATCTCTAACCGTTTTGGTAAGATGATTTTCAGGGTATTAGAGTGTTGAGCCTATAATTGGGCTTTGTAATTGGGGTTGTGTGGATCAGGGATCTGCCTTGCTTAGGCCAATCGGCTTTCTGCAGACTCCCATTTTCTTATGTTTATGTTCTTATCTCTATGAGTGTGAGTAACAGAACTGCTGATGTTATCTTAAAACTGTACTTGTCATTAGTGAGACCCCATATGGATTATGCTGTTCAATTTTGGTGTCCTTATTACAGAATGGACATAGATTAATTGGAGAGAGTACAACGTAGAATGACAAAAATGATCCATAATATTAGAAATCTTCCGTATAAAGAAAGGTTGAAGAAATTATGCTTACATTCGTTAGAGAGACGCAGAGTTAGAGGGACATGATAGAGGTATTCAAGTGGGTTAGTGGGATTAATAAAGGGAACATGAAAAATGTACTAAAGCTCAGTGATAGCGAAAGAACTCTTACAAATGGTTTCAAATTAGATAAATTTCGTTTCAAGAAAGATATAGGCAAATATTGGTTTGGTAACAGAGTTGTAGATAGGTGGAATAGGCTACCAAGTGCTATAGTGGGATCAAGAACGATAGGGAGCTTTAAGATACAATTAGATAGGCATATGGACGAGATGGGTTGGGTGTGAGGGTGATCTGTAAGGTGTGGCCCAGGTGTGGGGATCTGCAGATCCCCGTTTTATTGACCTCTGACCGTTTCGGTGAGGTAAGTCCTAATGGTGTTTTTAAGCTGGGCTTATAATTAGGGTTGGGCGTGACAGGGATCTGCCTTGTGTACGCCAATCGGCTTTCTGCAGACTCCCATTTTCTTATGTTCTTATGTTATTATGTTCTTATATTGTGGTTATCATAGCTTGCTCTACCTCTCTATAGTGTGGTTATCATAGCTTGCTCTACCTCTCTGTGCTGTGGTTATCATAGCTTGCTCTACCTCTCTATGTTGTGGTTATCATAGCTTGCTCTACCTCTCTATGATGTGTCTATCATAGCTTGCTCTACCTCTCTATGTTGTGATTATCATAGATTGCTCTACCTATATGTTGTGTTTATCATAGCTTGCTCTACCTCTCTCTGTTGTGGTTATCATAGCTTGCTCTACCTCTCCCTGTTGTGGTTATCATAGCTTGCTCTACCTCTCTATGTTGTGGTTATCATAGCTTGCTCTACCTCTATGTTGTGGTTATCATAGCTTGCTCTACCTCTGTATTTTGTGGTTATCATAGCTTTCTCTACCTCTCTATGTTGTGGTTATCATAGCTTGCTCTACCTCTCTATGTTGTGGTTATCATAGCTTGCTCTACCTATCTATGATGTGTTTATCATAGCTTGCTCTACCTCTCTATGTTGTGGTTAACATAGCTTGCTCTACCTATATGTTGTGGTTATCGTAGCTTGCTCTACCTCTCTATGTTGTGGTTAACATAGCTTATCTACCTCTCTATGTTGTGGTTATCATAGCTTGCTCTAGCTCTCTATGTTGTGGTTCATAGCTTGCTCTACTTCTCTATGTTATGGTTATCATAGCTTGCTCTACCTCTCTATGTTGTGGTTATCATAGCTTGCTCTACCTCTCTATGTTGTGGTTATCATAGCTTGCTCTACCTCTATGTTGTGGTTATCATAGCTTGCTCTACCTCTCTATGTTGTGGTTATCATAGCTTGCTCTACCTCTATGTTGTGTTTATCATAGCTTGCTCTACCTCTCTATGTTGTGGTTATCATAGCTTGCTCTACCTCTCTATGTTGTGGTTATCATAGCTTGCTCTACCTCTATGTTGTGGTTATCATAGCTTGCTCTACCTCTCTATGTTGTGGTTATCATAGCTTGCTCTACCTCTATGTTGTGTTTATCATAGCTTGCTCTACCTCTCTCTGTTGTGGTTATAATAGCTTGTTCTACCTCTCCCTGTTGTGGTTATCGTAGCTTGCTCTACCTCTCTATGTTGTGGTTAACATAGCTTATTTACCTCTCTATGTTGTGGTTATCATAGCTTGCTCTAGCTCTCTATGTTGTGGTTCATAGCTTGCTCTACTTCTCTATGTTGTGGTTATCATAGCTTGCTCTACCTCTCTATGTTGTGGTTATCATAGCTTGCTCTACCTCTCTATGTTGTGGTTATCATAGCTTGCTCTACCTCTCTATCTTGTGGTTATCATAGCTTGCTCTACCTCTATGTTGTGGTTATCATAGCTTGCTCTACCTCTCTATGTTGTGGTTATCATAGCTTGCTCTACCTCTATGTTGTGTTTATCATAGCTTGCTCTACCTCTCTCTGTTGTGGTTATAATAGCTTGTTCTACCTCTCCCTGTTGTGGTTATCATAGCTTGCTCTACCTCTGTATTTTGTGGTTATCATAGCTTGCTCTACCTCTCTATGTTGTGGTTATCATAGCTTGCTCTACCTCTCTATGTTGTGGTTATCATAGCTTGCTCTACCTCTCTATGATGTGTTTATCATAGCTTGCTCTACCTCTCTATGTTGTGGTTATCATAGCTTGCTCTACCTCTCTATGTTGTGGTTCATAGCTTTCTCTACCTCTCTTATCAGTACTAGGACCAATTCTCTTTCTAATTTACATCAACGACATAGATGAGGGTCTCACCTGTACAATCTCAAAATTTGCTAACGAAACAAAAATTGCAAATAGCGTACTCTCAAAAGAACAAGTTGACGATATGCAACACAATCTAGATAAATTGTCATGTTGGGCCCAAATTTGGCAAATGAGTTTCAATGCGGATAAATGTAAAGTACTACATATCGGATACCTAAATGAGAAAGCAAACTATTCGATGAATGGCACTCAGCTTAAGAATGTAAACAGCGAATCCGATCTGGGGGTAACAATATAGAGTAACCTAAAACCGAGTCAACAATGTTCAGAAGTTGTTAAGAAGGCAAACAAAATAATTGGCTTTATAGGCATGTCATTTGAGCATAAATCCAAAGAAGTTATCCTAACCCTTTACAATTCCTTAGTCCGCCCTCTTCTGGAATACTGCGTTCAATCCTGGTGCCCTTATTACCAAAAAGATAAAAACAAGCTATAACGACTTCAACGTTGAGTTACCAAAATTACACCTAGCCTAAAGAACAAACCATACGAAGAGCGTCTTAGAGAATTAAATCTATTTCCTTTAACCCAGCGCAGATTAAGAGGTGACTTAATTTTAGTGTACAAAATCATCAAAGGTATCGACAATATGAACTGTAGTAAGTACTTCACTATTGACCAATCTAATTACACGCGGGGAAACGGTTGCAAAATTATTGGTAAACCTCTTAACTCACACGAATCTAAGAAATTCTTCTTCAATCGAGTTGTCAACTTGTGGAATGGGCTTCCCCGAATCGTTATAGACTGCATCACCGTTGATTCATTTAAACTCCGCCTAGACAAATATCTCGCATCAAACCCGCGATTGACTGCGTTTGTAAATTAATAACTTTATTTTATCCCCCCCTCAGTTACTAACCCATCTGTCCTCTATTAACTTTCTAATCCTGCAACAGACATTTGTTCCAGGGCAGTAATTCCCTTTCCAATGTTCCCTTACCCACTCTAAACCACTGTTTGGACACTTGATCCTCAGTGTTTTGGAGGACAAGCAACCTAGAAGAGTCACTAGATCTGTTGTTGCTTGATTTCATTTGTACTCCTTTGTACTCTCTATGTTGTGGTTATCATAGCTTGCTCTACCTATCTATGTTGTGGTTATCATTGCTTGTTCTACCTCTCTATGTTGTACAAAGGAGTACAAAGGAAATCAAGCAACAAAATATCTAGTGACCCTTCTAGGTTGCTTGTCCTCCAAAACACTGAGGATCAAGTGTCCAAACAGTGGTTTAGAGTAGGTAAGGGAACATTGGAAAGGGAATTACTGCCCTGGAACTAATGTCCGTGGCAGGATTAGGAAGTTAGTAGGGGACAGATGGGTTAGTAACTGAGGGGGGGATAAAATAAAGTTATTCATTTACAAACGCAGTCAGTCGCGGGTTTGATGCGAGATATTTGTCTAGGCGGAGTTTAAATGAATCAACGGTGATTCAGTCTATAACGTTTCGGGGAAGCCCATTCCTCAAGTTGACAACTCGATTGAAGAAGAAATTCTTAGATTCGTGTGAGTTAAAAGATTTACCAATAATTTTGCAACCGTTTCCCCACGTGTAATTAGATTGGTCAATAGTGAAGTACTTACTACAGTTCATATTGTCGATGCCTTTGATGATTTTGAACACTTGAATTAAGTCGCCTCTTAATCTGTGCTGGGTTAAAGGAAATAGATTTAATTCTCTAAGACGCTCTTCGTATGGTTTGTTCTTTAGGCTAGGTGTCATTTTGGTAACTCTACGTTGAACTCGTTCTAGCTTGTTTATATCTTTTTGGTAATAAGGGCACCAGGATTGAACGCAGTATTCCAGAAGAGGGCGGACTAAGGATTTGTAAAGGGTTAGGATAACTTCTTTGGATTTATGCTCAAATTACCTGCCTATAAAGCCAATTATTTTGTTTGCCTTCTTAACAACTTCTGAACATTGTTGACTCGGTTTTAGGTTACTCGATATTGTTACTCCCTGATCGGTTTCTCTGTTTACATTCTTAAGCTGCGTGTCATTCATCGAATAGTTTGCTTTCTCATTTAGGTATCTGATATGTAGTACTTTACATTTATCCGCATTGAAACTCATTTGCCAAATTGTGGTTATCATAGCTTGCTCTACCTCTCTATGTTGTGGTTATCATAGCTTGCTCTACCTCTCTATGTTGTGGTTATCATAGCTTGCTCTACCTCTATGTTGTGGTTATCATAGCTTGCTCTACCTCTATGTTGTGGTTATCATAGCTTGCTCTCCCTCTCTATGTTGTGGTTATCATAGCTTGCTCTACCTCTCTATGTTGTGGTTATCATAGCTTGCTCTACCTCTCTATGTTGTGGTTATCATAGCTTGCTCTACCTCTCTATGTTGTGGTTATCATAGATGCTCTACCTATATGTTGTGGTTATCATAGCTTGCTCTACCTCTCTATGTTGTGGTTATAATAGCTTGCTCTACCTCTCTATGTTGTGGTTATCATAGCTTGCTCTACCTCTCTATGTTGTGGACTTTTGTAATCGATTTCTTCGTGGCGAGCGATAGCAAGCCAGTAATTTGGATGAATTGGGAGAATTTTCTATTGGGGATTTTCTTTTTCTTTGGGATGTTTTTTGTTAAGCTTGATAGAGGTCTAGGAAGCAAAGTAGAACACATACATATGCCAGTAATAATAATATATATATATATATAGGCTTTCAAGCTTACTATCTCCTGAAAGGACACCCGGGCACCAGCCCTTATTTCGTGGTGTCATATTAAAATGACACCCAGGGAGGAAGGGTTAAATACATAGATATGGTTGAGTGTTTCCTGTATATTGAGGTACGTTATGACATACTGGGCTTCACGTTTATCATAGCCTGCTCTACCTCTATGTTGTGGTTATCATAGATTGCTCTACCTCTATGTTGTGGTTATCATAGCTTGCTCTACCTCTATGTTGTGGTTATCATAGCTTGCTCTACCTCTCTCTGTTGTGGTTATCATAGCTTGCTCTACCTCTTTATGATGTGTTTATCATAGCTTGCTCTACCTCTCTATGTTGTGGTTATCATAGCTTGCTCTACCTCTCTATGTTGTGATTATCATAGCTTGCTCTACCGCTCTATGTTGTGGTTATCATAGCTTGCTCTACCTCTCTATGTTGTGGTTATCATAGCTTGCTCTACCTCTCTATGTTGTGGTTATCAAAGCTTGCTCTACCTCTCTATGCTGTGGTTATCATAGCTTGCTCTACCTATATGTTGTGGTTATCATATCTTACTCTACCTCTCTATGTTGTGGTTATCATAGATTGCTCTACCTCTCTATGTTGTGTTCATAGCTTGCTCTACCTCTCTATGTTGTGGTTATCAATAGCTTGCTGTACCTCTCTATGTTGTGGTTATCATAGCTTGCTCTACCTCTCTATGTTGTGGTTATCATAGCTTGCTCTACCTCTCTATGTTGTGGTTATCATAGCTTGATCTACCACTCTATGTTGTGGTTATCATAGCTTGCTCTACCTCTCTATGTTGTGGTTATCATAGCTTGCTCTACCTCTCTATGTTGTGGTTATCATAGCTTGCTCTACCTCTCTATGTTGTGGTTATCATAGCTTGATCTACCTATATGTTGTGTTTATGATAGCTTTCTCTACCTCTCTATGTTGTGGTTATCATAGCTTGCTCTACCTCTCTATGATGTGTTTATCATAGCTTGCTCTACCTCTCTATGTTGTGGTTACCATAGCTTGCTCTACCTCTCTATGTTGTGGTTATCATAGCTTGCTCTACCTCTCTTATGTTGTGGTTTTCATAGCTTGTTCTACCTCTCTATGTTGTGGTTTTCATAGCTTGCTCTACCTCTCTATGATGTGTTTATCATAGCTTGCTCTACCTCTCTATGTTGTGGTTATCATAGCTTGCTCTACCTCTCTATGTTGTGGTTATCATAGCTTGCTCTACCTCTCTATGTTGTGGTTATCATAGCTTGCTCTACCTATATGTTGTGGTTATCATAGCTTGCTCTATCTCTCTAAGTTGTGGTTATCATAGCTTGCTCTATCTCTCTATGTTGTGGTTATCATAGCTTGCTCTACCTTTCTATGTTGTGGTTATCATAGCTTGCTCTACCTCTCTATGTTGTGGTTATCATAGCTTGCTCTACCTCTATGTTGTGGTTATAATAGCTTGCTCTACCTCTCTATGTTGTGGGTATCATAGCTTGCTCTACCTCTATGTTGTGTTTATCATAGCTTGCTCTACCTCTCTCTGTTGTGGTTATAATAGCTTGCTCTACCTCTCTATGTTGTGGTTATCATAGCTTGCTCTACCTCTATGTTGTGGTTATCATAGCTTGCTCTACCTCTATATGTTGTGGTTATCATAGCTTGCTCTACCTCTCTGTGTTGTGGTTATCATAGCTTGCTCTTCCTCTCTATGTTGTGGTTATCATAGCTTGCTCTTCCTCTCTATGATGTGTTTATCATAGCTTGCTCTACCTCTCTATGTTGTGGTTATCATAGCTTGCTCTACCTATATGTTGTGGTTATCGTAGCTTGCTCTACCTCTCTATGTTGTGGTTATCATAGATTATCTACCTCTCTATGTTGTGGTTATCATAGCTTGCTCTACCTCTCTATGTTGTGGTTCATAGCTTGCTCTACCTCTCTATGTTGTGGTTATCATAGCTTGCTCTACCTCTCTATGTTGTGGTTATCATAGCTTGCTCTACCTCTCTATGTTGTGGTTATCATAGCTTGCTCTACCTCTCTATGTTGTGGTTACCATAGCTTGCTCTACCTCTATGTTGTGGTTATCATAGCTTGCTCTACCTCTCTATGTTGTGGTTATCATAGCTTGCTCTACCTCTATGTTGTGTTTATCATAGCTTGCTCTACCTCTCTCTGTTGTGGTTATCATAGCTTGCTCTACCTCTGTATTTTGTGGTTATCATAGCTTGCTCTACCTCTGTATTTTGTGGTTATCATAGCTTGCTCTACCTCTGTATTTTGTGGTTATCATAGCTTGCTCTACCTCTCTATGTTGTGGTTATCATAGCTTGCTCTACCTCTCTATGATGTGTTTATCATAGCTTGCTCTACCTCTCTATGTTGTGATTATCATAGCTTGCTTTACCTCTCTATGTTGTGGTTATCGTAGCTTTCTCTACCTCTCTATGTTGTGGTTATCATAGCTTATCTACCTCTCTATGTTGTGGTTATCATAGGTTGCTCTACCTCTCTATGTTGTGGTTCATAGCTTGCTCTACCTATCTTATCGGTACTAGGACCAATTATCTTTCTAATTTACATCAACGACATAGATGAGGGTCTCACCTGTACAATCTCAAAATTTGCTGACGATACAAAAATTGCAAATAGAGTACTCTCAAAAGAACAATTTGACGATATGCAACACAATCTAGATAAATTGTCATGTTGGGCCCAAATTTGGCAAATGAGTTTCAATGCGGATAAATTTAAAGTACTACATATCGGATACCTAAATGAGAAAGCAAACTATTCGATGAATGGCACTCAGCTTAAGAATGTAAACAGAGAATCCGATCTGGGAGTAACAATATAGAGTAACCTAAAACCGAGTCAACAATGTTCAGAAGTTGTTAAGAAGGCAAACAAAATAATTGGCTTTATAGGCAGGTCATTTGAGCATAAATCCAAAGAAGTTATCCTAACCCTTTACAATTCCATAGTCCGCCCTCTTCTGGAATAGTGCGTTCAATCCTGGTGCCCTTATTACCAAAAAGAGAAAAACAAGCTAGAACGAGTTCAACGTAGAGTTACCAAAATGATACCTAGCCTAAAGAACAAACCATACGAAGAGCGTCTTAGATAATTAAATCTATTTCCTTTAACCCAGCGCAGATTAAGAGGTGACTTAATTTTAGTGTTCAAAATCATCAAAGGTATCGACAATATGAACTGTAGTAAGTACTTCACTATCGACCAATCTAATTACACGCGGGGAAACGGTTGCAAAATTATTGGTAAACCTTTTAACTCGCACGAATCTAAGAATTTCTTCTTCAATCGAGTTGTCAAATTGTGGAATGGGCTTCCCCGAAACGTTATAGACTGCATCACCGTTGATTCATTTAAACTCCGCCTAGACAAATATCTCGCATCAAACCCGCGACTGACTGCGTTTGTAAATTAATAACTTTATTTTATCCCCGCCTCAGTTACTAACCCATCTGTCCTCTACTAACTTCCTAATCCTGCCACAGACATTAGTTCCAGGGCAGTAATTCCCTTTCCAATGTTCCCTTACCCACTCTAAACCACTGTTTGGACACTTGATCCTCAGTGTTTTGGAGGACAAGCAACCTAGAAGAGTCACTAGATCTGTTGTTGCTTGATTTCATTTGTACTCCTTTGTACTCTCTATGTTGTGGTTATCATAGCTTGCTCTACCTATCTATGTTGTGGTTATCATAGCTTGCTCTACCTCTCTATGTTGTGGTTATCATAGCTTGCTCAACCTCTCTATGTTGTGGTTATCATAGCTTGCTCTACGTCTCTATGCTGTGGTTATCATAGCTTGCTTTACCTCTGTTGTGGTTATCATAGCTTGCTCTACCTCTATGTTGTGGTTATCATAGCTTGCTCTTCCTCTCTATGTTGTGGTTATCATAGCTTGCTCTACCTCTCTATGTTGTGGTTATCATAGCTTGCTCTACCTATATGTTGTGGTTATCATAGCTTGCTCTACCTCTCTATGTTGTGGTTATCATAGCTTGCTCTACCTCTCTATGTTGTGGTTATCATAGCTTGCTCTACCTCTCTATGTTGTGGTTATCATAGCCTGCTCTACCTCTATGTTGTGGTTATCATAGCTTGCTCTACCTCTCTATGTTGTGGTTATCATAGTTTGCTCTACCTCTCTATGTTGTGGTTATCATAGCCTGCTCTACCTCTATGTTGTGGTTATCATAGCTTGTTCTACCTCTCTATGTTGTGGTTATCATAGCTTGCTCTACCTCTCTATGTTGTGGTTATCATAGCTTGTTCTACCTCTCTATGTTGTGGTTATCATAGCTTGCTCTACCTCTCTTATGTTGTGGTTTTCATAGCTTGCTCTACCTCTCTATGTTGTGGTTATCATAGCTTGCTCTACCTCTCTATGTTGTGGTTATCATAGCTTGCTCTACCTCTCTATGTTGTGGTTGTTGTTTTTGTTGTTCCCCAAGCTACCTGGCCGAACAGCCCCAAGGCCCCGAGCAATTCCAAGGCCATAACCGATCGACCCCACAGAACCCTCCCCGCCGACCACAATAAAGCCTGGGTGACCGAAGCCACTCCATGGCGGGGAGCTGAGGAGGGTGCAGAAACGCCCGGGAAACCAAAGCCCCACCCAGGGCCCTGTGCCCCTCAGCAATTATGAAGAGAAAGTTGTGGGGTAAGGGAAAAATGTGACGCTTTGGCTTCCAATCTTGGTAGATTGGGAGGTCAATCCACGGAAAAGACCCCGTCACTTGAGATCTAGAAAATATATAAGTTAAAGGAACAGTCAGAGTAAGCTATGGGTATGGCAGAGATCGCTCAGTTCTCACTCTGATAGACCAGCCCATCACCACATGACTAGAACCCAATCCTCTCAGCATCAGCTAGGAAAGGCCCTAGAAAGCCGCCTTTGGCGGGGGGATAGCTCCCCTATTACAACCCCTTTCGGGGTCGGGCACCCGCCTTCTATGTTGTGGTTATCATAGCTTGCTCTACCTCTCTATGTTGTGGTTATCATAGCTTGCTCTACCTCTCTATGTTGTGGTTATCATAGCCTGCTCTACCTCTCTATGTTGTGGTTATCATGGCTTGCTCTACCTCTATGTTGTGGTTATCATAGCCTGCTCTACCTCTCTATGTTGTGGTTATCATAGCTTGCTCTACCTCTCTATGTTGTGGTTATCATAGCCTGCTCTACCTCTTTATGTTGTGGTTATCATAGCTTGCTCTACCTCTATGTTGTGGTTATCATAGCTTGCTCAACCTCTATATGTTGTGGTTATCATAGCTTGCTCTACCTATATGTTGTGGTTATCATAGCTTGGTCTACCTCTCTATGTTGTGGTTATCATAGCTTGTTCTACCTCTATGTTGTGGTTATCATAGCTTGCTCTACCTCTCTATGTTGTGGTTATCATAGCTTGCTCTACCTCTCTATGATGTGGTTATCATAGCTTGCTCTACCTCTCTATGTTGTGGTTATCATAGCTTGCTCTACCTCTCTATGTTGTGGTTATCATAGCTTGCTCTACCTCTCTATGATGTGGTTATCATAGCTTGCTCTACCTCTCTATGTTGTGGTTATCATAGCTTGCTCTACCTCTCTATGATGTGGTTATCATAGCTTGCTCTACCTCTCTATGTTGTGGTTATCATAGCTTGCTCTACGTATCTATGTTGTGGTTATCATAGCTTGCTCTACCTATATTTTGTGGTTATCATAGCTTGCTCTACCTCTCTATGATGTGGTTATCATAGCTTGCTCTACCTCTGTATGACATGTTTATCATAGCTTGCTCTACGTCTCTATGACATGTTTATCCTAGCTTGCTCTACATTCCATTGTTCACCTAACCACACCTTCCACATATTGACAACTTCAATAAAGATCTTATGCGGTGTCTTGTTATCGAAGAGTTTAGTTAGTACATTTAAGCTTTCATCATGGAAGCCTATAGACATTTTGTACAAATCTATGAACCAAATAATCATTAAGTTCAACATTAATTAATTAAGCTTTCATTATATATACACATTTTGCACAAATCTATGAACCAAATGTTTCAACACAGTTTCCCACTCTTGTCCACTTCATCACACTCATCCTCTCCAATCCCCTCTCTCTGCCCCACTTTATGAAACTGTTTGTCACTCTTTCCCACTCCATTTACCTGTTAAATTTCCACCTCCAATTGTCCCTCACTTTTCCCTTTCTCTCCCCTTCGATTCCATTCAACTATTCTTCATTCTTAACCCTTACAGTACCGGTGTCATCTTTTTGCTTATATTTCAGCTGCATTTATATAATTTTATGAAGCCTAGGAAGGATATATGGTAGCTAAAAGGATAAAGTGAGATCATCTGTAATCAATTACGTTTAGACATCCATCCTAAGCTGAATAAACCCGTCAAATAGTTTCCAGAATATATTGAAAAGGGCGCGTTATACAAAAGGGCGGGTTATACAAAAGGACGGTTATACAAATTGCTCCTCCTCCATCCCGGTTTGTGTTCATGCCTCCTCCACCCCCAGTCAACCAGGCACGTTTTCTATGTTGCCATTTATCGTGCACTATTAATTGTTTTAGCTCAATCGGTTGTTCTAATTCATATTTTAGCTTCATCCGTTGGCTCTTTTCATTATAATTTCAGCCGTTGGTTCTCTAGATTATTCAGTTTCAGTCGCTTGCAATTAATAATTTTCTTGAATATACCAACTTGACTGACCTGCACTTATCCATTTTCGTTAAATATTTTGGATTTTTTCACTTCTACTTAACCTATTCAGTACCGGTGACGTGTTTTTCATTATATTCTAGCAACTAATCTACAATTGTATTCAGCTTAGGAGGGATCTGTGGTAGCTAAAAAGTTAAAACAAAAATGAGACTAGCCTTTTAAATTAGAGATCCTTCCTAAGCTAAAGAAAATCATCTAATAATTACCAGATTATAATGAAAAGGATGTCACACGGCCTCTTTTCTGCTATTACATTGTTCTGAATGTGTGTGTTTGTACAATTCCGTGTCACATGCTTATATGTAAATTATTCAGACGGAGGTCCGTGCCAGAGGGGCCAACTCGCCACATTTTCAAAAACAGCGCTCTAGCTGGTTCCCGCTCCGTGAAATTCTTGGGAATCATCTGGCAAAAGAAAACATCCGACTTTCGTCCTTATAGCAACTGCACATAGGGTTGAGCGTCCCTTGTTTTTGCCGTTTGGCAGACCGTTGATGGGTGTGAATCTGGGTAGACAGAGGGGCCAACTCGCCAATGCGCTCAGCCAATGAGAGCGCGGCTACGACGTGGGGAATTAAATGGCCGCCCGCCCTACCACTCACAGGCGCTGTACGAGACGTGCTTCAGTAGTCACGCTCAAACCGAGTTAGAGTCAACACACGAGTGATTACCTCCGCTATTTTGTGCCTTATTTCTCCGATATCTGTGCCACAATGTCGTCATCTGACTCGGATATTGGTGAGGCTAGGCCTTCCCTGCAACCTAGTCGTAAACGAAGGCCAAAGACCTGGCAGAAGACGATCAAAAAGTGTAAAAGGGACAGTGGCCAGACCTATGTTAGTAGAAACACCGCCAAAGGTGTAACACCGAAGAAAGTAGGGCCCCCTTGTGAATGCTTGGATAAGTGCTTCGAGAAAGTGGGAATTGATAATGTGCATTTACTATTTAACAGTTCTTGGGCACTGGAAAGCCATGATTCCCAGTCCCAGTACATAAATAAGCGATTGAGTGAGACATTATCTAAATGTTCACGAGTGAAGGGAAGGGAGAGTCGCACTAAAAACGTCAAACAATATTCAGTGTCTGTGAATACTAAGAACATCAATGTTTGCCGTACTGCCTTTCTAAATATTCATGACATAACATCCAAACGTGTGCGAAATGTGTGCTCTAAGAGCTCTTCCACTGCCACTGGTATTCTGTCCCCCGACCAAAGAGGCCGCCATGTACCCCACAACAAGACTAATGACGATCTCCTGCAACTAATTAAAAGCTTCTGCAAGTCTCTGCCCACCTGTACGTTCCATTATTCTCATACCAAGAATCCGGACAAGCTATATCTACCTCCTGGATCTACCTGGGCTGGACTCTATGATGCCTTTCAGACATACATGATAGAGCACCAAGAGGAACCCAATGCCATTAAGCAATCCCGGTTCGTTAAGGAGGTGCAGAACTATAAGATCGGGATAACACCACCAAAGGGTGACACCTGCAGCACATGTGATCAGTTCAAAACAAAATTGGTAGAACTTGATCCAGAGACACAACGGGAGGAGAGGGCTCAACTTGCCATGAAGAGGAACGATCATCATTTTCATGCCAAGGCTGGCCATGATTTCATGCAGATTTATACCAAGGACACTACACCTGGAATCTTTGGAATTACTGTTGATCTCCAGCAAACACTATGCACCCCCCGTCTTACTACTAGCGCCCAATATTACCGCTGCAAAATATGGACGTATAATCTGGGTATCCACGATATCAAGTCCAACAAGGCCTACTTTTATGTCTGGAACAAGTCGGAGGCAAGAAGGGGATCTTCTGAGGTGGCAAGTTGCTTATGTCACTTCATTCAACATCACGTACCTGCTGATTCCTTGAAACTGGTGGTGTTTTCAGATAATTGCCCTGGCCAGAACAAGAATATCAACCTTTGCCTATGCTACCTAAGACTCATCCATAACCATCGTTTTTTCTTCTATCATCCACTTCTTCCTGGAGGCTGGCCACTCGTTCCTGCCCTGTGATCGCGACTTTGGTGTGTTTGAGAAGCACCTGAAGGGCAAGGAGGTATTCACCACTGACCACTACACCCAGCTAATGTCGACACACAGAAGGAAGGAGCAGGTCACTGTGGTCCGCATGGAGGAGAGCGACTTCCTTAACTTTGAGGTTCTGCAACAACACATCAGCAAGGCGGGCCAGACAGGTTCGGGATTCAAGGCTGCCAAGCACCTGATAGTCTCCAATGATTACAGGGAAGGCATTAAAGTGTCTGCTGGCTACATGGACGACTTTCATGTGCAGCGGGAGTGGTTTATGCAGAAGGGTAGAAGCAAAATTTATGACCCAAACGTGTTTGACCTCTCACAAATTCCGTTGCCTGTCAAGTACCCAGGGGGAGTTCCCATGAACCAAAAGAAGCTACAGCATCTCCAGGAGTTGACGAAATACGTCCCCCAGCCACACAAGACCTACTTCACCCTGCTTTTCGAGGCACAGAAGTCCATGACTGCAATACCTAGAGATGCCAACGAAGAAGACGTCGACGATCCCAGCGACGACTTCTTGGAATACTAACAACAACCTTCCCCTCCCCCCTCACCACCTACATAAACTACTTGGACATAAAGGTAATGTGTCAAATTACATTATGAATTATTATTACAAACACAACACAAAATAATATAAAAATAAAATACAAAAATCATGCATTTTGGAGTAAGGGGTCGGGCGCAAGTTCGACTAGATAATAGTCCTTCAGGCGCCTGGCCCGGGGAGACAATTAATATGAAGGGTGTGCCTGGAAGTGTGGTGGGAGGGCTTGTGGCTTTGGCTCCGCTGCATGTCTGCCTGCCGAGATCGGAACCTCTCTGGGTGGTCAGGGGCCGGGGGAGTGCTGGAGCGACCTTTGTAACCCTGGTCTCTGGGTCTTCTCCTGGGTGACCTGGATGTGTGTGAGTTTGTGTTTTTTATCAGTGTTTATTTTTTGTTTTATGTTGTTTTTGTGTTTTCCCTGTTCTTGCTCTGTCTTGAGTCGGCTACCCCCAAAATGGGGATTGGGCCTGAGCATATAGATAGATAGATAGATGCATTTTGTTAAAATTTTGGATTAAAAGTCTTATAAAATATTTATTTTTGGGTATTTTTCCTTGAAATTATAACTGTCCTTTAGTTATAGTGAATGTTCATAATGGTACAAATTTGAAGGAAATCGAATAATGTTTTCGCATTCCAAAAAAAAAACACCTATGCATATTTGTTTTGGTTTATTTATTTATTTATATTTTTATTTTTTAAAACCATCTAAAAAAAATTGTCTGTTCCTAAGCTGTCCATTGATATATAATAATATATTATTATGCCTTATCTACTGTGTGTATGGTATGTTAACTTTAAACATCAATAACTCAAAACTATACTCGTGGCGAGTTGGCCCCTCTGGCACGGACCTCCTCGTACTATGTTCTACTTGATTATCTTCATTATGTTTTATATTATTATGCAATGGTTCAGTAATGAGGCACACCTTTATAATCAAACATTCTCCATTTTAGTTTACTCTCACCCAACTATTCATTATGGTTTACAACATTATGTTAACCCTTTGAGGATTATGTCGTGCTTGGACAGTTTACTCTGGCTATCATTAGACGATTATATATAACTTAGGAAGGATCTGTGGGCATTAACAGATCTCTGAATTAACCCCGTCTATCATATACTCTCCCTAATATGAATAAAATCGTCTTATAATAGCCAGAAAAAAGAAGATAAACGCGTCATCGTATCTTGAAAGGGTTGATTTCACCAGAGTTATTTGACCCGTTCATTACCGGTGACATTCTTTTGTATTATATTCTGGCAATGATTAGACGATTTTATTAAGCTTAGGAAGGACGGCTACCCATTAAAAGGCTAAACACTATCTCAGCTAATCCTTTTACCGACCATTATCCTTCCTATAAGCTTCATGTAATCGTCTAAATATAGCTGACATCAAATTAATACAACGTCGCCGGTACAGAAGCGGTTAAACTCACTGAAATCTTTGTTTTTATTTGTATATATCTACTAAGCTTGTTGATATAATGATTATACTCCTTGCGTCGCTGCTGTGGTGTATATATCTACTAAGCTTGTTGATATAATGATTATACTCCTTGCGTCGCTGCTGTGATTTGTATATATCTACTAAGCTTGTTGATATAATGATTATACTCCTTGCGTCGCTGCTGTGGTGTATATATCTACAAAGCTTGTTGATATAATGATTATACTCCTTGCGTCGCTGCTGTGGTGTATATATCTACAAAGCTTGTTGATATAATTATTATACTCCTTGCGTCGCTGCTGTGATATATATATCTACTAAGCTTGTTGATATAATGATTATACTCCTTGCGTCGCTGCTGTGGTTTATATATCTACTAAGCTTGTTGATATAATTATTATACTCCTTGCGTCGCTGCTGTGATTTACATATCTACTAAGCTTGTTGATATAATGATTATACTCCTTGCGTCGCTGCTGTGGTGTATATATCTACTAAGCTTGTTGATATAATGATTATACTCCTTGCATCGCTGCTGTGGTTTATATATCTACTAAGCTTGTTGATATAATGATTATACTCCTTGCGTCGCTGCTGTGGTTTATATATCTACTAAGCTTGTTGACATAATGATTATACTCCTTGCGTCGCTGCTGTGGTTTATATATCTACTAAGCTTGTTGATATAATGATTATACTCCTTGCGTCGCTGCTGTGGTTTATATATCTACTAAGCTTGTTGATATAATGATTATGCTCCTTGTGTCGCTGCTGTGGTTTATATATCTACTAAGCTTGTTGATATAATGATTATACTCCTTGCGTCGCTGCTGTGATTTGTATATATCTACTAAGCTTGTTGATATAATGATTATACTCCTTGTGTCGCTGCTGTGGTTTATATATCTACTAAGCTTGTTGATATAATGATTATACTCCTTGCGTTGCTGCTGTGATTTGTTCTGCGTAGCGCAATGGACGAATGCACTGAATTTCGGTGTGAGCATCCAAGGTTCGAATCCCTGGACTGCCACATGTATTTGTTGATTTCATTAATTGAGTTTAGGAGTAAAGTTGGTTGGTGGAGGGAAGATAATATATCATTATTCTAAGAATTAATAGCCCATTCCATTTAATAATGTAGATCTCTAACTTAGAATTTCGTTCCCACTTTATGAATCATAATCCTTCCAATTCATTCTAGTCCCATGTACATTATTTAATAACATGTATATCGTTGTTGTTGTTGTTGTTGTTCCCTAAGCTGCCTGGCCGAACAGCCCCGAGTCCCTGAGAAAGGTCATGGCCACGATCGGGCTTTCCCACAGAGCTCTCATTGAGTGTAGATTGTGTTGTTGGCGTAAGTGGTTGTGTGAAATGCAGTCTTCTATGATGTGTTTAATGGTATGGGGTGCTGTGTTACATCCCGGGCAGGTGTCGACAACGGAGTCATCCAGTCTCTTCTGATAGCTCAGGAGAGCTGGATGGTGTCCGCATCTCAGCCTGGCCAGGTGGACTCTGTCCTCGCGAGGAAGGGAGGATTCGGAAGGATGGATTTCGGGAGGTCGTGCATGCAGCTGCGTGTTGTCTGTGAGTGAGTGGATGGATCGGTGAGAGATATGAGTATGGATGTGCTTCTGGAAGTTGGTTCGGGGTGGGCAGGGAGGGAGAGAGGACAATAATTGTGTGTGATACCGTGTGCTGGGTGTTGTTTTGATATTTCTTGGTGTCTGTGGGTGTGTTGCCATGTAGTTTAGTGGGTGGTCTTGGTTCGTGGAGGCTGCTGCCAGGAATTGAGTGCCTCTCATGTCCAGATGGTCTTTGACTTTGAGGATTTTGGTTTCTTGATGTAGGTGATCTGTGGGTGCAGTAGCTGTGCAGCCTGTAATGATCTTCAGGGCTTTGTTTTGAATAGTCTGTAAGGTCTTATGATGTGTTTCAGCTAGGTTAGAAGCCCAGGCTGGGCTTGCGTATTCCATCACTGATCTTATGTATTGTTTATATACTGTGGTGGTAGTTTCTTTGTTGTGTCCAAATTTTGTGTGAGCAAGTGACCTGAGGGCGTTAAGTCTGGGTGTCAGTTTCTTTTTAATGTTTGTGGTGTGCTGTTTGAATGTCATATGAGTATCATATGTTACTCCTAGGATTTTGGGTGTGTGTGTATGTGTTAGGGGTGTGTTGTTTATGGTGAGTTGAGGGATGTATTCGTGTTCTCCTGTCCAACTTGTGAGCAGGGTTGCGGTGGATTTGGCTGGGGCTAGATTAAGTCTGTTTGTAGTGCACCAGCCATGTAGTGTGTTGAGATAGGGTTGAAGGAGATCTGTTGCTCTTTTTGGGTTATGGTGTGTGCATGTGAGTGTTATGTCATCTGCATAGGAGGCTAAGTTTATTTGGGGCGTATTGGGTGTAGTTATATCGTGCATGTACAGATTGAAGAGTGCGGGCGATAGGACGGATCCTTGTGGGACTCCGTTTGGAAAGTTTCTGATTTTAGATGACTGACCGGCAAAAGATACGTGTGCACATCTGCCTGCTAGGAAGTTGGCCAGCCACCGTTTTGTGTTGTTGTGCATGTTTGTGTTGTAGATTTTGTTTGTTAGGTTGTGGCGGGGGATGGCATCGAAGGCTTTACTAATGTCGAGTGTGGCTAATAGTGATCTGTGTGGTGGTCTAGCTGAATTGATGCCGTCGAAAGCTCTTTGTGTAAGGTCTGTGAGAAGAGTGTTTGTGGAGTGCAGTGGCCTAAAGCCATGTTGTGTTGGAGCTAGGGGTAGGTCAGGTGTAATTAGTTGTAATACTAGGCGTTCCATGACATGTATATCGTTCTACTAATCGCATCAGCATTTGTTACCTACATGTCATACACATAAAGTTACTATTATTTGTTGGACTTTCCTTTGAACAAACCACATTATAATCTACAGCATGCGATTTGACTTGCTTGCTTTGGTATCTTATTTCATTATTCTGATATACAGTACTAGCCCCACTACTTACTATGGCTTCAGAGCTAATAATTGTATTTCATTATTCTGATATACAGTACTAGCCCCACTACTTACTATGGCTTCAGAGCTAATAATTGTATTCCCATTGATATAATAAAGCTCCCCTAATTTTCTTACTGTCTTTCCTTCTCTCACTCCATTCTTGGATAGCTTCTCTCTCTCTCTCTCTCTCTCTCTCTCTCTCTCTCTCTCTCTCTCTCTCTCTCTCTCTCTCTCTCTCTCTCTCTCTCTCTCTCTCTCTCTCTCTCTCTCTCTCTCTCTGTCTCTCTCTCTCTCTCTCTCTCTCTCTCTCTCTCTCTCTCTCTCTCTCTCTCTCTCTCCGACCCCCACTCATTCGCCTTGGCTTCCACATTACTTTGAACATTATTGGTTAAATAAAGGTAGTCCAAATTTCTCTTGACATTAATTTGACACATCTTTTCTGAGAAGTGATAATCATGGTATATAATAAGGGGGATGGTTCTCTTTTTTGGTCGATTATTTCATTTATTAATGATTTTTCAAGTTTCCTCCCTAGACATCCATCAAACTTAAAATAACATCCATTAGATCCCCCTTCTAGATTAAATTTGTAAAAAAAATCGTCAGAAAAATGGCCTGGCCGAAGGGCGGTTTTTCCAAAATTACTGGCTCACTATCGTTCGCCAGGGAAAAAATCGACACCTAAATAGCACGAAAGGTCTTAATATTGAAAAGGAAATGGGGTGAGAGGTCTTAAAATCGACAAACTAATGGGGCAAACATTATAAAATCTGAAAACTAATGGGGCTAAACATGAGGGAGAAGGGGATCTAGAAGAACGACCCATCTCCCCTTAAAAGAGAGGGAGGCAGGCTGGAGATGGAGGGAGAGTTCTTTATGGACGAGATGGTCAAAATTAATGGAGGAGGTGGAGGAGGCATGGAGTGTTTTTATACCTTTTTCAATTGTGATGTGGTTCTGATTAGACGCTTTTATGCAGCTTGCTAATTTGGGGAGTCTGAATGTTAACTATAAATACTGATATATATATATATATATATATATATATATATATATATATATATATATATATATATATATATATATATATATATATATATATATATACTGTATATATATAATATCATAACTTTTGACTGTGTTAATATGAACGTTTACGATATTTCCTTTAGATTTTATATATGTACGAGTTTTTCTCTTTCTTTGAATGTATAATACATTGCATTAAGAGGTGATTATTGTGGGTTAAAACAGAGTCATAACATATGTGTAACGTTTTGTGGCAGCCACGAGAGGGCCTGAGATTGAGCTGTAATGTAAATTAATTATAAGTTTCTTTGGTCGGAGGGTTAACTTCTATTAATATTGCCCTTGCTTTGCATAATAGTAAGGCTTATTTTGATGTTCAGTTACCTCTGCAGTACATTGTGTGTGTACTTTTTGTGTGTGCTTATTATGTAATGTTATCCAGCATCAGCCCATGTACAGAGTAATTGGGATATTTTATGCTTACAATAATATATGTAATAATATCCTACCCTCCTCTGTCTTTTCCCTCGTGTTCTATTCTAACCAGTTCAATAACTGATATTCATTAATTTCATCGGGAGGTGTTTGGTGTTGGGAGTGAGTTTAATCAATTATAATACCTCAACTCTTTCAGTATCCAATGGCGCATTATGCAATTTTAGTCTGGCTATTATTAGGTAACTCAGATAATTAATATTGATTTTACCAATAGGAATGATAGACAGTCCTTAGCTATATACAATCGTTGAGTGCTAGCAATTATTGCATAGATGGAGACGCTTATATACTCGAATGGTTAACATATTGTAGCTCATCTTCTATTCTACTTATTATCTAGCTTACCATTTCATATAATTATTGTTTGCTATAACTTTTTATTTTATATTATCTTTATCTGGTCCTTTGTAGTCTAAAGATTTCCTAGCTTCCACTATCTTGATCTTATCCCCTTCTTTATCCGGTTCTTGTTTTTCTGGTTCTAAATTGATCTTTTTTCCTCTCCTCTCGTACTATCACTCTTCCTTACATACCCTACTTTATCTAGCCTTCCATTACATTTCCTCTTACATTGGGCTTTCTCTCTCATACCCTTCTTTATCGAGACTTGGTCATGCCTTACGTTATCTGCTTTGTAAATCCCTTTCATATTCCACTTAACATTATCTAACATTTCCTCTCCTACCCTACTTTATCTGCTTTTCTTATACCGTTGTTTATCTAGTCTTCTTTTCACACACTACTTAAGCTAGCCTTTTCTTCCAATGAATCATTTTAACCCTTTGACGATTATGAGGCATTTTGACTTTTTATTCTTGCTATAATTAGACGATATTTATTCATATTAGGAAGGGTGCATGGAAGTCAGAGGGTTAATTGAGATAGTCTTTACTCATATAATTCTCACAGATCCTTCCTAAGTTTTATAAAATCGTCAAATGGTAGCCATAAGAAGCTGGTAGAACGCGCCATGATCATTATTATAACCCCATGTACATCCTTTTATTTTATTCTAGCTACTACTAATCGATTGTATTGAGTTTAGGAAAGATCACTAGCAATTATAAGGCTTCGAACTATCTCGATCAACCCTTTTACCTACCACAGATCCTTTCTAATCTGCATAAAATTGTCTAAATATAAGTAGAATACAAAATAACAGACGTCGCTGGTACAGAAAGGGTCAAAGGGTTATCTACAGTATAGTCATTGTTCTCACACCCCTACTTTATCCAACCCCCCCCCCCCCTTCTCTCTCTCTCTCTCTCTCTCTCTCTCTCTCTCTCTTTCTTTCTCTCTCCTCAACCCTTTATTGTCATACACCACTTTATCAGGCTTCTCTTTTCTCCTCCTGTTCTCCATCCCTCACAGTCACACAGTCTTTGGGTTAGTAATCTCTTTCCATTTCCACCCAGTCCCTCCATCCTTCTTCGACCCGAATCAATTTAAGGGGGAGAGGTGTTTTTTCTGGCCCCTTTTCTCCTGCATGTTTAAGCCCATTAGTTTTCAGATTCTAAGACGTCCGGACCATTAGTTTGGCGATTTTAAAACTGGTTGACTTATTTCTTTGTAAATGTTAAGACATTTCGTGTGCAATTTTGGTGTCGATTAGTATTTCTGGTGAGCAACAGCGGCCTCCGGCCGGGACATTTTTCTATCGAAACATTTACAAATTTTTCTTGAAAGGGGATTTTAGGGGTGATCTTTTTTTAAGCTTGATGAAGGTTTAGGGAGAACAAAAAAATACAACACATATTTCAGTATTAAAAAGCAAATCAATACGAGCGTCCCCCCTTAAGTGGCTGACAAGCGAACGTGGTGCAGTTGTAACCAAAAGTCAATGGTACAAATATTAAATAGTTCACCCATAATAGTGCACATCAAGAAAATAACTGTTAAGACATTGTTAGTTACATCATAGTTCGGCAAAAATAGTGCACATCAAGGAAGTAACTGTTAAGACATTGTTAGTTACATCATCGTTCACTCAAAATAGTGCACATCAAGGAAGTAACTGTTAAGACATTGTTAGTTACATCATCGTTCACTCAAAATAGTGCACATCAAGGAAGTAACTGTTAAGACATTGTTAGTTACATCATCGTTCACTCAAAATAGTGCACATCAAGGAAGTAACTGTTAAGACATTGTTAGTTACATCATCGTTCACTCAAAATAGTGCACATCAAGGAAGTAACTGTTAAGACATTGTTAGTTACATCATCGTTCACTCAAAATAGTGCACATCAAGGAAGTAACTGTTAAGACATTGTTAGTTACATCATCGTTCACTCATCAAAATAGTGCACATCAAGGAAGTAACTGTTAAGACATTGTTAGTTACATCATCGTTCACTCAAAATAGTGCACATCAAGGAAGTAACTGTTAAGACATTGTTAGTTACATCATCGTTCACTCAAAATAGTGCACATCAAGGAAGTAACTGTTAAGACATTGTTAGTTACATCATCGTTCACTCAAATAGTGCACATCAAGGAAGTAACTGTTAAGACATTGTTAGTTACATCATCGTTCACTCAAAATAGTGCACATCAAGGAAGTAACTGTTAAGACATTGTTAGTTACATCATCGTTCACTCAAAATAGTGCACATCAAGGAAGTAACTGTTAAGACATTGTTAGTTACATCATCGTTCACTCAAAATAGTGCACATCAAGGAAGTAACTGTTAAGACATTGTTAGTTACATCATCGTTCACTCAAAATAGTGCACATCAAGAAAGTAACTGTTAAGACATTGTTAGTTACATCATAGTTCACCCAAAATAGTGCAACTCAAGTGTGTAATACTATTACTAACACACTTTATTGACAGTTACTGCCTTGTACTAGCCCACGACTATAGTTCGTTCATTATAGGTAGAGCAAACATCTTGACAACTAACCTCGATAACTCATAAACAACTAGAGTAATCAAACTTATATGTCTACCATATAGGGAGGGTTAGACATGGAATAGGTGTGGACATTTATATCCCATTTGTTCTAGCTCTTTTTGAGTTACAGGGGTTAGGGGTCATGATTGCTGGCCAACCTATAACGAATTTAACCTATAGCGCCCATGAATTTACACTTTCTCCTCCACAATGCAGAACTTCTGCTTATCAGAATTCATTTATCCCCAGAGCTACTACTCTTTGGAATTCACTTCCCTCGAATTGCTTTCCACAAACTTACAATCTACAAATGTTTAAACCCAGTTGTTACAAACATTTTATGAATGGAGGATGCCTTTAGGCACATGGACCTTTTTGTTTTATCTGTGTTTTTCCTTCCTCCGTTCATTGTCTCTTAAAAAAAAAATAAAAAAAAAAATAATATACTATAGTATTATATGTTTCGCGTCACAGAAGGAGAGTTAATGTCTTTTTCTTTCTAGCTTTCACACCAGAGGAGAAAATACTGTAACACATCAGTTATATCTGGGTGAGGGCTGGTCCTATCCAGAGTGAGGTTTGGCATTCTCTACCCAACCTTAACCGTTTATGTCTGTCTCTTTTACTGTCCTACATTTCCTTCTGGGGGCAGGTGGCTATAAATCCTGTTCCCCTTGTAACATTCAACTACTAGATGAGACAGAATAAGGGAAGAGGGACTGCAAAAGGTGACCTGGACACTAAGAATTGAAAATGTATTGTTGTTTCTGATCGGGCTCTGTCTCGAGTTGGCCACCCCCAGCTAAGGGGTATGTTCTTGAGTATACATACATGCATAAATACATACATACATACATACATACATGCATACTACATACATACACTTACAAAGCATACATTACAACAAATAATACACAGCTTGGCTTTGCCTCTTCAGTTAATTTATAATTAACCTAACTAATTGAGACACATAGATACTAGGCTATAATATTATGTGATTGGCCATGATGTCCTCGTGGGTGAGCATCAATAGTCAAAATTGTAGAAACACATAACGAATGTCAGACATAGATACAATCCAACGATGACAATGGTTATCTTAGTACGGCTTTGAAAACATAAGACATCGTTATTATCTCTCTCTCTCTCTCTATTTATTCTTTACTCTAATGTTTTCAATTATCCTACTTCCTGCTTGTGCTCCTCTATCTCCAGTATCCCCTTCTCCTATCTCTTCTTCCTAAGTACAGCTTCCTCATCCATTCTTTGTTATTCTTCCTTCTCATCCTCCCTTCTTCTCACTCTTTCCTCCTCTTCCTTTATCTTCCTTGTTTTTCCATCCTCTCCTCCTTTCCCTTCCTCCTCTACTCCTCCTCCAATCTTTGTAATTCTTCCCTCTCATACTCCCTCAACCTCCTTTCTCACTCTTGCCTCCTCCTCCTCCTCCTCTTCTTTTCTTCCTTGCTCTACATATTTGTCTCCTTTTTCTTCCTCCCACCTACATCTTCCTGTTACTTCCTTCCTCTTCCTACGCTCTACATCCCCATCCTCCTCCCCTCCTCCTTCCTTCCTTCCTGATGAGAACATACACTAGGTGGCGCGTACAGTACTCTGTCACCAGGTAACTAATGGTCTCTACATCTCTCTCTCTCTCTCTCTCTCTCTGAATATCAAAGTCTGCGAAATATAGTAATACAGTTGATAAGTGTCAATATTGTAAAGACAAATTAACTGAATCATCAAGCAATGTAAACCAAAATATACCTTGTAATGCCATAAAGTCCATATAAATATAAGATCAAACATCCATGAACTCATTGTTATTAATTCTAATAATAATCAAACGGATTTAATTAATGAGTATTTTGGCAATGTTGGACTGACACTATCAAACCAAGTAAACCCCTCGCCGTGCCCCATACACTACTAATTTACCCACGGCTAATGAACACAATTCCCTACTGTTTACATAATTTTAAAGTCACGTAATAGGCATGATAATATTCCCTTGTTTTTAATTAAACGATGTGTAGTAGCACTTGCTCCCCTTATTGCTCAAACGTGTAATGTATCCTTTACATCGGGTATATTTCGCAAACCTCAACATATTGTCAAAATAATTCCAATTCACAAATAGGTTCCCAAAAGCGATGAAAGCAATTTTTGACCAATTTGTGTACTACCATCATTAAATTAAATAGTAAGAAAGGCCGTGTACCAGAGGTTAAATAGGGGACCGACCGGATTATTACGCTACTTCCAGGTCTTAATATAAATTTAAATGAAATTTGGCACAGGTGTATATGACCATAAAACTAGATAAAAAAAAAAAAAAAAAAAAAAAAAAAATTTTTTGCTTTTTTCTTGCAATTTAGGTAAACAAAATTTGAAAATCATAGTACTGCAGAAAATGATAAACTCCTACAGAAATCCCCATAGCACATGTTTTATTTGATCAAACAACTCACAAAAGGTGTATCTATAGTTTCTATAAAACACATTTTATATATTTTGTGTATTTGTTCGATTTAGGTGATGACGGATTCAGGCGAATATATTTATACAAAAATTACAACTTTGACGACATATTGTGATTTTTTGTATATTATTAGAGTAAATTTGGTTTATAGGCCTAGTGTTTTTAATTACCTTTCCAATGGTATATACACCATTCCTATAGGTCCAATAATAACTGTAAAATAACATCCGATAGTGCGGCAATATAGGTTCTGAGAAAAACAGGTGAAAGTCTAAGGTCATTAGGTGAAAATTTTTACTTTTGTTTTTTTAGATTTACAATATTTTATGCGGGAACATGGCAAAGTAGAAGATAAAGCGTATGGTAGGTTGTAGAGTAGCTTACGCTCTTTCGATTTATATAGGTATGCTCCTCGTACGACCGGTAGTTACTGAGCATGTTCATTTCAAAGTTCGCTATATAACGTTTTAGAATTACAGGAAAAGTTTGGAAAACATAAAAAAATACTATTTCCAATGGGTTTTCACTAATAACATTTCACTGGCTTATGAAGGGATGTTGACTCTTGTTGAGTAAACACCTATTGGTGTTTTCAGGATTTCGAGTGTTTTAAGCCTAAATTAACCGGTCGGTCCCCTTGTGTACTACCATCATTAAAGTAAATAGTAAGATAGGCCGTGTACCAGAGGTTAATTAATTTGTGTACTACCATCATTAAAGTAAATAAATATTCAATAAATATAATTATACACTTAGCATATTCCTCAACTTGTCGAAAGCATTTGATACAGTTGAACACGAAATAGTGGATAAATAGACTGTACCATTATGGAGTAAGGGGAGTAACACATATCTGGTTCAGTAATTGTCAGGCCGCCAATAACATGGTCAAGTTAATGATGAATGTTCATGTAAAATAATTATTAGTTATGGTGTGCCCCAAGGTTCACTTCTAGGCCCTCTCCTCTTCTTAATTTACACAAATGACATAATAAACTCTAGTAAATTTTAAAAAACAAGTATAGCTGAAAATAAATATACACAATTCGCAAGGCCAGTTGAAATGAAGGTTTACTTGAGTTATAGATAAAAGGGACTATGCATATGTTTAACTATGCTCAAGAGTATAAACTGAACATGTGTGTGAATAATTATGTTTATACAATTATTTAGTTATGCAAGTTCTTAGATTGATCAAACTTTTGTTTTATTTAGATATGAGTATATATAACACTTTACTACAAATGGGAATGGTGAAGTACTGTTTCGATTGTTAATATATCAGAGTTGAGTTTTGGCAAAGTTATAGTTATTACTTATTATCACAATTTCACGTTTTCTCTATATCTCTTGATAATATATTCTAAATCCAAGGTTATCATTAAGAATATTTATTACTTGGGAATCACTAAACTATGGTGTGCATAAGCAGGGTTTGGAGTTTTTTCGCAATTAATTCACGACTACTTAATATTCTATATTACACCAAGATTGACTGCTTGATCGTGATAATAAGAAAATATACTAGGGAAACTCAAGGATAGGAATTTTTGTATATGTTTTCCCTGAAGGGGAGCAACATAAGAAAACCAAAAAGGTACTCTAACAATTAGAGACTCACTATGTAATATTTTACATTCATGATTTCCCTGGTGTCGGAGAGAGACTCAGTGAGTTTTTTGTTTTTTTCAGGTGGCATACTGGGTTTTTATTTCTACACTTGTCTGTCTTGGCTGTCTGGTTAGACCTGTACTTCTTCTTGGTAGAACTTGTTGTTTTCTACTGTTGTTCTGCTTGTAGGCTAGGTCTCGGACCACTAGCTGTGCACTATCTTGCACGGATGCTGGTTTCGGATGCAACAGGTTTGTCTTTTAACCAGACTTGCTAGTGTCGAACTTAGCAGGCTAACTAGAGCAATTTTCACTTTCCGTCTTCAGACCTGAGGGGCTAGTCTCGAACATAGCAAGATTACCATCAACACTTGGTGCTACCAGTCTTTGGACCTGGTGCCTAGTATTGAACATAGTATTCACAGTCTCATACCTAGGATTATTCCAATCTTCAAACCTGGAGGTGCTAGTATTGAACCTAGCAGGCATAATGTTGCCAGACTGAGTGGCATAGTCTATCCTATTTCTGTGTATGCTGGTTTGAATCTTCTGTGAGTTAGAAAGGCACAATCCAATGTTGTTGTTGTTTAGTTGTTTAGGCGCCGTTCAACGGCATTCTTGTTGTTCATTTGGCCATATGGTAGCGTCTGCATGCATGAAGGGTGCGCTGGCCTTTTCTTCCTGGGTTTGTTGTGTCCTTGTGGCGCAGGACTGGTGGTGGTCTGTTTAACCCCTTCAGACTCATATGATGCAGAGGTTGCCAGATTAGCAATAAGAAATAGAGTTCGCTCACTCTTATAATTACCTCTCCAAAATTAGTTTTCTGCCCACAGCTAACTCAAAGACAACTGCAGAGGTTGAAGTAACTAAACTAAAGGTTTGTAAATACCCCTGATGGTAATAAAGGCTTGCTTTAAAGTATCCCTAATAGGCTAGAAATTGCGTCATATGTCGGAGAGGGTTAACTGCAATTCGCATCACGGATAACAAAAAACTAATCATAAATATTTGTAAACTATATAATCTTATTATTATGTACTATACATATAATTATATATATATATATATATATATATATATATATATATATATATATATATATATATGCAATGGACCAGAGGCTCATCATGATGATAACAATGATAGCAATGATGATGGTAATGATTATAGTGATGCAAATCATTATGATGATGATGATGATAGAGTGAATGTAAACTAAAAACACTCCTATTCGCATTCTCTATTCATATTCCAACCAGTAAATCTGTTCCAGTTCTTCTCGATTTTTTTTTCTCCAATTCGGTTAGCGTAGGAATTGATGTCTTATAATAGCTTTCCTCCTGTATCAATAATTTTCCCATATATTTTCTCCGCTCGCTCTTCGTGTGCCATACTTTTCTGGCGACTAGAATTGTTTCAAAATTATCAATAAAAGATTCATGTCGCATCAAGCAAAAGCATTGATATTGTTCAACCGGTTAGTAAACGTTATAAATAAGCTGCCCCGAAATGTAATAAATTGTGAGACAATATTAATGTACTAAGAAGATAGATTTAAATAAATGGATGCAATCAAACTCTCGTCTGTTTAAATGTTATAGCTGAGAAAGACAAGAACAATGGCACACGTACACACTTGGTATTTGTTCCTTGTTTATTTTACTTATAAAAGTGCAGCCTCGTTAGCACAAGCTTGTCTGTTGCTGTTCTCATTTCGTTCTAACCTTTTCTCTCCCCCATCACCCTACACACTCTTCACAGTGAGCCATCTGGTGGTAGAAATATGCACGCTTTGTACACCTAACCTTATCGAGTCTATGCATATCTTGGGTCACAGTAAGGCAGGAGACACGACAGGACTTAAGCCGCCGACTGTACATAGACTACACTAGATCTGGACTTGACACGTTAATTGAACTTTGCAGTAAGAGACCCAAAATCGGAAAACGAACCCCCAAGTTCGAATCTCGAAACCGCGAAAATTTGATATATTCGCGGTTTCGCGGTTCGAACTTTGGGAGTCGACGTTCTCCGATTTTGGGTCCCTTACTTCAAAGTTCCATTTTCGTGTCATATCCAGGTCTACTGTCATCTATGCTTCGTTAATTTGTGTATGAATATTTTCTTGCATGACTGAATCTCTCTCTCTCTCTTCCTCGTTGGGTGCCATGAGGGATTTATCCAGTATAATAATTCATCCAGTTTACACATAAGCGCGCGCGCGCAAAATATACTGATGATTATTATTATTATTATAATTATTATAATTTTATTTTATTTTTTGTTATTCATACATACACATGCATACATTATTTGTGTTTTTTGTTTGTGTCATTAATACATCGTACTTACTCCAGCAGTAAATACATTAATATAATGTATTACAGGTATATGGTTTAGTAGTGCCTGGCTGTATCTAACATGTATACAATATGGCGAAGACCTTGCCATGAGGGAGTCCATTATAGACAGCTCAGTAAGAAATGATCCAGCCGTGAGGACTGTTCTGTAACATACTTATAATGTGTATGACTGCAACCAGTGTATACATCCACGAACATTATTAACGTGAGACAGTCCATCAATGAGTATATATATAAATACTCAGACACATACCCCATTGCTGGGGGAGGCCTACACGAGACAGAGCCCGAACAAAAACAACATTTAAAGTTCCTATTATCAGGGTCCGGGACCACTTTCGCGTTGCCTCACCCGTTTCTCTGTCTCGTCGAGTAAGATAAATATACAAGGGGAGGAGGATTCCTAGCCTCCTGCCCGAAGAAGGAAAAGTAGGACAGTAAAAGAGACAGACAGAAACAGAAAAGGTTGGGTAGAGGATACCAAACCTCACTGGATTGGACCTGCCCTCCCCTAAGACTCGGTAAACATATATATATATATATATATATATCTATCTATTGCCTGACGCCATGATCCCCGAAGGGGTGGCCACGAACGAACCACCCCCATGCACTTCTGTCCCCAGTCAGTCGACGCCCCTCCCCCCAACCAGCACCGCCTTCGTTCATATACTTCCTCACTCCATCCTTCCACCTCTCTATCGGTCTACCTCTCCCTCTCTGTCCCTCCACCTCGCTCTCATACACCCTCTTAGTCATTATCTCGCTTTCCATACGTTCCATATGGCGGAACCATCTCAAGTTGTTCCTTTTCACACTTTCCAGCACATCTACCTCCACACCACACCTCCTTCTTACTTCCTCATTCGTCTGTCTATCCCTCCATGTAACTCCGCACGCACTTCTTAAGTAATTCATTTCCACTACTCTCACTCTTGGTCTGAGTCTCTCAACCAACGTCCATGCTTCGCTTCCGTAAGTCGGTGTCGGGATTACCACACTGGCATGCAAGGACTTCTTCACTTCCATACTGACCACCCTATTTCTTGTTACTGCTAGCGTTCCTACAACCCTCTTCCCCGGTTGTACCCTCTCCCGCACTTCTTCATCCATAGTCCCATCTCTACTCAACACACTGCTCAGATACTTAACCCGGGAACTGCGGGGAGACTCTTAAGGGTTCCCCCGGCGGACTGCGGGGAGAGACTTAAGAGTCAGAGAAAAAAAAAATTAACTTTTGACATCGAAAAAAAAAAAAAAAAAAATTGGCCCCTGGGCCATGCAAAATCTCAGTCCTCTACCTTCCCTCCTTCCCCACTTTCCTCCTCTCCTTCAGTTATCACCTATTTTCCCTGTTATTCCCTTATTCTGAGGTATATTTTCGTGCTAACATTAGAAATCCGGTTACAGGGTGTGGTCATCACTGATAGCAAGCGAATGCAAGAGAGAGAGAGAGAGAGAGTATCGATCGACTGTGTCTCAGTGGCCTTGGGGGAAATTGGCGGGAAAGCAGCTTGCCTCACCCATACATTATACAACTCGCGGGCTATATCTCCAATGTTGACCATCCAAACGCTGTTTTCACTCATTTTATTGTTGTTTCAGGTTAATACCTTTATAATCAACCCATAATAGGCGCATATGGATAAGTATTAATGCTATTAATGGTACAATGAATATTTTAGTGACGGAAACACCTCAAATACGTCAGCACAGGGGGACGCTTCCAATTACCCCCATGCGCACTTGTTAGGTTAAAGGAGTTGACGATCTCCATAGCCTGACCGTTCAGCTTCCCCTCACACTCTGTGACTTCACCCCTTTCGAAGACCATAACCTTGCTCTTCCCCGCATTTACCTTCAAATTTCGTTTTTTGCACACTGTTCCAAACTCATTTACCAGACCCTGCAAATCCCATTCATTATCACTCATCAGAACTGTATTATCCACAAACAGCAGTATAGGTAGCTTCCACTCAATTCCCTCCCTTTTCAGCGATACACCAACATCCACTGCTCTTGATAGTATTTCTTTCATGACTCCATCCATATATACAGTAAACAACCACGGGGACATCACATACCCCTGTTTCAAACCAACATTCAGGTCAAAGAACTCGCTCTGCTCACTCTGCACACGTACTGCCGCCTTTGCACCCTCATACATGCTCTTCACTGCTTTCAGCAACTTGCCATCTACTCCGTATATTCTAAGTACTTTCCACAAACCTTCTCTATCCACTCTGTCATAGGCCTTCTCCAAGTCCATAAAGGCACCATACACCTTTTGTTTCTTCTCCAGATATTTCTCCACAACACAATTCAGGGTAAAAATCTGATCTACACATCCTCTTCCCTTCCTAAAACCTCCCTGCTCGTCGCCTATCCATTTCTCCGTTCTCACTCTCACTCTCTCAATCACTACCCTACTGTATACCTTCCCTACTACGCTTAGAAGACATATTCCTCGGTGGTTACCACACACTCCTCTTTCCCCTTTGCCCTTATATAGGGGGACTATTATGCCAGTCTTCCAGTCATCGGGTGCACTCCCCTTCTCCCATGCTAGTTTGCACATTTTCCATACCCATTTGATCACTATCACACCACCATATCTCAACATTTCCCCACACACTCCATCTGTTCCTGGTGCTTTCCCCAACTGCACTCTTTTCATGGCTTCCCACACTTCTGACCTCCTGATCCCCACCTCCTCCTCCACTACTTCTCTTCTTCTCCCTCCCATACAATATCAAGCTATGTTTGCTGGCTCTTCATTCCTTACATTTAGTAACTCATTGAAGTACTCCCTTCATCTTTCGACTCTCTCTTGCTTCTCGGCTAGTATTCTCCCATTCTTATCTTTCACACCCTTACTGTTTCCCTAACATTCTTGACTCCTTTCCAGAACAGTTTCTTACTCTCCCTCCATTTTAAACTCAGATTCCTTCCAAATTCCTCGTCTACTCTTCTCTTACTTTCCTTCACTACTCTCTTCACCACCCTCTTACTCTCCACGTACCTCGCTCGTTTCTGTCTCTCGAAATCTTCATTCCCTCTACTACCCAACTACTCTTTATATGCATTCTTCTTTTCTTCCACAGCTATTCTTACCTCTTCTGTCCACCATGCTGTACCTTTCACTCCCCTCCCTCTTCTCCTCACTCCACACACCTCCTCATATGCTGCACATATCTCATCCTTAAACAGCTTGCTCATCTCCTCCACTTCCTCCATAACTTCCAGGTCGAACCCACCTAGTCATCTTTCCACTGCTCTCCTGTACTTCTCCCTGACTGCCTCCTCCTGCAACCTCTCCACCCTCCTCACCATTCCACCATCCTCTCGCCTCCCTCCAGCTCTCCTCACCCACTTCTTTTGTATCCTAACCTTAGCTACCACTACATAATGATCAGACAGATCCCCTCCAATACCCCTATACACCCTAGCATACATCACATATTTCTTCATTCGTTCATCCACACATACATAATCAATCAATGACTTTCGTTCCACCACTGTCTCATCCTCCATCGTCCACACCCGTTTCCACGTGTACCTGTGTATCATTCTGTGCCGGAAGAAGGTGTTAGCTATCTACAGCCTCCTCCCCACACATACGTCCACAAGTGCCCTACCATTCCCATTCACCTCTGATGGTACCCCCCACCCTCCCACCACTCCCTCAACTTTCCTATCACCCACCTTACCATTCATATCCCCAATCAAAAATATTCTTTCGTTATTGTCAAACTTCTCCAGGCACGCCTCCACATTCCTCCAGAACTCCTCTTTCTTTCTTTCAAGTTTATCCTCTGTCAGAGCATACACACACACAATCAGCCACGTTTGTATTCCTACTTTCATTCTCACCCACACAATCCTTGAACCCACAGACCCATACTCTTTTACACATTCCTTCCATTTGCTACTTACAAACAAACACGCACCTTCTCTCGCTGTTCCTTCACTCACTCCAGCACACACACCCATTCCACACTCCCACTCTCTCACATCTGAACCTTTCCATTTGGTCTCTGTCATTCCACATACATCCAGCCTGGCATTCACTAGCACTTCCAGAATCTCTCTCTCTTTTGTGCCATCATTCATGCCACTAACATTCCATGTAGCCATTCTCAGAATGTCCGAAGGAATGTCCTTAGTCGGTCGTGGTTCATCAACATAGGTTCCGTCCACATCCGAGGCTGTTCGTCCGTTTTTCTTTGCTTAGGTATTTTTTCTGGGTGGGGGCTGCAAGCCCACCGACCCAACCTCTTTAGTCGCCTCTTACGACACGCAGAAGGCACGTGGGGCATATTCTACTCCCTTACCCCCAGGGGGGGTATTTATATATATATATATATACATATGTATATATATATATATATACCTGTATATATATATATCATATGGCAATGGCGCTGCCTATCATGTGAAAATATATATTCAGGATTTGTTTTAAGATTTTGTGGAGTGGGGTTGAGAGCTAGATTGTGACAACACTTCTATATTGTTCTAGATGTGAAAATATATTTGCACATTAGCATCAAATTTGAAGAGAAAGTGGAGAGTACAAAGTACAAAGGAAATCAAGCCACAACAGGTCTGGTGACCCTTCTAGGTTGCTTGTCCTCCAAAACACTGAGGATCAATTATCCAAACAGTGGTTTAGAGTTGGTAAGGGAATATTGGAAAGGGAACTACTGCCCTGGAACTAATGTCCGTGGCAGGATTAGGAATTTAGTAGGGGACAGAGGTGTTAGTAACTGAGGGGGGGATAAAATAAAGTTTTTCATTTACAAACGCACTCAGTCGCGGGTTTCATGCAAGATATTGTCTATGCAAAATTTAAAAGAATCAACGGTGCTGCAGTCTATGACGTCTCGGGAAGCCCATTCCACAAGTTGACAACTCGATTGAAGAAGAAATTCTTAGATTCGTGCGAGTTAAAAGACTTACCGATAATTTTGCAACCGTTTCCCCGCGTGTAATTAGATTGGTCGATAGTGAAGTACTTACTACATTTCATATCGTCGATGCCTTTGATGATTTTGAACACTTGAATTAAGTCGCCTCCTAATCTGCGCTGGGTTAAAGGAAATAGATTTAATTCTCTAAGACGCTCCTCGTATGGTTTGTTCTTTAGGCTAGGTATCATTTTGGTAACTCTACGTTGAACTCGTTCTAGCTTGTCTATATCTGTTTGGTAATAAGGGCACCAGGATTGAACGCAGTATTCCAGAAGAGGGCGGACTAAGGAATTGTAGAGGGTTAGGATAACTTCTTTGGATTAATGCTCAAATGACCTGCCTATAAAGCCAATTATTTTGTTTGCTTTCTTAACAACTTCTGAACATTGTTGACTCTGTTTTAGGTTACTCGATATTGTTACTCCCATATCGGTTTCTCTGTTTACATTCTTAAGCTGAGTGCTTGGCTAATTCAAGTCTTTTCAATAAAGACCTACAGTACGATAACGCCTATAAAATGTATTAAGTTTAGTATTTCAATTGTATGCAGCTTAGGAGGGATTTATGGGTGTGACAGGGTTAATAAGGATCGGAAAAACTCTCATTACCCCTTGAAGTCTTTTCAAGCTACATTAGCTAGTTTAATATTAAACCTTTCTGTACCAGAGACGTCAGTTATATTTAATTAATAGTAGCTTCATTTATGCGATTTTATGCAGATTAGGAAGGATCTGCGGTAGCTTAATAGGTTGATTGAGATAGTTCCAAGCATTTTACTTGCTGGAGATTCTTCCTAAACTGCATACAATCACCTAAATATACTACAAAATGACATTAAAAATACGTCGCCAGTACAAAAAGGGTTAATCGCCATACAAGGAACATTACGTCATTGTGTTAAAGGGGTTAACCAGCTGTCTATGTTTATCTTTAATAATAGGATCGTGTACTATGTCGACACAAGGTTATGTTATCAAGGACTTCATCGAGTGTTAACCAGCTGTCTATGTTTATCTTTAATAATAGGATCGTGTACTATGTCGACACAAGGTTATGTTATCAAGGACTTCATCGAGTGTTAACCAGCTGTCTATGTTTATCTTTAATAATAGGATCGTGTACTATGTCGACACAAGGTTATGTTATCAAGGACTTCATCGAGTGTTAACCAGCTGTCTATGTTTATCTTTAATAATAGGATCGTGTACTATGTCGACACAAGGTTATTTTATCAAGGACTTCATCGAGTGTTAACCAGCTGTCTATGTTTATCTTTAATAATAGGATCGTGTACTATGTCGACACAAGGTTATGTTATCAAGGACTTCATCGAGTGTTAACCAGCTGTCTATGTTTATCTTTAATAATAGGATCGTGTACTATGTCGACACAAGGTTATGTTATCAAGGACTTCATCGAGTGTTAACCAGCTGTCTATGTTTATCTTTAATAATAGGATCGTGTACTATGTCGACGCAAGGTTATGTTATCAAGGACTTCATCGAGTGTTAACCAGCTGTCTATGTTTATCTTTAATAATAGGATCGTGTACTATGTCGACACAAGATTATGTTATCAAGGACTTCATCGAGTGTTAAGGGGGTAGTACTAGGTTATTATTTTGGTCTATTTATTTATTCATTCATATATTTTTTAGTTTCCTCACTAGACCTCCATCAAGCTTAATAAAACACCCTCTCCACCCACCTTTAAGAAAATTTTGTACATTTTTCGGTAGAAAAATGTCCCGGTCAAAGGCCTGTTCCTCATAAGATTACAGACACACTATCGCTTGCCAGGAAATAATTGACACCTAAATAGCGCGAAAGGGCTTACAATTGACAACGAAATGGGGCGAAAGGTGTTTAAATCGCCAAACTAATGAGCCAAACGTCTTAAAATCTCAAAACTAATGGGGTTAAACACGAGGGAGAAGGGGGTCCAGAATCCCCTTAGAATTTGAGAGGGTATTGCTAGATAGAATAAAATCACCCAAACACTAGCCACGGTAGAATTATAAAGCCATTATCGTACAGCACAACAGCTGGCATGGAACCCCAGAGCCAGCCCCAGCCATCATCATCATCATCATCATCATCATCATCGCACTTATCATCATCATCATTTAGCACATTCAATGCTGTGGCACTATTTTAGTTGTATTCGGGATATCTTTAGATTATCCAGTTGAGCTTAGGTAGGAGCTGTGACAGCTAGTGGGCGAATTTGTACAGTATTTACTCATATTAAAGAATTTGTTTTCATATTATGCCTATGTAACTCGCACTCATACATACAGAAAACAACTCATAGACAACTCATAGACAACTCATACATACTTATTAGAATATAATATTATTCATCTGGGTAATTGGGCTTTTTTTTGGAATCCTAGATTTGAGGACGAAATAGCCTATATAGCCCAGGAGTAATAGGTTTAGACCCGGAACAAATTTATAACAAGCTGAAACTTTCAGGATATGTTCAGAAAACTGTCAGGAATAATATACTAAAAGTCCCCATGAATCCCCCTTGGGGCTTTTGCGAAATTCAAGATGGCGTCCAAGATGGCCACCGGCTTGAGATTTTCTCATATTTCAGGCTTAAAATATCATAAAAATGCAAATAATGAGTCTAAATATATGTTTTTTGGGGCAGGGAATTCAATTTCAACAATATTTTAAAGATTTAATGAAATCCTTATGCAGTTATACATAGCACAACCTCAAGATCTGCCCAGTAACATTTGATCAGCCTCTGTATCAAAAGGCTTCTGAAATTGTTGCTGCCTCCAGAGACTTGGACAAAGTGGTGGTGTGACTTGGTGGCTTCCACCTGCTGATGTCCTACCTAGGCAGCATTGGGAAGATCATGACAGGGAGCGGGTTGGCAGACCTGTGGGAACGAGTGTATGCCAAAGGCTCAGTGGTGCATATGCTCACAGGTCATGCCTTCGCTCGAGCAGTGCGTGCCCACATTCTGACCTTGCTGGCCCTCATCTATGTACTGCTAGACAAGTCAGACTGGGAGAGCCAGACTAACAAGGAACATCTGGTCAGTCTGTACCAAGACATAGTGGACCAAGATGAAGATGCTGCGGAGATAGATGAAGATGAAAGTCTGCAAGAGTTTCAACAGTTTCTCACTCGCCACCTAGATCAAGCTGCCACACAGAGCAGAACGGGGAAGTTATAGGTGCAGTACATCCACCAGGTGTTGCTCATGCTCAACTTCATCAGAGCTGAGAGGACTGGCAACTGGAAGCTTCATCTTCACTGTGTGCAGGAGATGATCCCACATTTCCATGCAGCAGGTCATATTCCGTATGCCAAGTCTGCCAGACTGTACTTGCAGCAGATGAACTCCATTGCACAAGTCATGCCACCTGAGGAGTACACATTGTTCTCTGCAAAGGGGTATTTCACCATCCGCCGAGCCAATGAGTTCTGGTCTGGCAACTTCTCCGACCAGACAATCGAGCAGTTCCTGATGAGGATGCTGAAAACCAGTGGAGGGATGACCCATGGTAGAGGGATAACAGACAGCACCTTAACCAAATGGGTGCATGCACTGCCTCACTGTGTTCCTTTGTGCGATGCTTTGGAGAAGTTCACTGGTGTGCACACTGCGACCTCTGAACAACACAAAGATCTTCGTTCATCCACTCAGGCTAAAGACAAGAGTCACTACGATGTCTTCCTGAAGTGGCTGCAGGCACATCCACCATTTGCAGGTTCCAGCCTGATCGCCTAGTGTCTATTTCCACTGGTGTTGTAGCTGACACATCTGCCAACTGTGACAATGCTGTGCAGATTGGTCAAGCTGCAGCATCTAAAATAACAGGGAAGCAGTTCACAGAGATCACCCTGCATTGCAATGACAAAGTCAAGACTATGGGAGAAAAGAACAGCATCAACGTCAGGGGGCAAAACACAGTGGTGAATCCCACTCTCTTCTTCAACAGGATCATTTGTGTCCTCAAGACAAGTTCTGACTTGGAGCAGTTCATGTCATAATGAGCTGGCTCCTCAACCTCCATCCCCGTTTCATGATGGTGCCACGCGGAAACCAACCAAGAGTGCCCTAGGTACTCTCCTCAAGTCATTTGCCCTTGTACATCCTAATATTCCAAACAACTGCCAGTTTGTCATAGATGGAGGCCATCTGTTGCAGTCAGTAGTCTGGCCACAGCCATCAAGCTATGGAGGTGTGTGCCAGTGCTACATTGCCTACATCCTGAAGCACTATGGGGCTGGCACTACTACTGTGTTTGATGGCTACAGAACCGTCTCCACCAAGGCAGCAGAGCAACTACGCAGGGCAAAAAAGTCAACATCCAGTGACATCCTATTTGACCAGAACATGCAAACCACTACTACTCAGGCAGCATTTCTGGCAAATAACCACAACAAGGAGCGTCTCATAGAGATGCTCAGTGGCTTGCTGAATCAAGCAGGCATCCAGGTGAAGCAGGCGCAAGCTGATGCAGATGCCTTGATTGTGTCAACTGCTCTGTCTTTGGCAGCGTCTGGCAAACCGGTAGTTGTTGTCGGAACAGACACTGACCTGCTGGTAATGCTGGTAACTCTAGCAACCACAAACATGGACCTGCACATGTTCTGCTGCAAGAATCCAACAACACTCTACAGAGTTCACGACATTCAAGCAAGCATTCGTGACACAAGTAAATATCTGATGGTGTTGCATGCCATAACTGGATGCGATACCGTGTCTGCTTTGTAACGCCAAGGGAAGCACAAGGCATTCATTCTGGTGCATAACAAGAAGGAGTATGACCGACTCAACACATTCATCAACGCGGAGAGCACTCATCAACAAGAACAAGAAGCAGGTGAAAACTTCCTCTTGAAGCTCTATGGTGCATCCAGTTGTGCATCACTGGACGAGTTCCGCTACATCGCCTACAAGAAGGCAATCAGCAGAACGTCACTTTCCTCAACCTCCAGTTGTCAACTTTGCCTCCAACAAGTGATGCAGCCAAGCAACATTCATTCAGAACATATCTCACTATTCAGGAATGGATGGGGAGGCCCTTGCAGCCAACAGCTTGGGGATGGAAACTGGAGGACATCCTGACTCCAGTTGACACTGACCGTCCCATTGCTCCAGACACTCTGCTCAACATGATCTCTTGTGGCTGAAGAGCAGATAGCCGTGGAGTGTCATGTGGCTGCAGGAAGATGGGGGTGCACTGCTCTGCCCTGTGTACAAAGTGCACTGGTCAAACCTGCAACAATGCAGCACCAATGCCATCCTTGCTGGATGCTGAGGGAGAAACTGAAGAATCAACTCCTGTTTCTCCAGAAACTGATGATGAGGATGATGACTGAGGGTCACTGAAAGTGAGCAAGTGAGCATGTGTCATGTTGTAAATATGTTTCACAAGTTTTAACATTTGTAATTGTTTTGTTAAATACAATCCATGAATATTCTAACTTTACTCTTAAGGTTTCTAAAGTATTACCACAGATATGGTGAAAATTGCTCATAGCCCAGGAGTAATAGGTTTAGACCTATGTATAACTGCATAAGGATTTCATTGAATCTTTAAAATATTGTTGAAATTGAATTCCCTGCCCCAAAAAACATATATTTAGACTCATTATTTGCATTTTTATGATGTTTTAAGCCTGAAATATGAGAAAATCTCAAGCCGGTGGCCATCTTGGACGCCATCTTGAATTTCTCAAAAGCCCCAAGGGGGATTCTTGGGGGCTTTTAGTATATTATTCCTGACAGTTTTCTGAACATATCCTGAAAGTTTCAGCTTGTTATAAATTTGTTCCGGGTTTGACTCAAATTTGACTTAATACTCCTGGTCTAATAGCCGAGTTTGTAGTCGGTGATGCTCCGGAGGCATAGTGGGACCTTCATCATATTTATAGTCGGAAGATTACCAGGAGGAATTATACCTCCGGTGTCGCAGGCTCTTTCTCGGATGTGACTTACACCTGTTCTAATACTGCACAATGACCAGTCGCATACGAAGTTGTATTAATATGTACCCTATTGCAGATGAAGGTTAAGCGTCAGTCGCAGGCGAAGTTCTCTTGAAATTTGTGACAGTCACTGATAGAAAACAACCAGTCATAGACGAAATTGCTTTCATCAGATCAGATCAGATGAAGGTATTGAGGGAGAGGCCTTTTCAACGGCCCCTCGTAGCTACTTTCTATTTTTCCTATTTTTTCTGAAGAGTGTAGAGAGGGAAGAAAGGGTGTTGGAGAAAGAGGAAGCTGTTGGAGTGGCTTTTTTATGTGTGATAAGTCTGCATTCGTCGTCAGGGTGTCCCCTGACTGGGTGCGAGCATGTGAAGCATGGTAGGACATACTACCACACCCACTAAATGTCCGCCGTCGCAGGGATTCGATCCCGGGTCTTGCAGATTCACCCGTGAGCGTGCTCACCACTCGACCGCCGTGGCTCTTCATACCGCCAGTCACAGACAAAAAAGGTTTCCATCCCAGAGGCAAATGAAGGGTGCAGAGGACCAGCAGAAGTGCTTAGGCCAGTCGTTGACTAAGACTCAAATAGTTTGATGGAATTGGCGATATTCAAATCTGGAGGCGTGATGGTAGCCAATTTCACATCTGGGTGCGCTATCGTCAGGGGAATAAGTGCATAAGAGTTGGCAGGCTAGGCTTTGGATATTATCTAGTCTAGCATGGAATGTGGTTGATGGGAATATGTCTTATGCTTAATGACTCCCTGGAGGATTATCTCATAAGCTGCGCAGCTATGGTATTTGAAATTGCCTGCCATGCGAAGGTATTTGGTACATTCCTTACTAAAATCGTCGATATACCATATATATTATTAATACTTATCCATAATATGCACCTACTTTACTTTTAATATGAACATATGAACATTGGAAAGCAATAAAACAAGTGGTAACAGCAATTGGCTGGTGAAAATCGTATAATTTAGCCCCACTGTCGTACTCTGACCTTGACCGGCGAGAAAGAAACACCCTCTCTCTCTTGTGTCTGGCATGGTATTGAGAGACAAGGAGAGCTCTCAGACTGGATTAGAGGGATGCAGATACACTCCTCCATCCTCCCTCCTCTCCCATCCGTCTTCGCACGAAAATACTCGATAAATATCGGGAATAATAGGGAAAATACAGGATAATTGAAGAGTGGGGAGGAGGGGGTGGGACACATGTGTAGGTGTGGTAGCAAGTAATGGAGGTGAATTATCTCACCCATAGACTACAGTAGATCTGGACTGGACACGAAAATAGAACTTTGCAGTAAGAGACCCAAAATCGGAGAACGAACCCCCAAGTTCGAACCTTGAAACCGTGAAAATACCAAATTTTTGCAGTTTCGAGGTTCGAACTTGAGTGGTTGTTCTCCGATTTTGGGTCCCTTACTGCAAAGTTCCATTTTCGTGTCCAGTCCAGATCTACTGTAGTCTATGTCTCACCTAATAACAAATTGCTTTTGTTTTGAGTGCCTCTGGGGTGTTTTAAAAGTGTTTTTTTTTGGCCTTGGATCTTCAGAGTCTTTTATTTTTTTTTATTTTTTTTTCTATATTCCAACTACTCCCTCTCGGGCATAAACTGATAGCCTTTACACTGTACCGCTGAACATGGTGAGGCCCGTGAGGTCTTGCTCCAGTCTAGGGAGTGAGACATGCGAAGATTCACGGCTCGAAGCAATTCCATCTCTGAAGCTGCTCCGCCTCTGTGCTTCACAGTCTCATCCCCCAGGCTCGGACCCTAACTCTCAGAACGCCACCTATTGAGTCAGGGAACAATGAGGGTATTTATTTGGCATTTTGGTGTGCTGTGGTAATGCACTAATATTAGGTACAGCACAAATTCTATCCCAATAATATCTTCCCATTGACATATTGGGATTCGAACCCGGGTCCATTGGATTACCAGTCCAGTGGCAAGACCACTCCGCCACACCTCCCCTAGCCGCATTCGCCTAGTAGAATCTCTTAAGAGTCTGGCTGCAGTCCCTGGATTAATGGTGACTGTTCGGTTTATGTGGTTCGTCCCCCTTTCTATACTGACGGTAGACTCACGCAGTAGCACAGGTGAGTTTGTGGCATTTACTATTTGATTACCAGAGGATTCTTAAAAACAAAATATCAGTCATAATCTAGTGTTAAAATAACTCGGGGGCTTACACTAGCATGTACTCTGCTGTGGCCTCATATCCGTATCTTTGCATTCTAGACCCTATATCTTGGGGTTGGTAACTTCAGGTGACTAAGCCTGTCGGCTACACAGGGCTACTACATAATTATTATACAGGTATTATAGCTTACTTCCCCGGATGTCCAATTCCTTAGGTCTACACTAAATCCAAGCTTTTATTTACTGCTAGCTGAACAGATACATTTAGGGATTGCACTCAAATTCTCTTAAATTTAAGCTAAGCAATTTAAACTATACAACACACAACACCACAGTGTCCTATGTAGGTGTCATCGTTTACCGCAAGGATGAGTTCACCAGCTTTCAGATTAGAAGTTGGTGTAACCTGTAAATTCTCCTTTATTCATAAAAGATAATGACACACTGGTATTGCTATCACAAGTATAGCATTGGGAATACGAAACAGTTATAATGTGTAAAAGTAGGACTGGTTGTTAGGTTCTCACGAATGTGTGCATAGCATGAAAGTACTAAAATGAACCAACCCATAATATATTGTACACATTGTAAATTAATATGTGAATTGATAAATTAAGATAAATTTATCTATCTATCTACTTAGTCCCAATCTCCACTTGTCCTATATATATATATATATATATATACGTGTATATTATTATATATATATATATATTTTTTTTTTTGGGGGGGTGCCGACTCCAGACAGAGCCAGAATAGGGACAACACAAAACACAACAGAAAACAATGTACACACAAAAACAAAATACAAATTAACACACAGCTAGGTCATCCAAGAGAAGACCCAGAGACCAGGGTCACCAAGGTCCTAATTTACTAATTTACATCGCCTGCTAGTGGCTTAATCCTTTCAGTACCGGCAACGCTCTATCAAATTTCAGTCTAGCTAAATAAATTTAGACGACTTTGTGTAGCTTAAGAAGGATCTATGGTAGTAAAAAGGGTTAAGTGAGATGGTTGTTAGGAGAAGGCTTTAGGCACCAGCCGAACGGGGCAGTACTCCCGGGGAGTGCTGTAGGTGGGTGGTAAGGAAAACTGGTACTCTTGTTTTACCATCTGGCCTTCCTAGCTGATCCTTTCAGTTTCTATCCCTGTATCTGTGCCTCTGTCTTTAATTTCCTTACTGACTGTTCCATAGCTGCAGTTGTGGACGGCCATCGCTCACTTCACCAACCTATCAACTCTGGTGTTCCCCAGGGTTCTATCTTGTCTCCAGTTCTCTTTCATTAATGATCTCCTCATCTGTATTTCTAGTCCCATCCACCCATATGCTGATGACTCTACCTTACACTATTCAACTACTTTTGGCAACAACCCAGCATGCTATCACTCTTAAAGTCCTGTGAGGCCATAGAACGCCTAACTTCTGACCTATCAAATATGGTTGATTGGGGCAGAGAAAGTCTTATTACTTTCAATGCCTCCAAGACCCAATTTCTCCCTCTATCTACCTGTTGCAATTCTCAACAAGACTATCAATTACTCTTCAACAATACACAACTCAACCCTTCATATTCCCTCAATATCCTTGGTGTATCATTTTCATCCAACCTTTCTTGAACAGATCATATTGCCACTATATCATGCTCATTAAAATGTTGAGGGGAAATGTAAGTGGAAGAGTGTATACTGCGTTACTATGTGTACCCTTCGCTTCCACTTAGTAGCAGTTAATAATATTATTATACAGTAAAATGGTAAATTGATTGTGCCCACGACGGACGTCAAATGTTGTGACATTTTCTAGACAAATTCACACATGACTGTAAACCATGTGTGAAACTTACTAAGGATAACTAATAACTAATTCAAAGTCAAATTTATATATAAGCAATTTCAGGATATATTGCATCGAGCTCAATATCTTTCACCATGTCAGACAACCATAGTGGTGATGGGCTGGTCTATCAGAGTGAGAGCTGAGCGATCTCTGCCATACCCATAGCTTACTCTGACTGTTCCTTTTACTTATATATCTTCTAGATCTCAAGTGACGGCGTCTTTTCCGTGGATTGACCTCCCTACTGCCAACCTAGAAGTTGGCAGATTGGGAGCCAAAGCGTCACATTTTTCCCTTGCCCCTCAACTTTTCCTTCATAATTGCTGAGGGGCACAGGGCCTTGGGTGGGGCTTTGGTTTCCCGGGCGTTTCCGCACCCTCCTCAGCTCCCTGCCTTGGAGTGGCTTCGGTCACCCGGGCTTTGTTAGTGGTATGCAGGGAGGGTTTTGTGGGGGCGCTCGTTTATGGCCTTGGCCTTGCTCAAGACCTTGAGGCTGTTCGGCCAGACAGCCTGGGGAACAACAACAACAACAACAACCCTGGTTGGTAGGGGGCTGTTCGGCCAGGCAACCTAGGGAGCGACTACTACTACTAACATACTGTAGTTGGCACCGTTTTCTATGATATTTGCTTGCACTGTTAAAGTAACCTAACCTATTAATATGTTGTTTGATAACCAAATACATCATTACCTAGAGTAACTTATGATAGGTTAGGTTCTTTAATGATAAATACATTGATTTGTGCTAAAGAATCGCATACAAATTGATGATAAACTGTTTTTTGTTTTCATTTGTTGTAACTTATAAAAATAGAAACAAAAATATTCAACCTTTGGGGAATTTTAAAGTTACATAGGTGAAGAATCAGTCATGTGTTGTTTTCTCATTGGAAATGTCTGGGATATCGATGTCTGTCTCTTCCATAAAGGGGAGCTAGGTCGTCTGTCTGGTCCCCCTTCTTCCTCATGTTTAACCCCATTAGTTTTCAGATTTTAAGACGTTATGCCCAGTAGTTTGGCGATTTGAAGACCTTTCGTCCCATTTCGCTGTAAATTTTAAGACCTTTAGTGCCATTTAAGTGTCAATTTATTCTGGTGAGCGATAGCGAGCCTGTAATCATAAGATAAATCGGCCTTCGCCCTAGACATTTTTCTACCGAAAAATGTACAAATTTATCTTAAGGGGGGGGGGGTGGGGGGGGGGGGGGGGGGGGGGGGGGGGGGGGGGGTGATCTAGGGGATTTTTTTTTTCTTCTAGATTTGGGGGATGTCTAGCGAGGAAACTAAAAAATAAATGAATATGTGAATTAATTGGCCAACAAAGCAGCCTCTGTCCCCTTAACCCCCTTGCCCCTCTCACCACTTCCTCTCTGCTATATTCCCTTGCTGGACCTTCCCTTGAGATCTGTGCCCAAGAAAATGTTCTGTCCTCTCGCTTATAAGCAATAGGCTATTAGTAGTGCAGTTGGGTACAGTACATGATTAGATTAATGTCCAGTTATCGATAAATGGATAGTTAAACAAATATATATATATATATATATATATATATATATATTTTCTTTAATACATACGAGGTTGAAAGAAATGGCAATTTCTGCGTTGGAAATGTTATTATTCAAAGTTTCCAGGTCTCTGATGAGTTTTCGCTGGGTGGCAGGAAGTAGATGAAGGAAATTAATAATTTATTACAAATCCCCCAAGACCTCCAACCTCGTTCTCCGCAACAAACCAGCCTCCACCAAGGTAAAGCGCCCGAAGACCGACGATCACGTCATTTACCAACTTACCTGTAATTATGAGGACTGTGGACCTCATTCCTATATTGGTATGACGCAGACTCGTCTTTCACGTCGGTTAACTCTTCACCTTCAGCCTGGAGCCATTAAAGACCACTATCTCACCCCTAACCACCCTCACCTCACTCGCAACGAGCTAGAGAAACACACCACCATACTCGATAAAGAAAGTGACCCAAGGAGATTACCTATACTCGAAGCTTTATATATCCAAGCCTTACATCCCAACATCAACAACCTAACTCTGGACCTTCAGATCCTTCCATCTGCCAAAAGGCACTACCCTACAGGACCTAACACCCCTCCTCGCCCCCCGGTGCCCTTGACGCAGTCCCCCGCGCTACCTCCTTCAGTTTCGTCTTCCGCAGGTGCCACACAACTTAGGCCACGCCCCTCGACACGCAGCCAATCAGCTTCGACCCCACCTACCGACCACCATCCCGCATCCAGTGCGCATGCATGAAGCGGTTCCCCCCTTTCTCTCTCCTAGATTACCCCTCCACCAATAGCAGACTTTTGCCCCCTGTTTTCCGCCTCCTCTGATCCTCCACCCTCTATATATACCCTTCCTGTTTACCTTTTATATCATTCCTTCCTTACTTGATAATGCTGGTTGTCCAGTGAAACGCGTCGTATATCCTGTATCTTCATGTACTTTAATGTAACCCTGTACCACCATGAATTTTGCTCTTCTCCTTCATTTACTTCCTGCCACCCAGCGAAAACTCATCAGAGACCTGGAAACTTTGAATAATAAAATTTCCAACGCAGAAATTGCCATTTCTTTCACCCTCGATGTATTAAAGAAAATGTATTACCTGGCTTTACCAACATATATATATAGATATGGGCTCGAACCACCGACAGTCACAACGATTGTTTATGCAGTAATCAACTCTAACACGGCGTGATGTAGGATACTTAGCCTTGGAGAATGTATTTCAATTCATACACAAGTTTAGGATCCAAATTCCAGGATACCATACAAGGACTTTTACAATTACCCCGACGCAACTCGGGCCGAAATTGGTATAATTTAACTTGTGCATGAGATTAAATACGTTATCCAGGTATGATTTCCCTTCTGCCTGTACCTACTGGACCATCTCACTCCAAGGACATGAACCTGATTAGTAGTCCGAGAAATGCGACTGGTTACAGCCGTATTCTTAGATGAGTGAAGTGGGTGTCATCCATCACTTAATGAACGAACATTTTGGAACTGAGTATTAATTTATGAAAGCCAACATGGATTCTCCCAAATTTTAAAAGCGAGAGATATATATATATATATATATATATATATATATATATATATATAGAGAGAGAGAGAGAGAGAGAGAGAGAGAGAGAGAGAGAGAGAGAGAGAGCATAGGAGAAAGGATACTCGATAAGACTAAGGAAAGGAGGTTCATTATTAGATTACTGTTTAGGAGTTGATGGAGTTATTATTAAATTAAAACATATAAGTAGAAAGACAGAGAGAGTCGACGTCAATATGATCACGAAGACACTATCAAAAGCTAATCCAGCATAGTGAACGACTGGGAGAATTTATTTACATAGGCTACATGGTCATTTTCACACCAATCACACCGATATTTAGATCGAAGCGAAGACTTAACTTTATAAGAGATAACAAAACCCAACATGAATAAAGCAACAGATAAAATATAGCACATCAGAAAGAGTTTGCTCAGAAATTATTATTTTATTTTATTTAGCTGTTCAAGCTTATTTTGATGTTTGTGCTCTGACTAAATCCCTATCATTGACTAATTCGACCACTTGTAATAGTTGGACAGGTCAGACTATTCCTTCACTGCCTAATTCAACTACAAAGGAGTACAAAGGAAAACAAGCAACAACATATATATTGATCCTTACGAGGCTGCTTGTATCTAACCTACCTAGTCAATGTGAAAAAAACAAAATTGGTATAGGTAACGCCAGCGAACTTGACAATAATATTGGCCCCTTAACTTCTAATAAAACTAAATGAATTAAAGCAATCGGGCTGACGTGTCTATCATTTGGGAAGAGTCCACCAGGAAGTAGGCGTGGATGGGGAGATTGTAGGCACCAATCGAGCAGGGCAGTACCCAGGGGAGGCTACATATATGGCATATGGTAAGGAGTTGCGGGAACTCCTATTTCATTTGCCTGGCCTTCCCCACTGTTTCTACTTATGTCTCACCTACACCAGAGAGAAATCAAGCTAACTCTCTTGAACACCACCTCATCCTATCATTTCACCACACTTCTTTCACACATAATTGAATTACCAGTACCTCTAATGTACACTCGGATACCATAGTCTCTAGCCCACTCAGGAGAATTCGTGGACCTCCTATCTTTTTCTCTATGCAATTATATCTACCCAGATTGCTTCTGGATAGAACTTGCTTTTCAATAAATAGTATATACAATTTTGTAGTTGATTTATAGACCATTTTGTAGTTGATTTATAGAACATTTTATTAATAAATTCATTTCCAGAGATATGCTTCCATAACTAGAAATAGGCGAAGTCCACGAATTTGTATGAGTGGGCTAGAGATTATGGTACCCGAGTGTACCTTGATTTTGTCTCTCTATCGCTTTTTCAACCTTAGGAGGGACACTTGTTACAGGCAGCTTTGCCATTTGTCTCCTTCTTGCACATAAACAAAAGAAGTTACAGCCAGTTTGCTCTAAGCCATTTTGAGTTACAGAGAGGCCAGGGACCAAGAGTATTGTTCGTTGGCGCTACCTACAGTATAGGATATACTGTATATCTTTAACCACATATATTTGTAAGACTATGTAATATCATTATTATTCCGTATTAGCTTGTTATGGTAATTCAATACAGCCAGCTCAATGCATCAAGTGTCCCAGGTTCATGTATTTGTTGCTGGAACTAACACTTCATATAACATATTCCACGTGGTTACCTCCTCGAGGATCAATTATTATTATTATTATTTGTATTTATTTATGCATCTCGTAATATATAGAAATATAATTATTATGGCCAGAATATATACCTGTATTTACCCTTAGAGTACAGACGATTTTATAAAGCTTAGGAAAGATACCTGGTAGCTAAAAGGCTTAATTGAGATAGTATGTAGCCTATTAATTGATAGACGTTCATCGTAAGCTGAATAAAATCGTCTAATAGTTTCCAAAACATGATTAAAAGGACATCGCCGGTATTGAATGGGTTAAGGACACGGTTTCACTCATTGACTATGGTATTGTGAAGACATTTTGAGTTATAACCTCGGAGAGAGATATTTGCGGAGGTATACGTATATAGCTAGAGTTTATAATCGAATTAGAGGGATATTATTTCAAGAGAGAGAGAGAGAGAGAGATAGATAGAGAGAGAGAGAGAGAGAGAGAGAGACAGAGAGAGAGAGATGAGGTGTGAGGCTGAGATAAAGAGAACAAAAGAGTGAAAGAGAAAGAGAGAGAGAGAGAGAGAGAGAGAGAGAAGGGGTTGGGGTGGGGGCAAGTTAGAGACAGCGGCTAAGTTAAGTAATATTATCAGTAATTAAGAACAACAACCTAAGCGTTTTCCCTCCTTCAAACCCACACAGACACACATTACCTCTCTCTCTCTCTCTCTCTCTCTCTCTCTCTCTCTCTCTCTCTCTCTCTCTCTCTCTCTCTCTCTCGCTCTCTCTATCTCTCTCTCTCTCTCTCTCTCTCTCTCTCTCTCTCTCTCTCTCTCTCTCTCTCTCCCTTGGAATAATACCCCTCAAATTCGATTATAAACTCTACCTTTCCCTTCAAACTTGTCTATCTAAAAAACGCTCTTATATAATCCCAATTTAATTATACCTAGCCCAGGCTTATGTTGACGTAGGGAAGTGGATATAGCGAGGGGGACGTATATTTAGTTGGAGTAGAACAAAAACCATATGGATTGATTTAACCCCTTTTGTACCGTCGACGTTCTTTTTTTGTATTCTGGCTGCTACTCATTGATGTTATTCAGTTTGGGAAGGATCTCTAGCAATTATAAGGCTTCAAACTATCTCAATCAACCATTTTAGCTACCACAGATCCTTCCTAAGCTGCATACAATCGTGTAAATATAGCCAGAATAACATATATCAGAGTTCGTTGGTATATAAAGGGTAGTACTATAGGTAGCGCCAACTAACTTGACAATAATAGTGATCCCTGACCTCTCTGTAACTCAATAGAGCCTAGAGCAAACTGGCTGCAAATATCCACACCTATTTCCTGGTGGACTCTTTCCAAATGATAGAAACTTCATTCCGATTACTTTCATTCACGTCGAGTTATAAGAAGTTAACCCCTTCTGTACCGCGATGTCCGTTTAACTTTATTCTGACTACTATTAGGCGTGTTTATTCAGTTTAATAAGGGCCTCCAGCAATTAAAAGGCTTCATACTATCTCACTTAACCATTTTTACAACCACAAATCCTTCTTAAACTGATCAAAATCGTCTAATTACAGCTAGAATGAAACTAAAAAGACGTAGCGGTACAGAAGGGGTTAAGATTATTGTCATGTTCGCTGGCACTACCTATGGCAGCCGTTCCCTAGGCTGCCTGGGGTGGATGCAGGATATTATGTGAAGGGGAGATTTGGATGGCTGGATTGATAGTGCTTGCTTAACCCTATTAGGTGCAGGGCGGACCAATTTCGATCCTCCCTGTTTTACTCCATTAGCTTGGAAATTTTAAGACGTTTCACCTCATTAGCTTGGCGATTATAAGATGCTTCAACCCAACAAGGTGTCGATTATTCCTGGGCGAGCGATAGCGAGCCTGCAATTTAGGAGAAACCGGCGTTTGGCCGGGAAGTTTTTCTACCGAAAAATTTACATAATTAGCTTGAAGGGGGTCTGGGGGACGTTTTTATAGTTTGAAGGGGGTCTGGAGAGGCGTGTTTGTAAGTATTGGGGGCAAACTAAAAACACATTGTTAAAACATTGCTAAAACAAATAAAACCCTCAATAATAATTAAACAAAATACCATAATAACCTAACCCAAGACGTTGCACCAGAGAGTGTTAAATAATTTTAGACCGTGGCAGAAAGTAGGACAAATATGGTGTGAATATGTTGTGATAAAGACTACACCTAGAAGGCAAATATAGGATATGAGTAACGAAATATGGTGTGAATATGTTGTGATAAAGCCTACACCTAGAAGGCAAATATAGGATATGAGTAACGAAATATGGTGTGAATATGTTGTGATAAAGACTACACCTAGAAGACAAATATAGGATATGAGTAACGAAATATGGTGTGAATATGTTGTGATAAAGCCTACACCTAGAAGGCAAATATAGGATATGAGTAACGAAATATGGTGTGAATATGTTGTGATAAAGACTACACCTAGAAGACAAATATAGGATATGAGTAACGAAATATGGTGTGAATATGTTGTGATAAAGCCTACACCTAGAAGACAAATATAGGATATGAGTAACGAAATATGGTGTGAATATGTTGTGATAAAGACTACACCTAGAAGGCAAATATAGGATATGAGTAACGAAATATGGTGTGAATATGTTGTGATAAAGACTACACCTAGAAGACAAATATAGGATATGAGTAACGAAATATGGTGTGAATATGTTGTGATAAAGCCTACACCTAGAAGGCAAATATAGGATATGAGTAACGAAATATGGTGTGAATATGTTGTGATAAAGACTACACCTAGAAGACAAATATAGGATATGAGTAAGGAAATATGGTGTGAATATGTTGTGATAAAGACTACACCTAGAAGACAAATATAGGATATGAGTAAGGAAATATGGTGTGAATATGTTTTGATAAAGACTACACCTAGAAGACAAATATAGGATATGAGTAAGGAAATATGGTGTGAATATGTTGTGATAAAGACTACACCTAGAAGACAAATATAGGATATGAGTAAGGAAATAATAGATTGGTGTATTGTGACTCACTAGGTTTTATAATAGGGACGAAATAACACACTGTATATCAGAATTATGAATTAACATATTGATTAATTGTAAGTGAACATACAATAGTTTATGAAGGAATGTTATTATACAGTCTATGCTGTGTGTTTAAGGATATGTTGAGAGAGTGTAGACGAAACAATATTGAGTACAGTCTGTCAAAGACCAGCTGGCCCACCCTCGCTTTGGGCCTCGCAATTTGATCTGGCAATACTTGGTGTAATAAGGGGGTTGTCTTACAGGGACTGTCATTGGTAGAACTGATTTCGATTATATCAGTGTCAAACATACATTCAATACTACACCAAGTATTGCCAGATAGGCCTATAATTCGGCCTTATAATTAGTGTTGGATGTGAGAGGGATCTGCCTTGTGTGGGCCATTCGGCTTTCTGCAGACTCCCCTTTTCTTATGTTCTTATGTATGTATGCGTGTATATTATGTATGTACAGTAAATGTGTACGTACCTGTATATACAGTATATAATTATATATAATATATATATATATATATATATATGTACTGTACAGTATATATGTCATCTATATGTATATCTTCACATTTACATTTCTCCAAGCATTTCAGTACTTCTCTCTCTGTAATGTTGATATTGCTTAGAGCATCATAATTATCTAACTGAACTGGCGGTGCTGTAGGGATATCATAAAGCTCTGTTGTCAAAACTGATGCAACAAAGGTATTGAGGACATCACTCATCTGTTCTTCGTCTTTGGTGTAACCTCGGTTCTCATCTACTAACGGTCCAATAGTTGAAGTGACTATTTCTTCTTTCTAATGTAACTTAGAATTTTTTCGGGTTTGTTTTACTTTGATTCGCAACCTGTAACTCCAGCTTTATTTTTATTTTCATTAATTAACTTGTTGGCTTTACGTCGTAGACCTATGAATTGTATTCGTTCTTCATCATTTTCCGAGGTCTTAAATCTTGCAAGAGCAACTTTCTTTACAAGTAAACAATCTGCAATCTCTTGATTCCCTCATTTAAACTTATCATTATGGAATTAACGTCAGTTTGTCAATGGTATGCACGCTTGCACAGTTATGAAGTAAGTGGTAATGAAAAATTCCCATAGATCCAATCAGTTTCTTTAAGTATTGCTCTGAGTTAATGAAAGTTGCTTCTTTGAAATATGGGATTTTCTCATTGCTACTATATGATTCATTACTATTACACTTTATACTGAAACTGATTAATCGATGGTCGCTGTTACTAAATTCTTCACCAAAATTCAAACCCTCCACTAAGTCTTCTTTCGTTGCAAGTACAAGGTCAAGCACATTATTACCATGGGTCGGGGATTGAACAAATTTAAAAAAGTGAATTATCTTGCTAGATGGCGTAGAGGTAATTTCCGGAATGAGAAGTAAGCTTATTGCCCCACTTAGTTACTAGTAAGCTTATTGCCCCACTTAGTTACTAGTAAGCTTATTGCCCCACTTAGTTACTAGTAAGCTTATTGCCCCACTTAGTTACTAGTAAGCTTATTGCCCCACTTAGTTACTAGTAAGCTTATTGCCCCCACTAGTATTACTAGTAAGCTTATTGCCCCACTTAGTTCCTAGTAAGCTTATTGCCCCACTTAGTTACTAGTAAGCTTATTGCCCCACTTAGTTACTAGTAAGCTTATTGCCCCACTTAGTTACTAGTAAGCTTATTGCCCCACTTAGTTACTAGTAAGCTTATTGCCCCACTTAGTTACTAGTAAGCTTAATGCCCCACTTAGTTACTAGTAAGCTTATTGCTCCACTTAGTTACTAGTAAGCTTATTGCCCCACTTCGTTACTAGTAAGCTTATTGCCCCACTTAGTTACTAGTAAGCTTATTGCCCCACTTAGTTACTAGTAAGCTTATTGCCCCACTTAGTTACTAGTAAGCTTATTGCCCCACTTAGTTACTAGTAAGCTTATTGCCCACTTAGTTACTAGTAAGCCTTATTGCCCACTTAGTCAGTAGTAGTTACTAGTAAGCTTATTGCCCCACTTAGTTACTAGTAAGCTTATTGCCCCACTTAGTTACTAGTAAGCTTATTGCCCCACTTAGTTACTAGTAAATTAAAGTCGCAAGAAGGACCATATCTTGAATGTTACATACAGTATTTATGAAATTGGCTCGTAAATCTCTTGGTCAGTATATTTTAGTATATTATACACGATTAAATGGCAAACGCAAATAATCGTTCTTACCAGGTATGATAAAACCTTTGTCAACTGCCATTAACCAGGATGAGGGCAGAATGTGTGCTCTCTGGCAGTCTCCACCCAATATAATCCCCTTCTTGGAAACTCAAGCCGGAGCAAGATGGATTGCTCAGTCAATGTTGATAATGCAAACAGGGTTGTGGCTTCTTAAGGGGACAGTGGCCGTTTTTCCGGGGTGGCTATTAATTCATTCATTCATATATTTGTTTTAGTTTCCTCGCTAGACTTCCATCAAGCTTAGACCCCTAGACCCCCCTTCAAGATAAATTTGTAAATTTTTCGGTAGAAAAATTTCCCGACCGAAGGCCGGTTTCTCTTGAAATTACAGGCTCGCTATCGCTCGCCAGGAAAAAAAACGACACCTAAATGGCACGAAAGGTCTTAATATTGACAAATAAATGAGGCGAAAGGTCTTAAAATCGACAAATAATGGAAGGAACGTCTTAAAATCTCAAAATTCATATGCTAAACACGAGGGAGAAGGAGGTCCAGAAAAAGCGAGTAGTACCCCCTTACAATAAAAGATAATTGATTGTCAGAGTCCACTATACTCGGTTTCATTTCAACTGGCGGCAAATTGAACCCTCGACTGCTGATTACTCGACTCTTAGTGGAATAATAGGAAACAGCTGTATTTCTTCGTCATATTTAAGGGGCCCACCTCGCTTTTTTTTTCTCTTTCTCTCCCTCTCCCTTTGGCTTGTATCCATTCGACCCAATTCAGCCTACTGTTTTAAGACTTTTACCCCCATCCAGGTGTCAATATTTTCCTGGCGAGCGGTAGCGAGCCAGCATATGTGTTTTTGTTTTGACAGCAAACTAAATTTGTACATTTTTCGATAGAAAACTGCGGATTTTTCCATACAATGCTGGCTCGCTATCGCTCGCCAGGAAGAAATCGACACCTGGATGGGGATAAACGTCTTAAATAGTTGGCTGAATGGGGCCGAATGGATACAAGCCAGAGAAAGAGAGAAAAGGAGAGTAAGAAAAACAAGCAGGTGACCCCCCTTAATGCCAAGTTTTAATGATTAACCCCTTCTGTACCGGTGATGTACTGGTCATTATATTCTGGCACCTATAAGGCTATATTAACCCCTTCTGTACCGGTGATGTACTGGTCATTATATTCTGGCACCTATAAGGCTATATTAACCCCTTCTGTACCGGTGATGTACTGGTCATTATATTCTGCCACCTATAAGGCTATATTAACCCCTTCTGTACCGGTGATGTACTGGTCATTATAATTCTGGCACCTATAGGGCTATATTAACCCCTTCTGTACCGGTGATGTACTGGTCATTATATTCTGCCACCTATAAGGCTATATTAACCCCTTCTGTACCGGTGATGTACTGGTCATTATATTCTGGCACCTATAAGGCTATATTAACCCCTTCTGTACCGGTGATGTACTGGTCATTATATTCTGCCACCTATAAGGCTATATTAACCCCTTCTGTACCGGTGATGTACTGGTCATTATATTCTGCCACCTAATAGACTATATTGTTCAGTTTAGGAAGGACGTCTACCCATTAACGGTCTATAGACAGACTATCCCATTAATCCTTTTAGCTACCATATATCTTGCATATGCTTCATAAAATCGTTTAAATGAAGCTGAAATCATTTAAAATAGACGTCGCGGTACAGAAGGGGTTAACAGCACATTTCGCTATCAAATCTACGTAATAGACAGACTTACCAATTTATCACTTGCGAGTTTCAGGCTATAAGGAAGTTGGAGCTGTAGAATTACCACTTAACATTCTGTTATTGTTGTTGTTCCCCAAGCTGCCTGGCCGAACAGCCCCAAGGCCCCGAGCAAGGCCAAGGCCATAACCGAGCGCCCCCACAGAACCCTCCCTGCCGACCACAATAATGCCTGGGTGACCGAAGCCACTCCATGGCGGGGAGCTGAGGAGGGTGCGGAAACGCCCGGGAAACCAAAGCCCCACCCAGGGCCCTGTGCCCCTCAGCAATTATGAAGAGAAAGTTGTTGTAGTGCATTATAATTATAAACACATACAGTTGTTGTAGTGCATTATATAAACACATAAAGTTGTTGTAGTGCATTATATAAACACATAAAGTTGTTGTAGTGCATTATAATTATAAACACATAAAGTTGTTGTACTGCATTATATAAACACATAAAGTTGTTGTAGTGCATTATAATTATAAACACATAAAGTTGTTGTAGTGCATTATATAAACACATAAAGTTGTTGTAGTGCATTATAATTATAAACACATAAAGTTGTTGTAGTGCATTATATAAACACATAAAGTTGTTGTTGTGCATTATATAAACACATAAAGTTGTTGTAGTGCATTATAATTATAAACACATAAAGTTGTTGTACTGCATTATATAAACACATAAAGTTGTTGTAGTGCATTATAATTATAAACACATGAAGTTGTTGTAGTGCATTATATAAACACATAAAGTTGTTGTAGTGCATTATAATTATAAACACATAAAGTTGTTGTAGTGCATTATATAAACACATAAAGTTGTTGTTGTGCATTATATAAACACATAAAGTTGTTGTAGTGCATTATAATTATAAACACATAAAGTTGTAGTGCATTATATAAACACATAAAGTTGTTGTTGTGCATTATATAAACACATAAAGTTGTTGTAGTGCATTATAATTATAAACACATAAAGTTGTAGTGCATTATATAAACACATAAAGTTGTTGTAGTGCATTATATAAACACATAAAGTTGTTGTAGTGCATTATATAAACACATAAAGTTGTTGTAGTGCATTATATAAACACATAAAGTTGTTGTAGTGCATTATAATTATAAACACATAAAGTTGTTGTAGTGCATTATATAAACACATAAAATCACCTTCACCGTTCTTTCCATCTATCAGAATCCTACATTATTATTGCATTTCTGTTAAATATCGATGTTTACGGCTCCAACTTCCTCATAGCTTGAAACTCGCACGTGGTCAATTTATTGTCAGCTGGAAGGAAACAGGGTATATATATATATATATATATATATATATATATATATATATATATACTGTATATATATTCATTGTATATTGTGCACTGATTGTTATATAGTGAAGATAGTGTTGTATACTTGATTGGTGTGTCATCCTATGCAGGTATGTATGTGATAAGTATTAGCATATTCTACCAATTTAGTGGCTTATCAGTCTGTGATAAAATGTGTGTGTTTATTCATTTGAGTGTCTGTATGCACTCCCCTTCTCTCTCTCTCTCTCTCTCTCTCTCTCTCTCTCTCTCTCTCTCTCTCTCTAATAAATCCTTTTGAGCTTGGGCTGTGCTTAAATTCTGGCGACGAGGGCGGAATAGACGAGTCCTTCCCCTCGGTTTATCTCGTCTTCTATGCTCAACAATAAACAATGGGACTCGAGAGGGGTTGCCTACTTAAGGGAGCCCACCTCGCTTTTTGCTCTTTCTCTCCCTCTTTCTTTGGTTTGTATCCATTCGGCCCCATTCAGCCAACTGTTTGAAGACGTTTACCCCGCATCCAGGTGTGAATATTTTCCTGGCGAGCGGTAGGGAGCCAGCATATATATATTTTTGTTTCGACACCAAGCTAAGTTTGTAAATTTTTCGATAGAAAAATGTCTCCGGCGAAGCCGCATGTCTCCATACAATGCTGGCTCGCTGTCGCTCGCCAGGAAGAAATCGACACCTGGATGGGGATAAACGTCTTAAAACAGTTTGCTAAATGGGTCCGAATGGATACAAGCCAGGGAAAGAGAGAAAAGGAGAGAAAGAGAAAAACACTCGGTGACCCCCCTTAAAATGTTACGCTTGTTTTGTCTGAGTAATATTGTCCTTGCATTCTGGTGACATAGTTTGAATCCTTTTACAGTAGGTGCTTTATGAATGTTGTTTCTTATATTTGGTACGTTTGACATGGTGTTTTACAGTAGGTGCTTTATGAATGTTGTTTCTTATATTTGGTACGTTTGACATGGTGTTTTACAGTAGGTGCTTTATGAATGTTGTTTCTTATATTTGGTACGTTTGGACATGGTGTTTTACAGTAGGTGCTTTATGAATGTTGTTTCTTATATTTGGTACGTTTGACATGGTGTTTTACAGTAGGTGCTTATGAATGTTGTTTCTTATATTTGGTACGTTTGACATGGTGTTTTACAGTAGGTGCTTTATGAATGTTGTTTCTTATATTTGGTACGTTTGACATGGTGTTTACAGTAGGTGCTTTATGAATGTTGTTTCTTATATTGGTACGTTTGACATGGTGTTTTACAGTAGGTGCTTTATGAATGTTGTTTCTTATATTTGGTACGTTTGACATGGTGTTTTACAGTAGGTGCTTTATGAATGTTGTTTCTTATATTTGGTACGTTTGACATGGTGTTTTACAGTAGGTGCTTTATGAATGTTGTTTCTTATATTTGGTACGTTTGACATGGTGTTTTACAGTAGGTGCTTTATGAATGTTGTTTCTTATATTTGGTACGTTTGACATGGTGTTTTACAGTAGGTGCTTTATGAATGTTGTTTCTTATATTTGGTTCGTTTGACATGGTGTTTTCAGTTAATCTGAAGATGAGAGATGTTATGGAAGCTCAAAAATAAGACAATATGATAATATTATTCAGTTTCAAAAGGGTCTCCAGCAATTAACAGGCTTCAAACTATCTCATTCTAGGTTCCAGTCCTCGGAGTGCCACATGTATTTGTTGATTTCATTAATTGAGTTTAGATGTGAAGTTGGTTGGTGTAAAACACATAATAATTAACTCTTTTTACTACCATAGATCTTTCTTAAGCTCCATAAAATCATCTACATAGAGATAGAATCATTTAGAAATGACGTCACCGGTACGGAACGAGTTAAACTGAAAATAATTACCACGTTTATGGATTCTATAAGGGGAGATGGTCGTGTTTCTTGTCCCCCTTCTTCCTCATGTTTAGCCTCATTAGCTTTCAGATTGTATGACGTTCCGGCCAATTAGTTTGGCGATTTAAATCCTTTCGCCCCATTTCTTTGTCAATATTAACAATGTCCGTGTCATTTAAGTGTCGATATTTTCCTGGCGAGCGATAGCAAGCCTGTAATTTAAGAGGAACCGGCCGGGACATTTTTTTTTGTATCGCAAAGTGTACACACTTATCTTGAAGGGGGGTCTTGGGTGTGTGTGTATTTTTTTAAGCATGATGGAGGTCTGGGGAGGAAACTAAACAAAAAATGTTACAGAGATATATAAAAGAGGAAATAAAATACTATCTGTATTGTATTTTTAAGGCCAATATTAACTTCACCATAATTCGAAAACTGAAACTCTAATGCCTTTAATATTCCGAAATCAATTAAACCTGATCCAAATTAAGCCTTGAATATCACCTCACGGAAATTGAGGAAAGTTAGGCAAGCATTGTCGCATCCGTCTACTAGCCAACGGCGACCTAGAATGAGATCCAATGTCTGGTAGTAACTGTTAGGGTTAAGCCAATCATCGTCCCTATACATAGCTCTCTCGTAACACTAGAGGTGCCCGTTCTAGTAAGTGTATATGTAATTATATGTAATTAAATGTATTTCTACAGGTATATGCATTACTTCATATTTACATAAGTTACGATAACAGTTTGGAAGGGATCTGCAAGTTCATTGATGTGTATCAAATTGTATATACGTTTAGATTGTATTGTTAGGCATATTTCAATGTATATATGTACATATATTTTGTATATAAAATAAGTATGTTCCTAAAAATATGGCAACAGGCAGTAGGCTGGCAACACTTTTTGTATTTATATGCTAGTTAACAACTCACAGATGATTTAGGACGGGTATTTAAGCCCCACTCTCCCCCTGTTTTCTTGTATTAGCCTGAAGATGTCTTGAGAGAATAGACGGAAGCTTGGTGTTCCATTGTTTCAAGTTTCCTAGCGAGTTTTACTACATAATTTGATCACACGTATTTGTGATTTTACCTCCATATATATATATATATATAATTTAGTTTCTGGCCGTTCTATAGCTGCGGTTGTGGACGGCCATCACTCACTTCCTCAACCTATCAACTCCTGTGTTCCTTATAATTGCGATTGAGTATGGTTGCCGAACCCGAAATATTGATTCATGAACGACTTTAATCCACAATAATTACGTCTACTGCAATCTATTATATCTCAGAAAATATTCAAGCAGTCCAACCGTCAATAGCTTGTTTCATATAAATATCCTCTCACTCTCGCTATATCTTAAGGGGAGATGGGTCGTTTATCTGGTTCCCCTTCTTCCTCATGTTTAACCCATTAGTTTTCAGTTGTTAAGACATTTGTCCCATTAGTTTGGCGATTTTAAGACCTTTCGCCCCATTTCTTTGTAAATATTAATATTTTTGTGTCATTTAGGTGTCGATTGTTTTCCTGGCGAGCGATAGCAAGCCTGTAATTTAAGAGGAACCGGCCTTCGGCTGCGACATTTTCTATCGAAAAAGGTACACATTTTTCTTGAAGGAGGGTCTTGGGCGGAGGAACCTAGAACAAAATAGTAAAACGATACATAAATGAGCAGATAAATACGCTCATTCCCCCTTAAGCGTAGTTATGTACCCTTACTGTTCACTCTCAAGCGCTATTTGTACTACCACGAGATGATACTCGTATGGTATCACTCGGTTTTAACATACAATACACTCATTCCACCTTAAGCGTAGTTATGTCCCCTTACTGTTCACTCTCAAGCGCTATTTGTACTACCACGAGATGATACTCGTATGGTAATCACTCGGTTTTAACATACAATACACTCATTCCACCTTAAGCGTAGTTATGTCCCCTTACTGTTCACTCTCAAGCGCTATTTGTACTACCACGAGATGATACTCGTATGGTATCACTCGGTTTTAACATACAATACACTCATTCCACCTTAAGCGTAGTTATGTCCCCTTACTGTTCACTCTCAAGCGATATTAATACTACCACGAGATGATACACGTATGGTATCACTCTGTTTTAACATACAATACGCTCATTCCACCTTAAGCGTAGTTATGTACCCTTACTGTTCACTCTCAAGCGCTATTTGTACTACCACGAGATGATACTCGTATGGTATCACTCGGTTTTAACGTACAATACACTCATTCCACCTTAAGCGTAGTTATGTACCCTTACTGTTCACTCTCAAGCGATATTAAATACTACCACGAGATGATACACGTATGGTATCACTCGGTTTTAACGTACAATACGCTCATTCCACCTTAAGCGTAGTTATGTACCCTTACTGTTCACTCTCAAGCGATATTAAATACTACCACGAGATGATACACGTATGGTATCACTCGGTTTTAACATACAATAATCGCTCTTACATGATCAAATTCGAAAATGGATATTAATCGTGATCGTGTATTCAACCTTTATCTGTGTTGGTGGTGTAATGGTTTAGATGCTTATGTTCTGAGTGTGGTGTCCCGAGTTCGAGCCCCGGGAGGACCATATGCTTTCATTAGTGTATTCAAGTGCATTGAGGTTTGAAATTGTTGATTAATGTTAAGAACGGTGTGTTACTTAATGATATGTATTATACATACACAGAAAGATACCCACACTATCATAAAACAGGAAAATAAATCCCTGAGGATCAAATTATCACATTGGAAATCGTTATATATATATATATATATATGTGAAAGATTTAATTGATTTTCCGAGCTTACACAGTTATAAATTCGCTTTACGTTGAGCAATATTTTGATGTATGAAATAAGAAGCATATTGCAATCTTGTTTCAAATGTGTCATCATAATTTGATTATCACTGATAGCTTTCTTATATGAGTTAAACATTTATTGGTACTTGGCTATTGACAAATTATCCAAATGTAAATAGAATATTCATTGCGCATCGAATCTAAGCAACTCGAATTAGGCTTACTACAATTTGTATATATCAATAGTAAGAAAAAAGACCGATCTACAATATTACAGTCCCAAAACTCACAACATTTCAATAAGCATCGATAAAAGTGATTTTGACTAAACAAAGACAATAATGTTTTTCCAACGTCTTTCGACTTCAAAATCATGAGAATAAGTATTGAGATTGAAATTTTTTTCTATTTGTCAATGCTTAAAATATTATAGCCAAAATCATCATCTCACAAATTAATTTTACTGGCAATACCTGGACTAGGCAGCAGACATTAAACATGTTAAAACAAAACTAATGGAAGAGCAAATTTAAAGGTGAAATTGCACATCTTGTATTTCAAAGACTAACGCTTCCAAATGTCTTAAACACATAGTAGATTCATCTAATTAATGTCTTTATTATGCCATGGCGCTTTCTTCACTATAATTTGTTTCCAAAAATAGACGAACTTATTCAGCCTGACGGGCCTCTATAAACAACAAAAGTATAATTTACCACGATAAGCTTGTGAATCCCACAAATCTTCCTTAGTTGCATTAACTACTCTAAATATTGATGCATACCATTCAAAAGGTTAAAGGCTATACTTATTGGGTTGTCAGTGAGAGGAAATTAAAAACAAAAAAGTAATTATGATGTCTCTTGTTAGACTGTTGTATTTAGCTATATAAAAAACAGAGATATTATTGTGGTCATATATGCAGTGTGGTTTTAATATCACTAACGCACTGCAATTTAGTATGTCATTGTGGGGTATTGTTCAAGTGATAATATACGTCCCACCCCCCCTACCTCCACCACTCTCCCTCCCTTCCCGACTAGAGAGCATTATCTAATGGTCAAAGTATACAGTATATATATATATATATATATATATATATATATATATATATATATATATATATATATATATATATATCCTTTCCCTCCCCTCCTCCTCCTTTTATTATTTCCTCCCTTTGTCTTTCTCCTCGTCCCCTTTCCCTCCCTCCCTCCTCCTATCCTAACTCCCTTTGTCTTTCTCCTCCTCCCCTTTCCCTCCCTCCCTCCCTCCTCCTATCCTAACTCACTTTGTCTTTCTCCTCCTCCCCTTCCCTCCCTCCCTCCCTCCTCCTATCCTAACTCCCTTTGTCTTCCTCTCCCACCCTTCCCTCCCTCCCTCCCTCCCTCCTCCTATCCTAACTCCCTTTGTCTTCCTCTCCCTTCCCTTCCCTCCCTCCTCCTATCCTAACTCCCTTTGTCTTCCTCTCCCTCCCCTTCCCTCTCCCTAAGTTAATCAAGGTGATGATAGTTCCGTCAAAAGCCAAGCATGATATTTCACTCCACTCTAATTGTCTGCCTGTCTCACCTCACTTCACTTCACCTCTCATGTCACTCCCCTTCACTTCACCTGACTTCACTTCACCTGACTTCACTTCACCTCTCATGTCACTCCCCTCTACCTCACTTCACCTCACTTCACTTCACTCCACTCCACTTCACCTCACTTCACTCCACCTCACCCTACTTCACTTCACCTCACTTCACTTCACTCCAGCTCACCCTACTTAATTTCACTTCTTTTCACCTCACTCCACTTCACTTCACCTCACTTCACTTCACCTCACTTCACTTCACTCCAGCTCACCCTACTTCATTTCACTTCTTTTCACCTCACTCCACTTCACTTCACCTCACTTCACTTCACCTCACTCCACTTCACTTCACCTCACTTCACTTCACCTCTCATGTCTCTCCAGGTCTTGCCTTGTTTCATCTCACTCAGGGCTATTCCATTAACTATCCTTCATTTGCTGTTTATTCACGTATAGCACTTATTATGTTTTTGCCTAATTACCTTTCTTCTATTATCGTCTTCTTTCCTTTCCTAGCCCTCCATACCTCACTACTTATGTCTCACCAGGTCACCTCTTATCTCACCTCTCCTATTATGAGTTATTATGAGTAGAGTAAACAAAATGATACCCAGCCTAAAGAACAGCCATACAAAGAGAGTCTTAGAGAATTACACATATTTCCGTTTACCCAACGCAGATTAAGAGGCGTCTTCATTCAAGTGTTCAAAACCATCAAAGGCATCGGAAATGTGAATTGTAATAAGAACTTCACCATCGACCAATCAAATTACACGCGGGGAAACAGTTGCAAAATTATCAGTAAATCTTTTAACTCATACGAGTCTAAGAATTTCTTCTTCAATCGAGTTGTCAACTTGTGGGGCTTCTCCGAGATGTTATTGACTGCAGCACCGTTGATTCTTTCAAACTTCGCCTAGACAAACACCTTGCCTTAAATCTGCGACTAACTGCATCTGTGAATGAATAACTTTTGTTTCCTCTCAGATGAATCAAGGACTATTGTGTATATATTTAATATCTAAGACTCTGCTCTCTTTTCCCCAGATAAACGAAAGATCACTTACAACTGTGTTATGTTGCTAACCAACCTGTTCTCTACTAACATTTCCTAATCTTGGCACGGACATTGGTTCCAGGGCAGTACTTACCTTTCCAATTTTCCCTTACCCTCTCTAAACTACTGTTTGGACACTTGATCCTCAGTGTTTTAGAGGGCAAGCAACCTTGAGGGCTCGCTAGATCTGTTGTTGATCGATTTCCTTTGTACTCCTTCGTACCCCTTTTTACTTTGTACTCTCTCTCTCTCTCTCTCTCTCTCTCTCTCTCTCTCTCTCTCTCTCTCTCTCTCTCTCTCTCTCTCCTAGTCTCTCTCTATCTCTCTCTCCCTCCCTCTCCCTCTTCCCCCTCTCTCTCTCTCTCTCTCTCTCTCTCTCTCTCTCTCTCTCTCTCTCTCTCTCTCTCTCTCTCTCTCTCTCTCTCTCTCTCTCTCTCTCTCTCTCTCTCTCCGCCATCTTTCAGCCATACCAGCCATACACTAGCAGCCAGATTGACAGTGAAGGAGCGAGGTAGTGCAGGGGTGAGGACCATGACAGCACACATATTACCTACAGTCACTGAAGCTAATGGACCGATTCTCTATTATCACTTTAACAGGCGAGGGGGAATATTACGCCCTGCCCTGGCGTATCCCCACACTAATATATTCATTAGTTTAACCCCTTCTGTACCGGTGACGTAATTTTTTATATAAACACCATATGAGGAGGAGCACTTTATTGGCAACGTTTCGCAGATAGCTTCTTCAGTTGACCTAAAGAAGCTATCTGCGAAACGTTGCCAATAAAGTGTTCCTCCTCATATGGTGTTTATATTCATTCTGTCAACGTTTCTAAGTTATTTCAACACGTCTTTTTTAGGTTATTCTAGCTATATCTAAAATATTGTGTGCAGCTCAAAAAGGATCTGTAGTAGCAAGAAGGGTTAAGCGGTATAGTTCGAAGCCTGTTACTTGGTTGAGGCCCTTTTTAAATTGACTAAAATCGTCCAATAGAAGCAAGAATAAAATTAAGAAGACGTCCCGGACCGGTTCAGAAGGGGTTAACAGGCGAGGGCAAATATTACGCTCTGATATAACCCCATACTCATATATTCATTAGTTTACCCCTTTTGTACCGGCGACGTCTTTGTTTAGGTTATTCTAGCTCTTTGTAGTTTCGTTATGCCATGATATCTTTGAACAAAGGAATATTTCTAAATTGCTATTGTATGGATTTGTCAATTACTATAATATGAAGTCGTGTGGTAATGTAATTAGCTGTTACACCATCTCTAACTACTACACTATATTTAGGTATTATGCTATATTATGTACAAATAGCCCGTAAGGAATTTCTACTACCCGCTAAGCGGGGGTTTTTACTCTAAATGGCCTTGTTTCCGTGCTCTTTTTCATGCATAAACAAGAGCCAGAGCGTAATACAATTATGTATCCCTGAAAGGGCGTTAATTCAGCTTTCCAATGACACCAGAACCATCCTCCTACGACCACGCGTTCTCTTGCAACGGTTGTGCAAGACGAGAGCAAAATCCCTAAAATACGGTAATTTCTTGACATAATACCCTGTGTATTGAGGGAGGGAGGGTGGATGTGTGTGGAGCAAACGTCAGTAGGCCCACGGGAACCGTGGCGAACGGTCAGAGCCCGACCTACGCTCCGCCCACCGCTCGTCTCTCGCTCAGAGGCAATATTGCTCCAAAATTGCACACGGACTAAAGTCGGGCCCCGCTCTTTGGGCAGGTGTTCTCTATACGGACTTAAGTCGGGCCCCGCTAATAAGGGGTTAACCCTTAGGCACTCCTATAGTTTCCAATAAAGTTTTTTCCCACTCCCTAAATATATCTCAGCTCACTCTGAGCCAGTTTTGTGCCTGGCGATAATTTGTTTCTGTGACGTTTTTATCCACCAAAAAATCCTTGTATTTGGAAAAAATAGGTACCATCGGCTTCGTTATTGATTGAACTTGAAGATAAGCAAATCAAAATATAGAATAAATACAAAACAACCACATTGGGGCACTCCAAAATATGAATTGTAAAAACATAATCGAAATACCTTATCTCCAACTCGCGTTAGCTCAAAATGTTGCCCACAACATTTTTTACTTGCATACATATTTGGAAGCGGAATTTAATGAGAATTCCACTGGTAACTTCAGAATTACTATAAACCAAATAGTTACTGAGCTACACGAATAAACGTGAAAGTATCGAAAAACAGACTGAGCTGTACTCTGCTCTCTTCCCAGCCAGCCGTGAGTAAACCGTTCAACTGAGGGAGTTGCCAATTGTACCCATTGAACTAGACTTAATACTTAATATCTATGCTAAATATAACGCACGTCAGACGAAAACCTAATTTTTGGCGAATATTTTTAAGTTTTATGACGCTAAACGAGTCATCGTGCGCTTAGGGGATAAATACCCTAATGACGCACGTAGAGTCATCGCGCGCCCAAGGGTTAAAGTTATGGTCGGCAAGGACCATCACCACACGTTGGTTAAGGGGGAGGTAGTCGCTTTTTCTGGGGGGGGTCCAGAAAAAGCGACTACCTCCCTTATGTTTAGCTTATATGTTTTGAGATATTAAGACGTTTGTTCCGTTAGCTTTGCGATTTTAAGACTTTTCACCCAATTTTGTTGTCAATATTAAGACATTTCGTGCCATTTAGGTGTCGATTATTTCCTGGTGAGCGATAGAGAGCCTGTAATTTAACCCTTTCAAGCTCATATGACGCAGAGGTTGCCAGAATAGCAATAAGAAATAGAGTTCTCTCACTCTTATAATTACCTCTCCAAAATTAGTTTTCTGCCCACAGCTAACTCAAAAACAACTGCAGAGGTTGAAGTAACTAAACTAAAGGTTTCTAAATACCCCTGATGGTAACAAAGGCTTTAAAGTATCCCTAATAGGCTCAAAATCGCGTCATATGTTGGAGAGGGTTAAGAGGAACCGGCCTTCGGCCGGTACATTATTCTACCAAAAAATGTACAAATATATCTTGAAGGGAGATCCTGGGGTTGTTATTTTAAGTGTGATGGAAATCTATGGATGACACTATTAAAATAAAACATACAATTAATAATCGACCAACAAATGAACCATCCTCCCTTAAATCATATACACAGCTCTTGAAATATGTTATTCCTATGGTGATGAATACACTATTTTGAAATTATATCGAAGTCAATATAAAACGTACACACACATTGTAATGGAGCTAGGAATCCCCCTTCCCTTGTCAAATTCCCCCACTATCCCTCTGTTTTATTTCAGCTGATGAATTCCTTGGCAACTGATTTCTCGATACTTAATGAACATATTTGAATCTAATATGTGTCTGCGTCGTATTAATGCCAAGTTTTCATAATTAACAACACATGTATATACAAAATCTACGAAATAGCTGAGTAACCAAGATAGTAACATAGCAATTTACCATCAGATGGATAACAATACACTATAGACGAGAGAGAGTAAGGGGCGAAAGAACGCGAAGGTGGTTCCAGACCCTAAGAATTGGAACTTTTTATGTTGATTATGTTCGAGTTATGTCTCAAATCGGCCACCCCTAGCTATGGGGTATGTGCCTGAGTATATATAATTCATACAATACATATAATACAATAATCTAATCAATAATTTTCACTCACAACACCAAACACCACCCAATGGAATTAAAGAAAGCATGTGCTCCACCCGGGATTCGAACCTGGGTTACCACATACAAATATTAAACAATCAAACCATTACACCAAGACAGTACAATACATGTTTTATTTATTTATTCTTTAGTGTGTATTAGTCCATATTTTGCTACCTCTTTATATATAACTATTTACCCATTAGTATTTGCGTGTATTACCTTTCCGCTTCGTTTGAATACATGTTTTGTGGATATCTCTTATGGTTTGCTTTATTAATGTTACCCATACCTTAAGTCTTGT
>CM064567.1:51473069-51545569 GCA_032716605.1 Paralithodes platypus
CCTGGCCGAACAGCCCCCAGGCCCCGAGCAATTCCAAGGCCATAACACGAGCGACCCCACAGAACCCTCCCTGCCGACCACAAATTAAAGCCGGGGGCGTGACCGGAAAGCCCACTCCATGGCGTGGGGGACGCATGAGGAGGCGGGCGGATGAGATGGAAACGCCCGGGTAGAGAACCAAAGCCCCACCCAGGGCCCTGTGCTCCCTCAGCAAGTATGAAGAGGGAAAGTTGAGGGGGCCAAGGAGAAAAAAATGTGACGCTTTGGCTTCAAGATTCTTGGTAGATTGAGGACGGTCAACTGCACGGAAGAGACGCCGTCACTTGAGATCTAGAAAATATATAAGTTAAAGGAACAGTCAGAGTAAGCTATGGGTATGGCAGAGATCGCTATATGTTGGTTTAAATGGTGTTCTACATATACACAATATTCTAAAATATTTGAGCAAAAAACGTGAACTGAAAAAGAAATATCTGCTAATAACCAGAATATTCTGTTTCTAAAGTAAAACTAGGCGATAAGATAGTGCTAAGGGACCTCGTCACTCTCGCTGCTCTCCTACTCTCTCTGTAGTACAGATTAATTTATGGTCCTGAACCACCTCGCATGGGATCGTAGAGGTCTGTGTGAGTCAGTGTAATCTATGAGATACACAGCTATGGAAATGGTCTTATCTGTCTCGGGCTCATCTCTTTGTCATCTGGGGATCTACTCTTCCGATTCTCTTTACTCGCTCCTCTCTCTCTCTCTCTCTCTCTCTCTCTCTCTCTCTCTCTCTCTCTCTCTCTCCATGGTGTTACAATGATAACAGACACTTATAGTAATATTCAGTAATATTGTTTTTACCTTCAAACAACTTTACCTTTCATTGGATTCAGAATGGCTCGGTTGTTATTAAAAGTCGTGCAACACCTACTTTAAGGGGGGTGACCTGCTTTTTGTTATTTCTGTCCTTTTCTCTCTTTCTCTGGCTTGTATCCATTCGGCCCCATTCAGCCAACTATTTTAAGACGTTTTTCCCCATCTAGGTGTCGATTTCCTCCTGGCGAGCGATAGCGAGCCAGCATTATATGAAGAAATCTGGCTTCGCCGGAGAAATTTTTCTATCGAAAAATGTACAAATTTAGCCTGCTGTCAATAAAAAATAAAAAATATGCTGGCTCGCTACCGCTCACCAGTAAAAAATTTACACCTGGATGGGGATAAACGTCTTAAAACTGAATGGGGCCAAATGGATGCAAGCCAGAGAAAGATAGAAAAGGACAGAACAAAAACAGGTCACCCACCGGGGATAGGGTATATATTTTGGTAGGTTTATTTATTAATTTATTATCTTATTAGTTCCCTTGCTAGATCTCCATCAAGCTTAAAATACCTCCCCCACCCCCCACCCCCAGAACCCCCTTCAAGATAAATTTGTACATTTATACTCCCAGATCGGTTTCTCTGTCTACACTCTTAAGCTGAGTGCCATTCATCGAATAGTTTGCTTTTTCATTTCGGTATCCGATAGGTAGTACTTTACATATATCCGCATTGAAACTCACTTGCCAAATTTGGGCCCAACATGACAAGTTATCTAGATTGTGTTGCATAATTATAGTCAACTTCTTCTTTTGAGAGTACGCTATTTGCAATTTTTGTATCGTCAGCAAATTTTGAGATTGTACAGGTGAGACCCTCATCTATGTCGTTGATGTAAATTAGAAAGATAATTGGTCCTAGTACCGATCCCTGGGGTACCCCGCTACTTACATTGGTCCATTTAGATGCCTTACCGTTTATGACTACTCTTTGCTTTCTGTGGCTGAGCCAATTTTCTATCCATTTCAACACACCGTCTTGTATTCCATGCGCTTTTAGTTTTAGCAGTAAACGTTTGTGGGGAACTTTGTCAAAGGCCTTTTGAAAATCAAGGTATATAATATCTACAGCTTTACTCTCATCGTAGAGGTTGAGGATATCGTGGAAGAAGTCTAAGAGGTTTGTTAAACAGGAACGTTTTTACGAAAGCCGTGTTGAGTATCTTTAAGTACCGTATGTTATTTTCCTCTAAGTGATTTACGAGTCTGTCTCGTATGACCGTTTCTAGCATTTTACATACAACTGAGGTTAAGCTAATTGGACGATAGTTACGGGGTAGGGATTTGCTGCCTTTTTTTAATATCGGTGTTACGTTGGCTATCTTCCACTGATCAGGCATAGTTCCAGACTGCAAGGATTTATTGAATAGTAATGTCAGTGGTTTGGAGAGCTCATCCTTAGCTTCCTTTAGAACTCTAGGCGAGATTGTATCAGGTCCAGGCGTTTTATTTACCTTGAGAGAGAGAGAGAGAGAGATATTATGGGGGGGGGGAGGGTATGGTTCGTGGAGGGTGTAGTAGAGAGAGGAAGGAAGGAAGGATGAGTGGAAAGGCAAAATATTGTGTGTGAGAGAGAGAGAGAGAGAGAGAGCACAAGAGCGAGAGCACAAGAGCGAGAGAGAGAGAGAGAGAGTGAGAGAGACGGGAAGGGAAGTGGGGAAATGGAAAGAAAATTAATGGAATAAGAGTCAGGAACACAAGAAAAGGGCAAACAGGTGACAGACAGAGGAACATATAACCAACACACATTAAGGGGGAACTGGAAAATAAGCGGGGTAACAAAATAGGATCCAAGATTAAGGGGAGATGGGCCGTTTTTCTGTCTCCCCTGCTTCCTCATGTTTAGCCCTATTAGTTTTCATATTTTATGACGTTCGGCCCATTAGTTTGCCGATTTTTAGACATTTCATCTCATTTATTTGTCAATATTAAGACTTTTCGTGTCATTTAGGTGTCGATTTTTTCCTGTTGAGCAATAGCGAGCCTGTCAATTAAGAGGAACCAGGCTTCGACCGGGAAATTTTTCTATCGAAAATTGTACAAATATATCTCGAAGAAGGGTCTTGGAGAGTGATTTTTAAAAAGATTGATTAAGGTCTAAGGAAGGAACCTGCAAACATTATAAAGATATATATAAATGTTGAAATAAACACGACCATCCTCCCTTAATAGAAAATGGAATGGGGGGGGGGGGAGGTCAGTTATAACAAAGGGATCCATACAGTAACCATGAGAAAGGTGGAGGATCCTTCATAAGTGTCCAGCAAATATTGTATGGTATCTGGTGTATGAGGGCTATGGTATGGGTGAGGGCTATGTGTGCAATGTGTGCTATGCGTTATGACTGTGTGCTATGGGTGCTATGTGTGATATGTGCTATGGATGCTCTGTGTGATACCAGGCCTTGGTAGCTGGATACATATCTTTCTGCCACACACATCAGGGGTATCAGGAAAACCCTCTTTATATAACATACACATCCAACTTCACGACATTGCCCTACATCGCTATCCTCTGTCCATAAAACACTACTCTTCCCACTACATATCATACATGTAACACCATACACTTACCTAATAAATATGGCAGTACAATTGTTAAGAGCAAACCTGGTGGTCCCTTGGATATCCACCCCCGGCAGGGTTGGGTCATTGGCACAGGGCCCTCCCGGTCGTCATCATGCGACTGTGTCAAGAGCATTGCAACGTCCCAAAGCTGCTCGTCGGTGCAGCTTTTTCTTTAGTAATATAAGAGGACTTCACTCTAACATCAATTCTGTACACCAATTTCTTCAAGCAGAATCCCCTACTCTCCTTTTTTTGACAGAGACTCAAGTAACATCCACATCTGACACGTCTAGATTTAATTTTCCAGGTTATCAACTGCTCCAAAATGTCAGACCTAAAGGAGGTGTATGTTGCTTCGCAAAATCTGAAATTGCCCTGGAGGAGGTTACTAGTTTCAATTGTCCCTATTTTGATTATTCTATATACAAATTAATTTCTGCTGGTAAATTTAAATACATATGTTGCATCTACCATTCCCCAAATACTCCTCCAGAGCAAAGTCTTTTTGATTCTCTGTCCTCACAACTCAGTGTCCTCAACTTATATGCTTCTTCTGAAATCACTGTGTTGGGTGATTTTAATGTCCATAATGTTGAATGGCTCACTCATTCAGCCAGGACTGATAATGCTGGTCTTGAATGTGAGCTATTTGCAGACTCATTTAATCTCACTCAACTTGTCAACTAACCCACCCGTGTACCAGATAATCCTAATCATAATTCCCACCTACTGGACTTATTTTTAACAACCAATTCAGAAAATTATGATGTTACAGTGAGGTCCCCGCTTGGATCTTCTGATCACTGTCTGATACAGGCCACCTGTCTATCACCTACCACACCTTCCCACTCTGAACCTGTTTTGGTGACTAAATGGCATTACGATAGGGCAGACTGGGAGGGTCTTCAAAGTGTCTTTATTGATATTCCCTGGACCTCTTTCTTTTCTAATGATGCACACTCCACCTTGAGCCACATACAAGATTTTGTAAAAATTGGAATGGAAACTTTTATCCCTCATCAAAAGTACAGTAAAAGATCTAATTCACCTAAATGGTTTGACCATAATTGTGCTAGAGTAACTGAACAAAAAGCAATAGCCTACAATGCATACACAAGATCAAAAACACATGAAGCCTTTAATTACTTTAGAAACATCAGCAATAATGCCAAAACTGTATTAAACCTAACTAAATCAAACTTTCTCCACAAGCAGGCAAATAAACTTCTAAATAATCCAAATGATAACAAAATATTTTGGTCTACTCTTAACTCATTCAAATCCAACTTCACTACTGCTTCATCCATTCTACCATTAAAATCTCCGACTGGCAATCTTGTAAGTGACCCACGAGGTAGAGGTAAAGCTAATCTTCTTGCGGATATTTTCTCCACCAACTCAACCTTAGATGAAATAAATCAAGATGTCCCTGTACTTAATTTTAATTCGCCTGAAATTCCCTCACTTAAGATCCACACCAGACATGTCAAAACTATTTTGCAGAATCTCTCAGTAGATAAGGCTCCTGGTCCAGATGAAATTCCTCCAATAGTACTTAAGAATTGCTCCTTGGTGCTCGCTCCTGTATTGGCAAACATTTTCCGTCTGTGTACTCATACCTCATGCTTCCCAGTACCCTGGAAAGAAGCAAACATCCATCCAGTTCCTAAAAAAGGTGCCTCTTCAGATCCATCAAACTACAGACCAATAGCTATAACTTCCACTCTTGGTAAAGTCTTTGAAATTATATTAAATAATCAAATAATTAAGCATCTTGAGAATAATAAATTAATCAGTGATAGGCAATATGGTTTTAGACGATGTCGATCAACTACAGACATTCTTTGCCTTCTTACGCATCAAATCAACCAAGCTACAGACCAACATGGTGAAACACATATAATTGCACTGGATATATCAAAGGCATTTGATAGAGTCTGGCATCAATCCTTATTGTCGAAGATGTCACACTACGGCCTTGCATCATTAGTTCCACTAATTTCTTCTTATCTTCATAACAGAAAAATAGGTGTAATGATAGATGGCCTTTATTCTCAATTTCACTCAATAAATGCTGGTGTTCCCCAGGGATCAGTTTTGGCCCCAACTCTGTTCCTCATTCATATCAATGATCTCATATCTACCACTCATAATCCAATACATTCCTACGCAGATGACTCAACACTCCACAGTTCCTTCACATTTACCAATTCTTTCACCCAACCCGATCTTATAAATTCAAAAATAAGCACTGCAATTTCTCTGAACCAGGACCTTTCTAGAATTAATGAATGGGGACAAAATAATCTAGTTTCCTTAAATGCACAGAACACCAAGTACTTTCAATTTTCTAACCGACAGAATCTCACTGACTCCCATATATTTTTAATGATGTAAATATTCCCACTTCCCCTAGTATTGACATTTTCGGTGTAACATTAACTACTAACTTGAGCTGGACACATTATGTTAGAAGCATTGCTAAGAATGCCTCTAAAAAATTGGGACTCCTGTACAGAGTTCGAGAATTCTTCACTGACGAGCAGTTGGCCGTAATATATAAAAGTCATGTGCGTTTTCAGATGGATTACTGTTCACCTTTGTGGGGTGGAAGTGGAGTGACTGCATTGAGGCAGTTGGACAAAATTCAAAATAAAGCTATTAGATTAATCAATAACCCTGCAATCACACAGGACCTTCCTACATTATCCATACGAAGAAACGTTGCATCCCTTGCATTATTCTACAGATATTTTCACAGCAATTGTTCCGAGGAACTTGCTTCAATTGTGCCGCCTCTCCACATCTTTCCCTGTAGAACTAGGGCAGCTGAGAGCGCCCATGAATTTACACTTTCTCCTCCACAATGCAGAACTTCTGCTTATCAGAATTCATTTATCCCCAGAGCTACTACTCTTTGGAATTCACTTCCCTCGAATTGCTTTCCACAAACTTACAATCTACAATTGTTTAAATCCAGTTGTTACAAACATTTTATTAATGGAGGATGCCTTTAGGCACCTGGACCTTTTTGTTTTATCTGTGTTTTTCCTTCCTCCGTTCATTGTCTCTTAAAAAAACAAAAAAACAAAAACAAAATGTGCTATGGGTGCTATGTGTGATATGTGCTATGTGTGCTATGAGCTATGGGTGCTATGTGTGATATGGGTGCTATGGGTGCTATGTGTGATATGTGTGCTATGTGTGTTATGGGTGCTATGTGTGTTATGTGTGACATGGGTGCTATGTGTGCTATGTGCTATGGGTGCTATGTGTGATATGTGTGCTATGTGTGTTATGTGTGATATGTGTAATATGGGTGGTATGTGTGATATGTGTGCTATGTGTGCTATGGGTGCTATGTGTGATATATGTGGTATGTGTGATGTGTGCTATGGGTGCTATGTGTGATATGTGTGCTATGTGTGCTATGGATGCTCTGTGTGATATGTGCTATGGGTGCTATGTGTGATATGTGCTATGTGTGCTATGAGCTATGGGTGCTATGTGTGATATGGGTGCTATGTGTGCTATGGGTGCTATGTGTGCTATGGGTGAGGGCTATGGTGTGCGAGGGCTATGGTATGGGTGGGGGCTGGTCCTGTCCAGAGTGAGGTTTGGCATCCTCTACCCAACCATAGCCGTTAATGGCTGTCTCTTTTCCTGTAGTACTTTTCCTGTTTTGGGGCCGGGAAGGGTAGGAATCCTCAGCCCCTTGTAAAATCCACCAATTAGACGAGACAGAAAATGGGGCGAGGGAACGTGAAAGTGGTCCTGGACCCTAAGATTTGTAACTTTAAACGTGGTTTCGGTTCAAGTTCTGTCTCGAGCAAGACACCCCCCCCCCCCATCCCCCCAATCTATGGAGTATGTGCCTGAGCGTATACATACAGTGCATACTGTACATATATACATATATCTGATGTGCAGCAGTTCTCTTGTACTCTCGTACTGCGGCTACTGAGAGAGAGAGAGAGAAGATGCTGAAATAAATCGAAAGAAGAGTTGGGAATAACAATAAATGGGGAACAGAGGGATTTGAAAGAGAGATACAGGAAAGGCGACGCCATTGAAAACAAGACAATCAGAAGGAATAATGGATAATATGAAAAGACATACAAATACAAAGTCAAAGCTTAGCGAGACATTGGAAGTGTAAAAGTGGAACGTAACGAGGGAAATGGCAATGAGGAGGAGAATGGTAGAGAACCCTTCATAAGTTCATACAGCACCTCTTGACAAACTAGAAAAGTAAGCCTTTCGTCTCATTAACTCACGTTCACTCACCGACTCTTTGCAATTTATCTATCTTCGCCGCAATGTTGCATCTCTCTCGCTATTCTACCGCTATTACAATAAGCAGTGTTCCTCTGAGCTCTCTCAATGTATACCACATCCTCTACGTAGGGTACGTAGAATCCGTGCAACACAATCCTACCCCTACTGTGCAACTCGCCAACCCAATAGTGAAACAAATATTCCCAATCTTTCTTATATTCAACAGCTGAACTCTGGAACTCTCTCCAAGAATCCATCTTTCCCTCGTCCTATGAGTTAAATGATTCAAACTCCGTGTGTCCAGGCATTTTGGCTTGAACACACTCACATACCCATATATATATATATATATATATCATGTGTATGTGTGTTTGTAACCCTCCGTCTGTAATTATGGTCACTTTATGTTACCCCATTATTCGAGAAACAACAATGAATTTAACCTAAACAAATATATAGTATCAAACTTGACTGATCCATCCAACTGTCTGAATATATTCACCCTCTATCCAATTCCGATGAAATTTTCCATAGTAAAACTGCGTGATGTGCGTTTAACTCCATGACTTCTAAACACACATTCTAGAGCTGTATGCAATTTGTCGGCAGGAACTAGGATAAACAAATACACTTAGAATTAGAGATACATCAATACACAAAACACACAGACAGCAGTCGTTTCATATAATACTGTGAACCAAAAGTATTGCTTGCAGTGAAGTTATAAAGGTCAGAGGTTATTCTGTCATCGTACTTCACAAACTCTCCACATACAATCATCCCATCACCTGTCAGTTCTCAATCTTCGTAAGCATTTTTGTAGAGGGAGGGTACAATATACACACATATATATATATATATATATTCTCTTTTAAACAGACGAGGTTCCTCGAATTTTGTATAAATATGTTGCTTTGTCCCTATTCTAATCATTACCTCTCCTTTCCCTGAAGATGCAGATGTTTACTTGTGAAACGTTGGATCCACCATGAATTTTGCTAACCTGTTGTACCTCTTCTCTGAACCCCAGAGGAAAATTGTTAGAACTATTGAAAACTGTAACAATAAAATCCTGAATGCTGAAACTGCTATTGCCTTTAACCTCGTCTGTTTAAAAGAGAATCTATTACCTGGCTATACTAACATATATATATATATATATATTCATGTTACCTCACTAGCGGTGTGTAAAACAAGAAATCCATAAGTAAAGTTTGTTTATGTATCCTTTGCTTAGTGTGAAGAATCAGGAGTAGGTTTGCTTTTATTATTGAGGCGAAAAATAATTTGAAATTCTGAAAGTAGGACTTTTCTTTTGTTAAGGAATGTACAGTCTAAATCATTAGTTACCCAAGAATATTGTCAGATATCAGATAAGGATTTGTTTATAATATAATAAAATCACCTTGGTATTAAAAGACCAAATAAACTTGCTTCCTCTCACATTCTTTCCCCATTCCGTTTTCTTTCCATTACGTAACTTTTTCACAATTTCCTGTACCAGTGTGTTAACAGAATGTAAAGCCTATATAACACTATTTCCTGTACCAGTGTGTTAACAGAATGTAAAGCCTATATAACACTATTTCCTGTACCAGTGTGTTAACAGAATGTAAAGCCTATATAACACTATTTCCTGTACCAGTGTGTTAACAGAATGTAAAGCCTATATAACACTATTTCCTGTACCAGTGTGTTAACAGAATGTAAAGTCTATATATAACACTATTTCCTGTACCAGTGTGTTAACAGAATGTAAAGTCTATATAACACTATTTCCTGTACCAGTGTGTTAACAGAATGTAAAGCCTATATAACACTATTTCCTGTACCAGTGTGTTAACAGAATGTAAAGCCTATATAACACTATTTCCTGTACCAGTGTGTTAACAGAATGTAAAGCATATATAACACTATTTCCTGTACCAGTGTGTTAACAGAATGTAAAGTCTATATACACTATTTCCTGTACCAGTGTGTTAACAGAATGTAAAGCCTATAACACTATTTCCTGTACCAGTGTGTTAACAGAATGTAAAGCCTATATAACACTATTTCATGTACCAGTGTGTTAACAGAATGTAAAGCCTATATAACACTATTTCCTGTACCAGTGTGTTAACAGAATGTAAAGTCTATATAACACTATTTCCTGTACCAGTGTGTTAACAGAATGTAAAGCCTATATAACACTATTTCCTGTACCAGTGTGTTAACAGAATGTAAAGCCTATATAACACTATTTCCTGTACCAGTGTGTTAACAGAATGTAAAGCCTATATAACACTATTTCCTGTACCAGTGTGTTAACAGAATGTAAAGCTTATAATTATAACACTATTTCTCAAACACAGACTCTCTCTCTCTTCGTTGCAAATATATTCATATGAAGCACATAGCACATTAAGGGGGGATATATTCATATAAAGCACATAGCACATTAAGGGGGGATATATTCATATAAAGCACATAGCACATTAAGGGGGGATATATTCATATAAAGCACATAGCACATTAAGGGGGGATATATTCATATAAAGCACATAGCACATTAAGGGGGGATATATTCATATAAAGCACATAGCACATTAAGGGGGGATATATTCATATAAAGCACATAGCACATTAAGGGGGGATATATTCATATAAAGCACATAGCACATTAAGGGGGGATATATTCATATAAAGCACATAGCACATTAAGGGGGGATATATTCATATAAAGCACATAGCACATTAAGGGGGGATTTTTTTTTTTTTTTATTATGTATTTATTTGTTTCCTCGCTAGACCTCCATCTAGGTTAACGAAAAACATACCTCAGACCCCCCTTAGAGTTATATTTGTACATTTGTCTGTAGGAAAGTGTCACGACCTAAGGCAAGTCCCTCTTACCTCGCTATCGCTCGCAGGGGAATGAGCATGTGTATTTACCGAATTGCGCTTTACAGGCATTAAGGGGAGGTATTGTGTTTTCTGAGCCTCATTCTCCCTCATGCAGAGCCCCATTAGTTATAAGATTTTAAGTCGTTTGCCTCATTTGTTTGGCGATTTTAAGACCGTTCACCCTATTTAGGTGTCGAATGTTTCCTGGCAAGCCATAGCGAGCCTGTAATTTTTCTACCGAAAAATGTACACATTTATCTCAAAGGGGTGTCATTGTGATGTTTGTTTTTTAAGGCTTGATAGAGGTCAAGGGAGCAAACTAAAACAGATGTATAAATCATCAACAATAACAAATAACTAACCTATTATTGTGCTTCCCAGGACTTGAAGTTTGTCTGGTAGTGTCCCGTCTGCTATTATTGTGCTTCACAGGACTTTAAGTTTGTCTGGTAGTGTCCCGTCTGCTATAATTGTGCTTCACAGGACTTGAAGTTTGTCTGGTAGTGTCCCGTCTGCTATTATTGTGCTTCCCAGGACTTGAAGTTTGTCTGGTAGTGTCCCGTCTGTTATTATTGTGCTTCACAGGACTTGAAGTTTGTCTGGTAGTGTCCCGTCTGCTATTATTGTGCTTCACAGGACTTAAAATTTGTCTGGTAGTGTCCCGTCTGCTATTATTGTGCTTCACAGGACTTGAAGTTTGTCTGGTAGTGTCCCGTCTGCTATTATTGTGCTTCACAGGACTTGAAGTTTGTCTGGTAGTGTCCCGTCTGCTATTATTGTGCTTCACAGGACTTGAAGTTTGTCTGGTAGTGTCCCGTCTGCTATTATTGTGCTTCACAGGACTTGAAGTTTGTCTGGTAGTGTCCCGTCTGCTATTATTGTGCTTCACAGGACTTGAAGTTTGTCTGGTAGTGTCCCGTCTGCTATTATTGTGCTTCCCAGGACTTGAAGTTTGTCTGGTAGTGTCCCGTCTGCTATTATTGTGCTTCACAGGACTTGAAGTTTGTCTGGTAGTGTCCCGTCTGCTATTATTGTGCTTCCCAGGACTTGAAGTTTGTCTGGTAGTGTCCCGTCTGCTATTATTGTGCTTCACAGGACTTGAAGTTTGTCTGGTAGTGTCCTGTCTGCTATTATTGTGCTTCCAAGGTCTTGAAGTTTGTCTGGTAGTGTCCCGTCTGCTATTATTGTGCTTCACAGGACTTGAAGTTTGTCTGGTAGTGTCCCGTCTGCTATTATTGTGCTTCACAGGACTTGAAGTTTGTCTGGTAGTGTCCCGTCTGCTATTATTGTGCTTCACAGGACTTGAAGTTTGTCTGGTAGTGTCCCGTCTGCTATTATTGTGCTTCACAGGACTTGAAGTTTGTCTGGTAGTGTCCCGTCTGCTATTATTGTGCTTCACAGGACTTGAAGTTTGTCTGGTAGTGTCCCGTCTGCTATTATTGTGCTTCACAGGACTTGAAGTTTGTCTGGTAGTGTCCCGTCTGCTATTATTGTGCTTCACAGGACTTGAAGTTTGTCTGGTAGTGTCCCGTCTGCTATTATTGTGCTTCACAGGACTTGAAGTTTGTCTGGTAGTGTCCCGTCTGCTATTATTGTGCTTCACAGGACTTGAAGTTTGTCTGGTAGTGTCCCGTCTGCTATTATTGTGCTTCACAGGACTTGAAGTTTGTCTGGTAGTGTCCCGTCTGCTATTATTGTGCTTCACAGGACTTGAAGTTTGTCTGGTAGTGTCCCGTCTGCTATTATTGTGCTTCACAGGACTTGAAGTTTGTCTGGTAGTGTCCCGTCTGCTATTATTGTGCTTCACAGGACTTGAAGTTTGTCTGGTAGTGTCCCGTCTGCTATTATTGTGCTTCACAGGACTTGAAGTTTGTCTGGTAGTGTCCCGTCTGCTATTATTGTGCTTCACAGGACTTGAAGTTTGTCTGGTAGTGTCCAGTCTGCTATTATTGTGCTTCACAGGACTTGAAGTTTGTCTGGTAGTGTCCCGTCTGCTATTATTGTGCTTCACAGGACTTGAAGTTTGTCTGGTAGTGTCCCGTCTGCTATTATTGTGCTTCACAGGACTTGAAGTTTGTCTGGTAGTGTCCCGTCTGCTATTATTGTGCTTCACAGGACTTGAAGTTTGTCTGGTAGTGTCCCGTCTGCTATTATTGTGCTTCACAGGACTTGAAGTTTGTCTGGTAGTGTCCCGTCTGCTATTATTGTGCTTCACAGGACTTGAAGTTTGTCTGGTAGTGTCCCGTCTGCTATTATTGTGCTTCACAGGACTTGAAGTTTGTCTGGTAGTGTCCCGTCTGCTATTATTGTGCTTCACAGGACTTGAAGTTTGTCTGGTAGTGTCCCGTCTGCTATTATTGTGCTTCACAGGACTTGAAGTTTGTCTGGTAGTGTCCCGTCTGCTATTATTGTGCTTCACAGGACTTGAAGTTTGTCTGGTAGTGTCCCGTCTGCTATTATTGTGCTTCACAGGACTTGAAGTTTGTCTGGTAGTGTCCCGTCTGCTATTATTGTGCTTCACAGGACTTGAAGTTTGTCTGGTAGTGTCCCGTCTGCTATTATTGTGCTTCACAGGACTTGAAGTTTGTCTGGTAGTGTCCCGTCTGCTATTATTGTGCTTCACAGGACTTGAAGTTTGTCTGGTAGTGTCCCGTCTGCTATTATTGTGCTTCACAGGACTTGAAGTTTGTCTGGTAGTGTCCCGTCTGCTATTATTGTGCTTCACAGGACTTGAAGTTTGTCTGGTAGTGTCCCGTCTGCTATTATTGTGCTTCACAGGACTTGAAGTTTGTCTGGTAGTGTCCTGTCTGCTATTATTGTGCTTCACAGGACTTGAAGTTTGTCTGGTAGTGTCCCGTCTGCTATTATTGTGCTTCACAGGACTTGAAGTTTGTCTGGTAGTGTCCCGTCTGCTATTAATGTGCTTCACAGGACTTGAAGTTTGTCTGGTAGTGTCCCGTCTGCTATTATTATGCTTCCCAGGACTTGAAGTTTGTCTGGTAGTGTCCGTCTGCTATTATTGTGCTTCACAGGACTTGAAGTTTGTCTGGTAGTGTCCCGTCTGCTATTATTGTGCTTCACAGGACTTGAAGTTTGTCTGGTAGTGTCCCGTCTGCTATTATTGTGCTTCACAGGACTTGAAGTTTGTCTGGTAGTGTCCCGTCTGCTATTATTGTGCTTCACAGGACTTGAAGTTTGTCTGGTAGTGTCCGTCTGCTATTATTGTGCTTCACAGGACTTGAAGTTTGTCTGGTAGTGTCCCGTCTGCTATTATTGTGCTTCACAGGACTTGAAGTTTGTCTGGTAGTGTCCCGTCTGCTATTATTGTGCTTCACAGGACTTGAAGTTTGTCTGGTAGTGTCCCATCTGCTATTATTGTGCTTCACAGGACTTGAAGTTTGTCTGGTAGTGTCCCGTCTGCTATTATTGTGCTTCACAGGACTTGAAGTTTGTCTGGTAGTGTCCCGTCTGCTATTATTGTGCTTCACAGGACTTGAAGTTTGTCTGGTAGTGTCCCGTCTGCTATTATTGTGCTTCCCAGGACTTGAAGTTTGTCTGGTAGTGTCCCGTCTGCTATTATTGTGCTTCACAGGACTTGAAGTTTGTCTGGTAGTGTCCCGTCTGCTATTATTGTGCTTCACAGGACTTGAAGTTTGTCTGGTAGTGTCCCGTCTGCTATTATTGTGCTTCACAGGACTTGAAGTTTGTCTGGTAGTGTCCCGTCTGCTATTATTGTACTTCACAGGACTTGAAGTATGTCTGGTAGTGTCCCGTCTGCTATTATTGTGCTTCACAGGACTTGAAGTTTGTCTGGTAGTGTCCCATCTGCTATTATTGTGCTTCACAGGACTTGAAGTTTGTCTGGTAGTGTCCCGTCTGCTATTATTGTGCTTCACAGGACTTGAAGTTTGTCTGGTAGTGTCCCGTCTGCTATTATTGTAACGCAGTGCTTGTTTTATGGTCAATATACTGTATATGTGTATTATTGTGCTTCACAGGACTTGAAGTTTGTCTGGTAGTGTCCCGTTTGCTATTATTGTAACGCAGTGCTTGTTTCAATAGTATGTGTATGATGAGTACTATGTTTATGTCCATCACCTAATACTTACACCCCCTAGACCGCCTTTCAAGACAAATTAGTACATTTTTCGGTAGAAAAATTTCCTAGCCGAAGGCCGGTTCCACTTAAATTACAGGATCGCTATCGCTCGCCAAAACAAATCGACACGTAAATGGCACACAAGGAAATGGATCACAGAATTAATTCTCACGCAAGTCAGGAATAAATAACTACCTGGATGAACCGGTATTCCTGGTATATTACAGCTCAGTGAAGTCCGGTATTACAAGTGTTGATGTATGCAACCAACCTGAATAACCTCATCGAACAGAAATGAAAAACAATATTGTATAACTTACACAATATACTATATATATATATATATATATATATATATATATATATATATATATATACCTGTATATATATATATATATATATATATATATATATATACTGTATATATATACTGTATACACTATACACCCTGTTCGAAAATTCCACCGACAAAACAATACAGCATTATAACTGAAAACAATGAAAATCTTGTACTAAATAAAGTTTGTCCATATCTTGTACCAATAATGAGTTAGTGAGCATTTAATTATAATTATAAATGTAGGCCTGACCAGGGACAAAACACACGTCCGTCCCAACACTGTTCCCCACAATTCCTCAGGTTGGACTTAACACCTGATTCGGAAAATTATTTATGAAGCACTTAAATAAACTGAGTACTCTATCTTTTCATAGTAGCGAAAGGAGGTGTATGAAAGTCCAAAACTGCTACATAACAATAATTGGAAACGTTTATTATTTTACCAACGTCAATAATAATTATTATGCTCGCCATATCATTTCTAACTTACTAAAAATAACTGGTGGTGAATAAAACGTTATTAACATATTAAACCCATGGCTCTTTATATCTAGCAAGTCCTGTAATAATTTAATAACCTAGCAAATCTTGTAACTTGTTTTCAATGCAATTTTTCTTTTTTCTGTTTTTTTCATTTGAAAATATTGTTTAAAATATTTTTACCTACCTACTCTCTTATTTTGTTGGTGGAATTTCCGAACACCCTATATATATATAGATAGATAGATAGATAGATGGATGGATATAGACAAAATTCTGAAACAAAATATTACTCCAATTCAAACATATCTAGATTTGTTTAATTTGAAATATATTCTCATTTCGTCTGAAACAACACCAGATATTCCGTGGTGTCAAATAAGCACACCCTCTCATATACACACAGCATTTAGGTGTGAGAGCGTTTGTGTACGTGTGCTTGTTCGTGTGTGTATGTGTGTTTGTGTACGTGTGCTTGTTCGTGTGTGTATGTGTGTTTGTGTACGTGTGCTTGTTCGTGTATGTGTGTGTGTGTGTGTGTACGTGTGCAGCTGTGTGTTTGTATACGTGTGCTTGTTCGTGTGTTTGTGTACGTGTGGAGCTGTGTGTTTGTGTATGTGTGCTTGTTCGTGTGCGTGTGTGTATTTGTGTACGTATGCAGCTGTGTGTTTGTGTATGTGTGCTTGTTCGTATGCGTGTGTGTGTTTGTGTACATATGCAGCTGTGTGTTTGTGTACGTGTGCTTGTTCGTGTGAGTGTGTGTGTGTTTTTGTTGTTGTACGTGTGCTTGTTTGTGTGCATCTGTGTGTGTTTGTGTACGTGTGCTTCTTCGTGTGCAGCTGTGTGTTTGTGTACGTGTGCTTGTTCGTGTGTGTGTGTGTTTGTGTACGTGTGCTTGTTCGTGTGCGGGTGTGTGTTTATGTTCGTGTGTTTGTGTACGTGTGCTTGTTCGTGTGTGTGTGTGTTTGTGTATGTGTGGTTGTTCGTGTGCGTGTATGTGTTTGCGTATGTGTGCTTGTTCGTGTGTGTGTTTGTGTACGTGTGCTTGTTTGTGTGCGTCTGGTGTTTGTGTACGTATGCTTGTTCGTGTGTGTTTGATTGTGTACGTATGCTTGTTCGTGTGCGTTGAGTGTCTGTGTACGTGTGCTTGTTCGTGTGTGTGTTTGTACGTGTGCTTGTTCGTGTGTGTTTGTGTGTGTTTGTACGTGTGCTTGTTCATGTGCGACTGTGTGTTTGTGTACGTGTGCTTGTTCGTGTGTGCGTGTGTGTGTTTGTGAGCGGCCCTTTGTGTGAAGTAATGAAAGAATAGAGCAGTGTAAAGGGGAGAGAATGTTAAGTGTTGAAGAGGAACTGTTGAAATTATGTTATATACATGAACTATAGCATACCTCTATTTTTTGACATGTTATATATATATATATATATATATGTAAATATATATATATATATATATATATATATATATATATATATATATATATATATATATGAGATGACGGGCCCCACAGCAACGATGCACCGGGTGGCCAGCATAACCACTCAGGCAACCTCAAAATCCCAGGACAGACAACAAAGACGTTTACCTGAGTCCCCCCTACGAGTCTACCAGAATCTACCTGAGTTGACCATGCCCACCCGTCCATTCCACAGTTCTCTTTCACGCCCACAGCCACCTGAGAAAACGAAGGACTCTCTCAGCCAGTCACAAGCCACCATCCTCAGCCAACCACAGCCACCCTGGGACCACCAATTAGAACCCTCCTTTTACGTAGTCTCCACCAGAAGTGATGCCCTCTGTATTGTTCCGCCAGATTTGGGATATGATGAGCACTTCCTTATGCAATCTACTCACCAGCACCCCAGATATTTCAGGAACAAGTAGACCTGATAGTGCTTCACAACTCCATGCACCCGAGGATACAACTACAATCCTATATATATATGTCCTAGGATAATTAGAAGACCTGCAAGACAGTTGCTCCATTTTTAGCTTTAAGTGTTCTTTATTTTTCACAGGCGTCCTGGACCTTCCAGCCGCCCCATTAAGTATTATAATATTACCTTGGAACCAGGCCCATATAATAAGACCTGAGTTCCCAGGCTAGAATGTATATGTACCTCACAACAACCATTTTTCCTCTTTCCTCTACACCCCTTTTTTCCCGAGTTCATTGACCCCTGAAGTAAGAAAATATTTGAATAGGACCTCAGGAAATCCTGAGGAAGGTGTGCAAAAACTACCTCACCTATCGACTAGGCAGACTCCGAACAGGATTTGGCCTTTTGAGACAGTGTTGCTATGGTTCCCCCCTCCCCCTTCGCCCCCTGACCCTCGAGAGTGCCCCTTGGACGTTGGCCCCCTTCCGGACTACTGAAGGGCCACCTGTCTGTTGCCTGGCGCCCTGAACCGAGGACCCCTGCTCGAGCTATGGACGTAGCCCTGGACCTAGGACCCCTGCTCGAATTACGTAAGCAGGCCTGAACCTAGGACCCCGGTTTGGCTTATGTAACCAGGCCTACATCCAGGACCCCTGCTCGAGGAGGCCACCAGTTGTATAAGATTGGCTACTACCCTCTATGCCGGCACGACCAGTACTCTCTTCCCCCTGCCCTCCCAAATACTTAAGTGTTTCTGTGTCTTTCTCTGTTGGTTATTGTTGTGAGGTATTGATTATGTAAATATGTGAACCCTGCTGTGCCCTGATTTACTTGCGATCTGTGCCCAAGATTCTATGCTTGCATAATAAGTTTCATCCTTCTGAACCTGTGTTATTCTGTGTCCATCTTGCCTTCAGGGCTTGACCCTTGTTCAAGCCTTTGTTTATGTCATAAATTACGCATACGTTACATATCAGTGTCATTAACATATATTCAGGCCCCCCATGCTCGCAGATTCACTGACTATGTGTATGTTGATTTATTAATTGTGAGTTGATGTCCCAATATATTCTGTGATCAATTCATTTAGAAAATCGCTTTTTACCTAGAACCTACGCCCAAGTTTCCAACGAGTGCTCAGTGTATTCATTCAAGTCTGAGTCTTTTGGAACTCAGTTAATATATTACTTATCTTCGTGTGTTATCGTAGTAGTGAATATTGAAGATTAAATCTTGATCCAATTAATTTTAATACCACTTAGCAGACCACATAAAATACCTTTTGCTCTTACTCACTTCACATAATTACTCTGCTTTACCTAAGAAAAATATAGTGACACAAATTCCTAAGTTCGGTTCGTTATCGTAGCATATGTTCAAGTAATATAATTCCGTAATAAGATATAACTTCCTTGAGAGCGATTTTGATACTTGTCATTTATTATAAATAATAATCTCAGCCCTTTCGTATAACATAAAGTAATATCGCACTGTAGCTAAGGTCATAGTTGCATTAACTAGAAAAGTATTATTTATCATCTCAGTTCACTTAATGACCTTCCCAGTGACATGACCTAAAGGCAAGCTCAGGCGGTCAGTTCTCAAAGGGTCAACTGAGCCCCACACGTGACTCACCTTGCTTCCTGTGACTGTATCTTTGTTACCTCAACTCTTCTCATTATTTTATCCTAGGGTCATTATCTAGGGTATTGAAGTCTTATTGAAAACGGAAGATATTCTACTCTCATTTATTATTGCATTGAAGGTTAAAATTTATTCTTGTACATTATGCCTCTATGTATGTTTTCCACATGATTTGATGTTATACTAGATTCTCACTATTGAGTTCTTCTGGTATCAGTAACATTGTTCCGACATACGGACAATATATATATTTGCTCTTATTGTGGGATTTGCATTAATAATCATTCTTCTCCAACGACCTTCCTGTTTATTAAATAAAATATTCATATGTATTCTTCCTGGTGTTGTTATTGAGTGTTATATTGAACCTTTGAATACCATTTTTATTGCTTCTAGAACCTACTCGGGATGTCCCTGTCAAATATATTTAAGTCCATCAAACCAGAACTGGATTGTTTTAAAGACTGTATCAAGGGATTTAATTTATCAATACCCGGCACAACAATATATATATATATATATATTTATATACAGTATATATACAAGGCAAAACACGCAATTGGATAAGTAACTGGGTAAATGAAAGAAAGCAGAGAGTAATTATTAATGGAGTTGAATCAGATTAGACTCCAGTGACTAGTGGTGTCCCCCAGGGCTCAGTACTGGGTCTAATATTGTTCCCAATATATATTAATGATATAGACAACGGTATCAATAATATAGTTTCCAAATTTGCCGATGACACTAGGATAGGAAATGACAAATCTTGGAAAACGATAGAATTAGCCTGTAATCAGATCTAATCAAAATCACAGAGTGGTCAGAAAATTTGCAGATACCCTTTAATGTAAACAAATGTTAGGTACTACAAATAGGCTCCCAATCCAATAAATACGAATACCACATGAATGGAGAAAAAATAGTGAGCGCATCACAGATAAAAGACCTAGGAGTGCTTATAAACGAAAATCCAATCCAATGCATTGCAGTAGCTAACAAAGCAAACAAAGGACTAGCATTCATTAGAAGAATTTTCCATTGTCACAGTAAACACATAGTTATAACATTATGCAAAAGTATTGTGAGGCCACATCTGGAGTATGCTGTGCAGTTTTGATCTCCCTACTTAGTAAAAGTTGATCCTTGCCCTTAAAAATTAACCATACAACGAGAGATTATGAGACCTCGATTTGTTTTCGCTTAAGAATCGGAGAATAAAGGGAGAGCTGATAGATTGTTTATAGATACTAAAAGGATTTAGTAACGTAATTTTCAATCATCTATATTAAGATAGCCAAACAGAGTTCCACAAGAGGAGAACAATTTAAACTAATAGGCAGGAAACGAACCTAGACACAACTAAAAATGTCTTCACCCACAGTATAATTGGTGAGTAGAATAAGTTCCCTCATGAAGTTATTGACAGTGGCTCAGTATGCACATTTATAAAAAGGTTATATCACAGAGAAATTGGTCTGGAGTAGAAACTCATTACTGAAAATAGAACCTGGCAGAAACTAACACCTTTTTCAGTTGAAGAGAGCCGAACAAAAGTGAAAGTATCCATGCCATTTAATTTCCATTTCTAACTATGCTATACATTTATTCAGGCGATTTCCAAGCCCTGCAAAGTTATTTACTTCTGTTTTCATGTACGGCAAATTGCTGGAGGGTTGGGAGACATACTTAATTTTTGCTATCCTTTCCTTCCACTTTCTCTTAGTGTTGCTATCTCTATTAGGATTAAGTCTTGGCCGGCCACCTCGCAAGGAACCTAAGATCTGTGGCCAGTGTATCAATGTAAATCTCTCTCTCTCTTTCTCTCTCTCTCTCCGTCCCCATCTCGGCTTAACTTCATATTGGGGGAGAAATAGTTTGTTGGAAATTGAGAGGAGAGGGTACGATGGAAGAGGGGAGGAGGAAGAGCCCATTAAATTGAGAGGAGAGGGTACGATGTAAGAGGGGAGGAGGAAGAGCTCCTTAAATTGAGAGGAGAGGGTACGATGGAAGAGAGGAGGAGGAAGAGCCCCTTAAATTGAGAGGAGAGGGTACGATGGAAGAGGGGAGGAGGAAGAGCCCCTTAAATTGAGAGGAGAGGGTTCGATGGAAGAGGGGAGGAGGAAGAGCCCATTAAATTGAGAGGAGAGGGTACGATGGAAGAGAGGAGGAGGAAGAGCCCCTTAAATTGAGAGGAGAGGGTACGATGGAAGAGAGGAGGAGGAAGAGCCCCTTAAATTGAGAGGAGAGGGTACGATGGAAGAGGGGAGGAGGAAGAGCCCCTTAAATTGAGAGGAGAGGGTACGATGTAAGAGGGGAGGAGGAAGAGCTCCTTAAATTGAGAGGAGAGGGTACGATGGAAGAGAGGAGGAGGAAGAGCCCCTTAAATTGAGAGGAGAGGGTACGATGGAAGAGGGGAGGAGGAAGAGCCCCTTAAATTGAGAGGAGAGGGTACGATGGAAGAGGGGAGGAGGAAGAGCCCATTAAATTGAGAGGAGAGGGTACGATGGAAGAGAGGAGGAGGAAGAGCCCCTTAAATTGAGAGGAGAGGGTACGATGGAAGAGAGGAGGAGGAAGAGCCCCTTAAATTGAGAGGAGAGGGTACGATGGAAGAGGGGAGGAGGAAGAGCCCCTTAAATTGAGAGGAGAGGGTACGATGTAAGAGGGGAGGAGGAAGAGCTCCTTAAATTGAGAGGAGAGGGTACGATGGAAGAGAGGAGGAGGAAGAGCCCTTAAATTGAGAGGAGAGGGTACGATGGAAGAGGGGAGGAGGAAGAGCCCCTTAAATTGAGAGGAGAGGGTACGATGGAAGAGGGGAGGAGGAAGAGCCCCTTAAATTGAGAGGAGAGGGTACGATGGAAGAGGGGAGGAGGAAGAGCTCCTTAAATTGAGAGGAGAGGGTACGATGGAAGAGGGGAGGAGGAAGAGCCCCTTAAATTGAGAGGAGAGGGTACGATGGAAGAGGGGAGGAGGAAGAGCCCCTTAAATTGAGAGGAGAGGGTACGATGGAAGAGGGGAGGAGGAAGAGCCCCTTAAATTCTGGAGTACGAGAGGGGTTTTGCGATATTAACCCGGTCAGAGAGCTTGGGCCAAATCTATATCGATTAACCCATTCCGAACCGTTAACGTTGTTTTCATTGTAATCTGACAACTATTAGACAATTATATATAGCTTAGGAAGGGCCTCGAACAAATATAAGGCTACAGACTATCTTACTTAATCCATTTAGCTAGCTATGACCGTTCCTAAGCTAAATACAAATTTCCAATCGTTGCCAGACTATGATGAAAAGGACGTCACGTGTACTGAATGGGTTAACGTGATAAACTATATTATGAAGTATCAGTGATTCCCAAAGACCTATTTTAAGCATTGTAATATGTATACTCTGTTTTTGTTTTTGTTATTCCAGCTGATGGTAAACAAATTGAATCCCTTTGCATCTGAGTTATCGCTTCTTGATGGACAATATTATACTGCTGTGTCTTTGTATCATGTTATTGTCAAGTGTTCATAATTAGCGATATATTTGGCTACAACATTTTGGTAATAGCCGAGTAATCAGGATGGCGAGAGAGCAATCACCTGAAAAAATAAACAGACTACATACGCCCATCCCCCCTTAACCCCTTCAGCACCATGACGTCTTTCTACCTTTGATTCTGGCTAACATTAGACGATTTAATGCAGTTTAAGAAGTAAATATGATACTAGGAGGGTTTGTTGTGATCGTATTTACAGCTTTGAGTTGCATAGGTAGATTATAAACTAAAGAAAATCATCTAATGGTCACTAGAACATGATGATAATAACGTCATGGTCCTGAAGGGGTTAAAGGTGGTGGATAAATATGGAATAATTATCGCCATCCTGCACATAATTATCTTGCAAAATGCAATGTCACTTAAATAATTATTAACAATGGTATAAAGGATTTTGTGGATCGTCTAAATTAGACCAATGACGTCACAAGAGTATCCTCATCCTGGACTGGATGGTGGACTTCCACTCCTATGACGTCACAGGTCCTTTGTAGACAATCCACAAAATCCTTTATACCATTGTTAATAATTATTTCGGTGCCATTGCATTTTGTACGATAATTATGTGCAGGTTGGCGATTATTATTCCATGTTTATCTCAACCCATGCACCACCACCTTTAACTGTATTTCTCCGTGTGAAGGAAAGGCCTTGCCAACATCTGATGATCATGTTTCTTATAATAATTGAACTGATTTATTGGGAAGTATATTATTCCATCAATATGATCATGGATTTAATCATTATACATTTTTTAATAAGGTTCTCTCTTATACTGCAGTGTGGCAAGTTAGTCAGTCAGTCAGGCAATAGCTAGCCCTTACTCCCACAAGGGGTAGGGAGGATCAGCAAAATACACGAAGAAGGAAAAAGAGGTGACAGGGGAAGAACATATTATTTTAGTTGCTTCTCGCATGACTTTCTTCATAGTTGGGGAATCATTTTAGTTATTTTTGTTGCACCTTCCCTAGTTCATGACTATTGTTTGTATAATGTGAATGTCATATGTGAAAACCATTATCTAAGTGTGGTCCAACCAATGAAATGCACATGGTGAAAATATAATGATCGAAATTACTTCAATTTTAATGGGAGATGAGCATATATCTTTGCTTACTGTTTTATCTTTTTATTATTATTTAGTTACCTCCCTTGACCTCCATCAAGCTGTCAAAAAAAAAAACTACACCCCTCTTCAAGATAAATTTATACATTTTTCGGTAGAAAAATATCCCGGCCGAAGGCCAATAACTTTTAAAATTACAGGCTCGGTATCACTCGCCAGGAAAAAATAGACACCTAAATGGCACGAAAGGTCTTAATATTGACAATGAAATGGGTCGTAAAGTCTTAAAATCGCCAAACTAATAGGCCGAGCGTCTTAAAATCTATAAGCCAATGGGGCTAAACATGAGGGAGGTGGGCCAGAAAAACCGGCCTATCACCCCTAAAGTAAATAATCCAATAGTCACTGTGTAATTTATACCAACCGAGGAAGGAAATACAACAAGGACACTGAAGTCAACGTTATTGTTTTCTTTAAGGGGAGATTTCCACTTGAGGGACTTTTTTCTTGACCCCTTTCTCCCTCATGTCTAGCTCCATTGCTTTTGAGATTTTAAGACGTTTGCCCCATTAGTTTGAGGATTTTAAGAACTTTCGCTCCATTTCTGTCAATGTTAAGACCTTTCGTGCCATTTAGGTGTCGATTTTATCCTTGCTAGCGATAGCGAGCCTGTAATTTAAGAGGAACCGGCTTTCAGCCGGGACATTTTTCTACCGAAAAATGTACAAATTTATCTTGAAAGGGGCTCAAGGGGGTGTAATCTTAAGCTTGATAGATGTCTAGGGACCAAACTAAAACCTCCCCTTAATGTCCTCCCCTACCCATGAGAAATATAAACCATTAACCCCTATTGTACCGGCTACGTCATTAACCCCTATTGTACCGGCTACGTCATTGTAATATAAACCATTAACCCCTATTGTACCGGCTACGTCATTGTAATATAAACCATTAACCCCTATTGTACCGGCTACGTCATTGTAATATAAACCATTAACCCTATTGTACCGGCTACGTCATTGTAATATAAACCATTAACCCCTATTGTACCGGCTACGTCATTGTAATATAAACCATTAACCCCTCTTGTACCGGCTACGTCATTGTAATATAAACCATTAACCCCTATTGTACCGGCTACGTCATTGTAATATAAACCATTAACCCCTATTGTACCGGCTACGTCATTGTAATATAAACCATTAACCCTATTGTACCGGCTACGTCATTGTAATAAACCATTAACCCCTCTTGTACCGGCTACGTCATTGTAATATAAACCATTAACCCCTATTGTACCGGCTACGTCATTGTAATATAAACCATTAACCCCTCTTGTACCGGCTACGTCATTGTAATATAAACCATTAACCCCTATTGTACCGGCTACGTCATTGTAATATAAACCATTAACCCCTATTGTACCGGCTACGTCATTGTAATATAAACCATTAACCCCTATTGTACCGGCTACGTCATTGTAATATAAACCATTAACCCCTATTGTACCGGCTACGTCATTGTAATATAAACCATTAACCCCTATTGTACCGGCTACGTCATTGTAATATAAACCATTAACCCCTATTGTACCGGCTACGTCATTAACCCCTATTGTACCGGCTACGTCATTAACCCCTATTGTACCGGCTACGTCATTAACCCCTATTGTACCGGCTACGTCATTTTAATATTATGTTTGTCTATATTAAGATGACTTTGTGCAGTTTAAGAAGGATCTGTGGTAGTAAAAGGGGCTAAGTGAGATAGTTTGAAACCTGTCAATTGTTGGAGCCCCTTTTTAAATTAAATATCATCGTCTAATTGTAGCCCGAATATAGTTAAAAGGACGGCGCCGGTACAGAAAGGGTTAATTATGAATTGTTGAGGATAAACGAACGGTAGAAAGCTATTTTGAGAACGTGAATTCTAGAGAGAATTGGTCCAGGCTATACACGCATTCTGAAAAGCATAGAGTGTACAGTCGCGCTAATAAGTCATGTCTCAGCTGTCATTACGTTTGGCTTGCTCTGTGCTGTATTAATGTCTGTCAGATGTTGAATAGGGTGGGTAAGTGTAGGAACATGTTTGTATATTTCACTCGATATGAAGAAATGAAGCTTAGACATTGCTGATAGCAATTATTGATCAAAACATAATTGGTACCGAGACATCACTTATTAGCGCGACTGTACAATGTAACGGGATCGCTATGAATTGAGCAATGTCTTTACATTGATATCATTTTCATTCAATTTGAATGTATATCCTATACCCTGTTCTTAAGGGGAGATATTTAGGTCGTACCCTAGACCTCCATCAAGCTTAAAAATTACACTCCCTTGACCCCCCTTCAAGATAAATTTGTACATTTTTCGGTAGAAAAATTTCCCGGCCGAAGGCCGTTTCCTCTTACATTACAGGCTCGCTATCGCTCGCCAGGAAAAAAACGACACCTAAATGGTACGAAATATCTAAAAATTTACGGAAATGGGGCGAAAGTTCTTAAAATCGCCAAACTAATGGGGCGAACGTCTTACAATCTCAATAGCAGTGGAGTTAAACATGAGGGAGAAAGGGGTCCAGAAAATAATCCCTCAAGTGGAAATCTCCCCTTAAAAGGAAGGCCAGAAATGTTTTAACCCTAACCTCTATAACTGAAAAAGGGGTGGAGCAAATGGGCTGTAAACCTTCACACCTGTTTCCCGTCTGACCCTTCCCAAATGGTAGAAATATAAACTCGATAGCTCAAGTAGTTTCTGAGTTATAGAGGTTAATGTTCAAGAGTGTTGGCCTACTTATTTGGAATAGGGTATAATATCTCTTGCCACAACCTGGGCTATCTTTCAACACACCATTGTGCTCTTTGCTCTCTTTGGTGTTTCCCTCGATATTTCCACCACATCTTTGGTGTTTCCCTCGATATTTCCCCAACATCTTTTCTCTTTCACTTCCTCTTATATTCTGCTTTCGTCTCCTTTGTCATTCTTATCTCAGAGAATAGTGCATGATCCTTTTATATATTTGAATTTGTTACATCTCTATTTCATAATATCACAAACCCACAAATGAACTTACAAGTAAACCTAATTAATTAAATCAACTGAATCATTATGGCATTTTTCTTGGCAACATCTAATTATTTCATATATTCAAGTATAGTGATAGATGGCCAAATCCCGTGACTAAAATATTATGGTTTCTTTCTACACTGCAAAACATATCCACCTCCCTGCTAATACACTCACACCCACCCAAACATATCCACCTCCCTGCTAATACACTCACACCCACCCAAACATATCCACCTCCCTGCTAATACACTCACACCCACCCAAACATTTCCACCTCCCTGCTAATACACTCACACCCATCCAAACATATCCACCTCCCTGCTAATACACTCACACCCACCCAAACATATCCACCTCCCTGCTAATACACTCACACCCATCCAAACATATCCACCTCCCTGCTAATGCACTCACACCCACCCAAACATATCCACCTCCCTGCTAATACACTCACACCCACCCAAACATATCCACCTCCCTGCTAATACACTCACACCCACCCAAACATATCCACCTCCCTGCTAATACACTCACACCCACCCAAACATATCCACCTCCCTGCTAATACACTCACACCCACCCAAACATATCCACCTCCCTGCTAATACACTCACACCCACCCAAACATATCCACCTCCCTGCTAATACACTCACACCCACCCAAACATATCCACCTCCCTGCTAATACACTCACACCCATCCAAACATATCCACCTCCCTGCTAATACACTCACACCCCACCCAAACATATCCACCTCCCTGCTAATACACTCACACCCACCCAAACATTTCCACCTCCCTGCTAATACACTCACACCCATCCAAACATATCCACCTCCCTGCTAATACACTCACACCCACCCAAACATATCCACCTCCCTGCTAATACACTCACACCCATCCAAACATATCCACCTCCCTGCTAATGCACTCACACCCACCCAAACATATCCACCTCCCTGCTAATACACTCACACCCACCCAAACATATCCACCTCCCTGCTAATACACTCACACCCACCCAAACATATCCACCTCCCTGCTAATACACTCACACCCATCCAAACATATCCACCTCCCTGCTAATACACTCACACCCACCCAAACATATCCACCTCCCTGCTAATACACTCACACCCACCCAACCATATCCACCTCCCTGCTAATACACTCACACCCATCCAAACATATCCACCTCCCTGCTAATACACTCACACCCACCCAAACATATCCACCTCCCTGCTAATACACTCACACCCACCCAAACATATCCACCTCCCTGCTAATACACTCACACCCACCCAAACATATCCACCTCCCTGCTAATACACTCACACCCACCCAAAGCCTAACACACATACTCGCAAACGCACCCTGAAAGAAACATAATGCATAGTGCGCGGAATTTCGAAGTGAGTATCCTGGGTTCGAATCCACGGAGTGCCACATGTATTTGTTGATTTAATTAATAGAGTTTAGGTGTGAAGTTGGTTGGTGTAAAAAACATAATAATTCCACTGTGGAATATTTCAACACACACCCACACACACATTAAGCATTCTACTGTGGAAAAAAGTTCAACACTCCAAGCACGCATATACACAAACATATTAATTTTTCCACAATGAAATATATATAAAGGTTTAGAATACCACCACCTCACCTCGGGAAATGTAATTTTTAGCGGTTCAAGCCTACGGCGGGGAAAACTTATCAAAATCCATCAGATTATTTGTTTTACTTAACCCTCAACCGAAGATGAACATCATATGACGGGAGAGAGAATATTGGCCACCCCTGTGGTGCCCATCATATGACGGGTGCCATTTTGAGGACGTGAGCTATGAGAGAGAGAACGCGCATTGGGGGAACAATAGCTGGCCTCAGACTGCTCGTCACCACCTTGGGGCCGTCTCTGACATGTATTGTGTCTCATCCCTACCTACGTACCTCGCACAACAAGGACAAAATTATGAAAAATACCTTATTTTAGGGTATTTTCCCCTTTGGTTACATGATCGTTGCATGATAACCCGTGGTCGTACAAGGATCAGTCAGGTGTCATTAGAAAGCTCTGTTATCGCTTTTTCATGGATATATAATTGTATTACTCTCTGGCTCTTGCTTATGCATGAAAAAGAGCATGGAATGAAGCTCATTTTTGGTAAATATTCCCGCCCAGCAATACGGTCATGTAAACAAGAATGCCCGCTTTTTGGGATTTAATCATTCATTATATATTTTTTGTTATGTGTTTAGCATTCCAAATTATTCTTGCGCATTTGTTTTTATGCAATAACCCATGAAAGGCTCATCAAATCGCGACCAAACCTTGACACAATGTTTACTTGTATATTGGGCAACTTTTGATATGATATAAATCCAAAATGGCGGCCAAACACAGCCGTGTCGGCCACATTTCTGCAATTCTTTAGACATAAATACTAGTCCTACCACATACAGATTATTGTGCTTGGTGTATGGACTCCTCCATCAACGACTCACACATATTACCGGGCAAGGTACTGCCCTACACATCATGTTTTGGTGGATATCTTGAAAAATCTTTGGTGGCCATCTTGGAAAATCCTCAATTTCACCTAAAAACCCACATCTTAAAAACGACATGGATGATCTATTCCATTGTCCTATAGTTTTATGCGGCGTAGGATTCTGATTTATTTTGTAACAACTACATGTAAATTGATAAAATAGTTCATTATTCTGAAAACTGGCCCGGCAGACTTCCTATCATTGCGAACCAGAAATCCCCGAGTTGGATTGTTTACCTTCTTATCTAACACAATATGCTGTGCGTGCGAAAAACAGCTTGAACCCTGGACAACGTTGTTTGCAACTTTATTTGTTATTCATATTTATATTAATAGTATGAATTTCATGGTTTCATTTTGGCCTACTTCTTTCTGGTATACTGTATGTGTATCTATTATATTGCTTCATTTTCTCGCAGGTTGTAATTATATGTTTGTGTGTGTGTGTGTGTGTGTGTGTGTGTGTGTGTGTGTGTGTGTGTGTGTGTGTGTGTGTGTACTATAATCAGAAGTGCGACAAAATAGCCAAATTGAAGTGGAAGAGGCGTCATCTACGAATAAAGGGTCAAAAGGAAAAACAAAACAAGATATTATAGCTGACCATCAGAAACGTCCCAGGTTGACTCACAAAACTCCAAAGCTGTGAACTCCAAACTTAAATTTATTTTGGCTTATGGGGATAGGATAGACTTCTGAGAGACTTAGGGACAATACAAAAAGTTAGATGGGTTGTGAGAGTGAAGAGCATATAGATAGCCGGGCCATGAATAGCAGCGGGAAAAGAAGAGGAAATAAGTTCGGTATATTTATCTCTTGGATGCCATAGTCTCATTAGAATTCGTGACCCCTTTATGTTTTCGCTATACAATTATAACTATATATATATGGATTTTTGGATATAACTCACTTTTCAATTATCAGTATAAATAGATTTGTAGTTGATATTAGAAAACAATAATGATAAATTCGTTTCCAGAGAGGTACTTCCATAATTAGAAATAGGCTAGAAACTATGGCACCCGAGTGTACCTTATATCATTATATGGAGTTGTCGTTACCAATATATCATTAAAGGGTATATTATTATGGACACTTTAAATGCCCCTTTCATGTTTACTGAAACCCAAATGTTTTAACATGTTAATTGATGTCCCGTATCCAGCATATGTCTGTCGACTTTCTATCACTTATACATTATCGTTATATACATGTTCTCCTCTAATACTTTACTCCTTCACCTTCCACTTACCTGGTCTTGTTCGTTGGGTTATGAATGTGTATATACATTACTTGTTACTGGCTGTTGGTGGCCTACATTATCTCCATATACCGTACGCCCTCTACATATAGTCCAGTAAATCTAGCAATCATTTAACTGGACCTAGAACAAATTGCAATAGAAGGTTTTTTGGCTTTAACTTGTTTATTAGGTCCCTCTGATGAACATATAAAAAGTCTCCAACTTTTGGACACTGGGAAAGTGGTTAATTTGCATAAATTCAAGATGGCCGCCGTCCAAAGCTTCAATTTACAGATAACTTTTTTCTGGTTGCTCCTAGACCCTATAAATTTATTACAAACAACGTTTTTTGGCTTTAACTTGTTTATTAGGTCCCTCTGATGAACATATAAAAAGTCTCCAACTTTTGGACACCTGGAAAGTGGTTAATTTACAGCCGAAAAACCTTACAGACAGGCTTAACTGTCTCTTTCACAAGGGGTGACACAGGCACTTTGTGCTTGTATGGGTTTTTTGACCTGTTGTCCCTCTTTTTTATAAAAAAAAAAAAAAAAAAAAACATGACGTAGTATGACGTCATTCAGAGCCAATTATGTAATTCATGATAGGAGTTCGTATTCACTTGGATCATCGGTGCTTGCATCAAAGTTGCTATTTTGACAGAGTCCTTTACATTGACCACATGCACTGGAACATTCAAGCTCATTCCGTTTGCAACTACAGCGTTGAGTGTCACAGTTGCCCTTACACTGACATCTGACCAATTTCAGTAGTGAATCAGGAGCCACTGGCGAATCCATCGTCTTCGGTTCAAGCTGTCCCTTCCGCAGACACCAGCCCCATTTCTCGGAGTCCACACAGTTCCCCATCCATTCCTGGACCTGACAATAAACTCGGAACGAGTGGTATTTGGCTGCATCGGTTGTTGGGGGAAGGCTGTGAACTTCAACGGTAGTTGAACTTTTTGCCACCTTGTTGCAAAACTTTGTCTTTCGCAGTCCGTCAAGGGTGTCATTTCCTTTTCCCCCGTACAAATAAACCAAGGCCTTTTCACCAGCTGATGATATCGCGTCTTTACTTCCACTTTGGCAACAGAATGCTTCTATACATTTCAAGAAACCGTTGTCTTCCCTCACTTTCCTCAAGGCAGCCCCTTTACCAATACCATACAGTCGTGAGGTTGTGTCACATCCACAGAGTGCATGGACAACTGGTAGGACACGACAGATGCTTTCACCGAGAGCTTCTGCTACTGAGTTAATATGCCAACATTTCCCACCTTCCTTGCTCGACTTGAAGTACAAATCATTCATCCCTCGTTCCGCATAATGACACAACAGCACCAACAAGTCTGTGTCCTCACCTATCACATATGTCACGGTTTCCCTTGCATGCTCAATTCCCTTCTTCGCAATCATGACATCTGCATCTGCTGGCGCATTGACACAGTCAATTCCATTTGCCTTGAATGTTTCACACAATAAGTCAATGAAGTTTTGCTAGCATGGGAGAAGGGGAGTGCACCCGATGACTGGAAGACTGGCATAATAGTCCCCCTATATAAGGGCAAAGGGGAAAGAGGAGTGTGTGGTAACCACCGAGGAATATGTCTTCTAAGCGTAGTAGGGAAGGTATACAGTAGGGTAGTGATTGAGAGAGTGAGAGTGAGAACGGAGAAATGGATAGGCGATGAGCAGGGAGGTTTTAGGAAGGGAAGAGGATGTGTAGATCAGATTTTTACCCTGAATTGTGTTGTGGAGAAGTATCTGGAGAAGAAACAAAAGGTGTATGTTGCCTTTATGGACTTGGAGAAGGCCTATGACAGAGTGGATAGAGAAGGTTTGTGGAAAGTACTTAGAATATACGGAGTAGAGGGCAAGTTGCTGAAAGCAGTGAAGAGCATGTATGAGGGTGCAAAGGCGGCAGTACGTGTGGAGAGTGAGCAGAGCGAGTTCTTTGACCTGAATGTTGGTTTGAAACAGGGGTGTGTGATGTCCCCGTGGTTGTTTACTGTATATATGGATGGAGTTATGAAAGAAATACTATCAAGAGCAGTGGATGTTGGTGTATCGCTGAAAAGGGAGGGAATTGAGTGGAAGCTACCTATACTGCTGTTTGCGGATGATACAGTTCTGATGAGTGATAATGAATGGGAGTTGCAGGGTCTGGTAAATGAGTTTGGAACAGTGTGCGAAAAACGGAATTTGAAGGTAAATACGGGGAAGAGCAAGGTTATGGTCTTCGAAAGGGGTGAAGTCACAGAGTGTGAGGTGAAGCTGAACGGTCAGGCTATGGAGATCGTCAACTCTTTTAAGTATCTGGGCAGTGTGTGTTGAGTAAAGATGGGACTATGGATGAAGAGGTGCGGGAGAGGGTACAACAGGGGAAGAGGGTTGTAGGAACGCTAAAAGCAGTAACAAGAAATAGGGTGGTCAGTATGGAAGTGAAGAAGTCCTTGCATGACAGTGTGGTAATCCCGACACTGACTTACGGAAGCGAAGCATGGACGTTGGTTGAGAGACTCAGACCAAGAGTGAGAGCAGTGGAAATGAATTACTTAAGGAGTGCGTGCGGAGTTACATGGAGGGATAGACAGACTAATGAGGAAGTAAGAAGGAGGTGTGGTGTGGAGGTAGATGTGCTGGAAAGTGTGAAAAGGAACAACTTGAGATGGTTCGGCCATATGGAACGTATGGAAAGCGAGAGAATGACTAAGAGGGTGTACGAGAGCGAGGTGGAGGGACAGAGGGGGAGAGGTAGACCGAATATGAGGTGGAAGGATGGAGTGAGGAAGTACATGAACGAAGGCGGTGCTGGTTGGGGGGAGGGGCGTCGACTGACTGGGGACAGAGGTGCATGGGGGCGGTTCGTTCGTGGCCACCCCTTCGGGGATCACGGCGTCAGGCAATAGATAGATAGATAGAAGTTTTGCTTATTGTCCGAGTTTGACAAGAAGTTTTCCTTTTTTGACCGAAGGGGCATGGTTGGAGTGAACATCACCTTTTGACCAAAGACTCCTTTTGATCGTCGATTGTGTGTCATGTCCTTGGTAGTAGGTCCTGATTTATAACCGTCGAATACAACCACCGGGTTGAGAAAGTTTTTGGAAACATGCTTCATGTACATGCTTGCAATGTCCTCAAATGTGTCACCCTTCTTCCATGGAATCCTTTGCAATAAGGAACCACCATCCAGAACATGGGTCACAGTCCTTTCTTCCTCAAATGATTCCAATGACGACTTGGGAACAACAGCAGCTATCTCATCTCCTAGCTGTGGTTTATTGGCTTCCCTGAGCCTCCCCCACTTATCGAACAGAGCAGTAGGGTAGCTAGACAACTCATACGCAAAGACCTCTTCAACACCTAAGTCCCTGTTATTAGCAAAGATGAGGAGCCTCTGGAAAAGGAGCTGTGGGTCGATTGGTACTTTTTCAGCACTGATTGTAACCTTTGCACCCAACGACTCAACTTGATCTTTCTTCCTAAATGAAAAGTCAAAAGCATTGCTACCTTCCATCTTCTGCACAATGTTCATACCAACCTCATACAGTAAATGAGGATTGGCCGAGGCTGGTCCTGTCACACCGTTGGCAATATTCCTGAGTTCATTTGATTCTTGAAATGGATCATAATCCTTGAAGAATGCGAGAACCTTCTCTGTGTCCTTCCTATCTCGTTCACGCCTTGCTTCAGTCATTTCTTTGTGCTGCTCAGAGGTGTGGAAATGCTTCCCTGTCAGTTCTTGCATAACTTCACTCACCTCAGCGCAGGCTGGCATAGCAAGTAACCAGCGCAGGCGTTGCGTTTCCTCCATGCCCCTACCACGTGTCAATCCACCATTCGTTTTCAAAGAGCGCATCAAAAACCTGCTCTATAACCAAGTCGCTTGGCAGTCCTGCCCACAGCCGATCACTTCGGCGGATCACAAATAGACCGGAGTTCAATTGACAGAACATGTCTGGGTTGAGCTGCTCAAGTTCAATCATGTCTTGAATGTACACATGGGCTGACTTGGCATAATTGTTATGACCACACGCTGCAAAGTACGGCAACATCTCCTGGAGTGTTCCGAGGTACAGTAGGAAATCGCCCATTCTCAGTGCCCTCAGGAAGCGACGCAGCAGGTCAATCATGTCCATGTATTGAATCCATAGCTTTCCCATCTTATGCTCTGCTAAGGAGCTCTTCTCAGCTTTAAGTTTTTCAGAAATTCTGTTGAAAATGTCTTTACTGCAGACTTCATCCGGTGAAACGTCTTCACGCAACAGCTTATCCAAAAGATCTGCAGCCTCCTGGAAGTCCTTGCATGCATCACTTTCCTCATCTACCATTGAGAGGTTGACACCGTATGCCCTGCCTAACACAATCGAACTCAAGGCTGTGTCAACCAAGAAGTGGCCTCTGATTGCTCGTGCATAGGCTTTCCCACTCAGCATTTGGGTCACAGCATTTTCAGCGTATATAAGTTCCAAAACCTCCTTAAGCCCAGATGCTTCCATAACATGGCCCATGCATCCCAAAAAGCTCATCACAGAGTGAAAGCCACCAAGGTTCAAAACAATGGGTTTCAGTTCGCTTCCTTCCTTCTCATGAACAATGATCGTCTTCGCTTTCCAATAAAGCGGTTGGTCGAATGTCAGCATTGGCGTCGTTCCCTGGCGATGGCTTTCCGCAGCAACGAAGTGAAGTGTTGAGTAAATACAACTCATGTCCGTAGGGTCCATGTCAATCATGGGCAAGAAATGGACGGATGATTTCCCTGGGTGTGGTCCATGGCACACACTCTGCATTAAGCCGGACCAGCCTGGTCGTTTTGGTCGAAGCAACCATGACGTTTTCCACAGTATGTCCAGATTTTCAAGCTTGTCAGATGCTGAAATGGGGTCAAGCTTTCTAAATTCGAGAGGCCCACCCTTCTTGCGAACACTGCGGTAGTATTTGATTTCAATTTGAGCTGCCGTGAAGTTGTTTTCAGGTGACTGCAATCTTGGTATTGATGTTGTGTCTCTTACTTCAGGGGTGACAGCAACAATTATACCCATACCATGGTATGTTCCTCGCCCATCAAGCGTACGCAAGTTGTGATCAACATTGTCTGCAACGAACTGTCCAAACCTGCCTGCAGTGGATATGTTGGTGCCCCTGAAATTGGCAGCACACTTCGAAAACCTCAAAACTTCTGCGTAAGGCAGACAGAAGCCGTGGCTGTGTAAACTGTCCACAAGAAAGCGGGAACCAAAGTGCTGGTGCATTTGAACCGCCAATCCATACTGAATGGGTGCTACAATGGCCCTTGGTCTGGTAAGTTGCACGATACTTTGTCCAATTGATGCAACTTCAAGATCACATGACTTGCCACTGAACGTCTCTTGCAGCAATATACGAAGGGATTGCGGAACGTACGCCACATTCTTTTCCAGCGACCGGAGTTCAGAAGGATCTGGATAGAAATCTCTACAAGTATCAATGTTCTTTATATCTGCTTTGATCAACCGTGCCGCAGCCCTGACTATCTTTCTTTGTTCTGCTTCCTCATCATCAGTCTGTGGTGAGTCTTTGAATTGTTGCAAAATCTTTGCAGCACTTTCTTTGACAGTTACAACATCGCTGCGTCCATGCACGTTACTAATAACCAGTTCATCCCCAAAATATGAAATAAGTTTCTGTTTCATGTATTTTACACTATACGCTTCAACATCAGGGCACAACTGGGACATTCTATCAATGAGATCAACCACTGTAGTCTGTTCATCATCATTGCCACTGACTAGGTCCTCGATTGCGAGTAGAAATGCTTCCTCTCGTGAGGCATCTACTTTGCGACCCTTGCGAGGAGGTTCACTGTCTGCGGAATCACGATATTTGGAGGGGATCTGCCTATGTGTCTGGAAATTTGAGCTGCACTGCTTGTGATATATTGCGTCAGCTGCTGGAAGATCGCGTGCAAAGTTAATTCGGCCTCTAACAGTGTCAGCCCACTCATCAGCCCTGGCATCACATGCAGAAAGTATTGTCCTTTGAAAGTTGAAGGTGCGTACGGGATACACTTCGTCTGAATCATGCTTTGTGTCCAAATAGATTTTTGTACCACAAAAAAAGCAGTTCTCTGTAAAACAAAAGTCTGGTGTCTGAGAACGAAGAGCAGGTTTTTCAGGACGTTTCTTCTGCTTCCCAGGAATTCTATTTGGCTTCGTATTGACATGCTTCTTTTGGCAATCAATGTGCACCGTTTTGGCCCTCGGACACGGTAATTGATGGCGTTCCACGTTCAGTACTGGCCTTGTTGATAGTATCTGCTCCCTTCGCCCTCAGCTTGACTGTTTCTCCTTCGTCTAACGTGTTTGAGCAAATGCCGCAGGGATTATGCACCACCTCTTCTTCCATGGCTTCGGTAGATGTCGCACCAATCTGTTGAAACAAGAAACAAGATGATGGGATTAGTATAGGCCTAGGCAAAATGTAATAGACAATAATGTGCAGTAAAGGTAGGGCTTGACCTAGAACAAATTGCAATAGAAGGTTTTTTGGCTGTAAGGTTTTTTGGCTGTAAATTAACCACTTTCCAGGTGTCCAAAAGTTGGAGACTTTTTATATGTTCATCAGAGGGACCTAATAAACAAGTTAAAGACAAAAAACGTTGTTTGTAATACATTTATAGGGTCTAGGAGCAACCAGAAAAAAGTTATCTGTAAATTGAAGCTTTGGACGGTGGCCATCTTGAATTTATGCAAATTAACCACTTTCCCGGTGTCCAAAAGTTGGAGACTTTTTATATGTTCATCAGAGGGACCTAATAAACAAGTTAAAGCCAAAAAACCTTCTATTGCAATTTGTTCTAAGTCCAGCCCTACTTTGACTGGTCTAATAGTCAACACCATTTTTGCTGCCTTAGTTGCCTCGTTATGTTTATTGTATTACTACCTACTCTCTCTCAGGGAGAGAGGTATCCTGACCAGGATTCGAACCACCTCATCCCAGGTATATTTGGGAGAGCTGGGCCCCGTACCCACTCGGCCATGAACGGCTTTAAGGTTACGGTGCCCAGCTCTCCCAAATATACCTGGGATGAGTGGGTTCGAATCCTGGCCAGGATACCTCTCTCCCAATCTATCCGATATATCATTAGATATTTGTCATTCATAGAGGTTCCATAAGAGTACCAGGACGATTACAAATCGTATCACTTAGCAGAGTTGGCGGGGTGGAAACGTAAAAATAATAGTCCTGATTGAAGTCTATAAATCTCACCAGGTGTTCGAACGCATATACCTCCACAAGACTATGACCTGGTTCTTCAACTAAGAACAAAGGTTGCTTCCCTTGTATCCGCTCATGGCCGAGTGGTTACGGTGCCCAACTCTCCCAAATATACCTGGAGTGAGTGGGTTCGAAACCTGGTCAGGATTCCTCTCTCCCAACTTGTCCGACATATCAGTAGATACTCTCTCTCTCTCTCTCTCACACACACACACACACACACAAGGCACACAACACAGTACACAATACTATGTGAGATAAGGTGACGGGAAAAATGTCGATGCTATCAGAGAAAGACAACAGACAACAGACAACACACACACACACAGAAATAGAGAGAGAGAGAGAGAGAGAGAGAGTATGCATGAAGTAACACGCATTACGTTTGCTAGATATTCGATATAATAGAAATATTAGCCCGATTACTCTAGTCATTTATTAGTTACAGAGGTTAGAGGTCATGGTTCTTCGCCTACTTCCAGCGAATAAACTATAGACACAACTACATTAAGGGGAGATGGGCCGGTTTTCTGGATCGCTTTCTCCCTCATGTTTAGCCCCATTATTTTTCAGATGTTAAGATGTTTGCCCCATTAGTTAGTCGATTTTAAGACCTTTCGCCCCATTTCTTCGTCAATATTAGACCTTTCGTGCTATTTAGGTGTCGATTTTTTCCCTGGCGAACGATAGTGAGCCTGTAATGTTGGAAGAACCGGCCTTCGGCCGGGACATTTTTCTACCGATACCGTAACCATTCGGCCATGAGCGGATAATAAGGGAAGGAACCTTAGTTCTTATAATATGAAGAACCAGGTTAAAGTTTCGTGGAGGACTATGCCTTCGAACACGTGAATTGGAAGAAATGGACACACTAAAAGGGAAACAAACTCATGGATGCAACATAAATGAACGAATAGACTAATAAAGGAGTGTGATAATAGGGAGGAAAGGGGAACATAATATATTATATACAGAGCGATCCTTAAATACTTGCCCATAGGGATTTCCCATGTATTTTATTATAAGAGATATTACCATAATTCCTACTATTATCATCATCACTACTTCTATCACCACAATTAAATACATGAGAATCCTTATGGTCAATTATTTAAGGATCGCTCTGTATATTGTAATGTAGAGGGGGCAGAGAATGAGAATCCCTATGGTCAATTATTTAAGGATCGCTCTGTATATTGTAATGTAGAGGGGGCAGAGAATGAGAATCCCTATGGTCAATTATTTAAGGATCGCTCTTTACATTGTAATGTAGAGGGGGGCAGAGAATGAGAATCCCTATGGTCAATTATTTAAGGATCGCTCTGTATATTGTAATGTAGAGGGGGGCAGAGAATGAGAATCCCTATGGTCAATTATTTAAGGATCGCTCTGTATATTGTAATGTAGAGGGGGCAGAGAATGAGAATCCCTATGGTCAATTATTTAAGGATCGCTCTGTACATTGTAATGTAGAGGGGGGCAGAGAATGAGAATCCCTATGGTCAATTATTTAAGGATCGCTCTGTATATTGTAATGTAGAGGGGGCAGAGAATGAGAATCCCTATGGTCAATTATTTAAGGATCGCTCTGTATATTGTAATGTAGAGGGGGGCAGATAATGAGAATCCCTATGGTCAATTATTTAAGGATCGCTCTGTATATTGTAATGTAGAGGGGGCAGAGAATGAGAAGAGAAACAAGAGAGAAAGACTAACAAGAACAATTACATGACGGCAATGTTAGTCCAGTTAATATTAGACGAGGATATTCGGCTTAAGAAGGTGCTCTGTCTGGCAAACAAGTAGAATAGATAGCAATTAGAAATAGATAGAAATTCTTTGACTATCTAAACTCTACAGTGGAACACATTCTATCCATTTCTCCTTTCTCAGAAATCTCCATCTTAGGAGATTTCAACGTTCACCACCGCCATTGGCTCTCCTCTCACACTACTGATCCACCTGGTGAACAAGCCTACGTCTTTTCTATCCTAAATGACCTAGAGCAGTTAGTTCAGCAACCCACCCGTATCCCGGATCGCATCGGAGATCGGCCCAACATTCTTGACTTGTTTCTAACTTCTAACCCTTCTTCTTATACTGTCGATCTTTTCTCTCCTCTGGGCTGCTCCGACCATAAACTTATCTCGGTCACCTGTCCTATCTCTCCAGTACAGCCACCCGATCCTCCTAGCCGGCGGCGCTTGTGGCACTTTGGCGCTGCCGACTGGGAGGCTCTTCGGCAGTACTTCTTTGATTTCCCATGGAATGATTTCTGCTTCCATGGCCGAGGACCCTCGGAGAGTGCTGAACGCATTACCGAGGTAATCCTATCGGGCATGGAAGAATACATTCCATTCTCTTTCTCTCAGACTAATGCTAAAAAATCTTGGTTTACTCACGCCTGTTCTACTGCTGTCCGCAATAAGGAGGAAGCATTCAAACGGTACCGACGCCTTAAAACTCAAGACTCTCATTCTTCATATGTTTCTGCCCGGAATCAAGCCAAATCTGTTCTTCGACTTGCCAAACACTCTTTCATCAATAATAAATGCACTGAACTATCCAACTCTAGCTCTTCCCAAGCTTTCTGGCATCTAGCCAAAAACCTCTCCAACAATTTCTCTTCCTCGTCTTTCCCTCCCCTTTCCCACTCTGATGGCACAACCATCACTTCTTCCTCTGACAAAGCTAAACTCTTCGCTCAAACTTTTGCTAGAAACTCCACCTTGGATGATTCCGGTGCTATTCCTCCCTCTCCGCCCTCCTCTCTCTTACTTATGCCTAATATCCTAATCTCTTCTAAAGATGTACTTTCTACCCTCTCTGGGCTTAACACTAATAAGGCGTACGGTCCGGACGGTGTTCCTCCTGTTGTTCTCAAAAACTGTGCTTCCGTGCTGACTCCCTGCCTAGGCAAACTCTTTCGTCTCTGTCTATCCTCTAACGTCTTCCCTTCATGCTGGAAGTTTGCTCACATTCAACCTGTCCCAAAGAAGGGTGACCGCTCTCAACCCTCCAACTATCGTCCAATTGCTCTTATCTCTTGTCTTTCTAAAGTTTTTGAAACTATTCTTGCTTCCAAATTTCTTAAGCATTTCTCTTCTCATAATCTGCTCTCAGATCGCCAGTATGGCTTCCTTAAGGGTCGCTCTGCTGGTGATCTTCTTTCATATCTTACTAACTCTTGGTCATCCTCCTTCCGGGACTTCGGTGAGACTTTTTCTATTGCACTAGACATATCGAAAGCCTTCGATAGAGTCTGGCATAAATCTTTAATTTCTAAACTACCCTCCTTCGGTTTCTATCCCTCCATCTGTGCCTTTGTCTCTAATTTTCTTTCCGGCCGTTCCATAGCCGCGGTTGTGGACGGCCATTGTTCACTTCCTCTCCCTATAAACTCCGGTGTTCCTCAGGGCTCTGTCCTATCTCCTATTCTCTTTCTAATTTTTATAAATGATCTCCTTAACTGTACCTTAATTCCCATCCATTCATACGCAGACGACTCAACCTTACACTACGCCATTAGTTTTTCAGAACGCCCCAGCCAGCAATCCCTCAACGACAAACGTAATGAAGCCATAGAACTCTTAAATTCTGATCTAAATACTATTTCCAATTGGGGCAGAGAAAACCTTGTTAACTTTAATGCTTCCAAAACCCAATTTCTCCATCTATCTACCCGTCAGGATCTCCCAGCAGACTATCCCTTATTCTTCAACAATACAAAAATCAACCCTTCATCTTCTCTCAATATTCTTGGTGTCTCTTTTTCTTCTGCTCTCATTTGGAAGGACCATATTACCAGTCTTGCTAAGGCAGCCTCCCAGAAGCTGGGTGTGCTCAACCGCCTTAGGGGGTTCTTTTCCCCTGCACAGCTTCTTGCTCTGTACAGGGGCATAGTGCGCCCTTGTATTGAGTATTGTTCACATGTGTGGGGAGGTTCCTCTCACACCGCTCTCCTAGACAAAGTTGAAAGGAAGGCCTTTCGTATCATTAACTCCCGTCCACTCACCAACTCTCTGCAATCTCTCTCTCTCCGCCGCAATGTTGCATCTCTCTCGCTATTCTATCGCTACTATAATAATCAGTGTTCCTCAGAGCTATCCCAGTGCATACCACCTCCTTTACGTAGGGCACGTGGTACCCGTCTTGCAACTCAATCCCACCCCTACTCTGTGCAACTCTCCAACCCAAGAGTGAAACGTTACTCTCAAACTTTCTTCTACTCAACAGCTGAGCTCTGGAACTCTCTCCCAGAATCAGTCTTTCCCTCTTCCTATGACTTAAATTGCTTCAAACTCCGTGTGTCCAGGCATTTTGGCTCGAACGTCCCTTGATTTTGGCCCTGTCACTCTTTCAACTATGGGGGAGGCACTCGCTATAGGCAGTTATGCCTTTTGCCTCCCTCAATCACATAGAAAAAAAAAAAAAAAAAAAAAAAATTAACCCTCTAACTCACTCACAAGCACCCTTCAACAACTGTACTAATTGACCACTTGCCAGTTTCAGGCTATAAGGAAGTTGGAGTTTTTTACATTGATATTTTACAGAAATATTGCGGTTGCAATACATTAATAAATACGTAAATCCCAATTCCACATACTTTGCATCCATCATACACCTATATTAGTATTGCATTTCTGATTATATCGATGTTTATTGCTCCAACTTCCTTATAGAACGAAACTCGCAAGTGGTCAATTCACCCACTGATTGCCTGATACGAGCGAAAAATGGAAACAAGTAAACAACGGACTGAGGGCTTTAACCCCTTCTGTACCGGCCACGAATGTTTTATTTTGTTTCAGCTATACATAGACGATTTTATGAAGCTTAGGAATGATATATGGTAGCTAAAAGGATTAATTGAGATAGTGTGTAGCCTTTTAATGGGTAGACGTCCTTCCTAAGCTGTACAAAATCGTCTAATAGTTGCCAGAATATCATGAAAAGTACATCACCGGTACGGAAGGGGTTAAGGATAGATGGACGTATTAATTTGCTCATGTATATATATTTCTATATTTATTTATTTTTTGCTTCCTCCCTAGACTTCCATCAAGCTTAAAAAATCACCCCCTTGAGCCCCCTTCAAGATAAATTTGTTAATTTGTTGGTAGAAAAATGTACTGGCTTCTTCCTAAAATTGCAGGCTCGCTATCGCTCGCCAGGAATAATTCGACACATAAATGATAAGAAAAGTCTTAAAATTTACAAAGAAATGGGGCGAGTGGTCTTCAAATTGCCAAATTAACGGGCCGAACGTCATGGAATCTGAAAACTAATGGGACTAAACATGAGGAAGAATGGGGGACCAGAAAACCGACCCATACTCCCTTACGACTACAATACGACTGTTGATATTCGGTGTGAGCGTCATGGGTTCGAATCCACGGACTGCCACATGTGTTTGTAATATTTCATTAATCGATTTTAGGAGTAGAGTTGGTTGTTGGATACAACATAATAATATATAAAGTTGGAGATAACTTATAATTATAGTGAAACAGTGAGAGAGAGAGAGAGAGAGAGAGAGAGAGAGAGAGAGAGAGAGAGAGAGAGAGAGAGAGACAGACAGTGTGAAATGCACTTGATCATTGGATACATTTATATCATATGGCTTTTATTCTGACATGAATCAACATAAAGCAGTTTCGATTAACTCTCCGATCATAACTGGCTTTTCCTCAACACAATTAATAGTGAAATAAGTGAAGAAAACCAATATTATATATATATATATATATATATATATATGTTGTGTGTGGAGGGTAATTCACAAATACGTGTGGTGATCAAATTATGTAGTTAACCTCGCTAAGATAAATGAAACATTGGAACACCAAACTTTCGTCTGTTCTCTCAAGTAATCTTCAGGGTAATACACGAACACAGGGGAAGAGTCAGGTTAAGATACCCATCCTATAATTATGATCTGTGAGTTTGGTGTTCCAATATTTCTGGAACTCCTGTTTCATTTGTCTTGCTTCTCTTGCTGTTTCTGTGTGTGCCCCACTTACACAGAGAGTAATCCAGCCAGCTATCACAAACACTTCCTCTTCCTATCCATTTTACTACACTAAACAAGCACATCACTCCTCTTTCCAATACTGTGCACCAATACACTTTGGAGGAGATACTTTCTACAGGCAGTTTTGGCTCTGTCTCCTTCATACACACATACTATATATATGTACCGGTATATATATATGTATATGTATATATATATTTATATATATATATATATATATATATATATATATACATATATATATACAGTATATATATATATATATATATATATAATATATATATATATATAGAGAGAGAGAGCGAGAGAGAGAGAGAGATAGAAGGGGGGGGGGGGGTGCATCAAGGAGAGTGCGGAAGGGAAACATAAGAAGACTAATTAGAAATAGTGGTCGAGGTATTGGGTTTTTATTGTTTGGGTGCGTACGTGTGTGTGTGTGTGTGAGTAAGTCTGTGTGTGTGTGTGTGTGTTAGTGTGTTTGTGTTTGTATGTGTGTTTGTGTGTGTGTGTGAGTGTGTATTAATAATGGTACGCTTGCATCCGGAAATATATATAATGTGAAATGATATAAGTGTTTTAAAGATACATTTCCACTTGAGTGATTTTTCTGGACCCCTTTCTTCGTCATGGTTAGCCTCATTGCTTTTGAAATTTGAAGACATAATTCACCCAATTAATTTGGCTATTTTAGGAACTCTCGACCCATTTCTGTCAACTTTAAGACCTTTCGTGTCATTTAGGTGTCGATTTGTTTTCCTGGGGAGCAATAGCGAGCCTGCAATTTAAGAGGAACCTACCGAAAAATGTACATATTTGTCTTGAAATGGGGTCTTGGGGGTGTAATTTCAAGTTTGATGGGGGTCTAGGGAACAAACTAAAGACCTCCCCATAAAGCGTTATTTAAGTGCTTTAACGCGTTGCATCATGGTTTAACGACTTCATTATATAATATCACAGTAATTTAAACATTTAACTTTATGCTTCATCATTCTCTGTCTTTATTAAGTAAACAAAGGTGGCTGTGCAGTTGTTTTGTTTCGTATACATCAATAAGTTCAGCAATCATACCAGTGTACAACATTATTATTAACTCAATTTCCTTGAAAATTTACAATTGTTCTCTCTCTCTCTCTCTCTATATATATATATATACAGTATATATATATATATATATATATATATATATATATATATATATATATATATATATATATATATATATATATATATATATATATATATGTATATCATTATTTATTTATATATTTTATTTTATTATAAATATTTATATGTATGACTGTTTAAAAACAGTATTATGACGGACCGTATTTTACTCGCTTCTTGAGGTGCCCTACGAGAGAGAGAGAGAGAGAGAGAGAGAGAGAGAGAGAGAGAGAGAGAGAGAGAGAGAGAGAGAGAGAGAGAGAGAGAGGCTATAATAAGGAGAGTGAGGGAATGAAACACAAGACTGCTGCAATTATAAATAGGAGAGAGAGATGGAAGTGAAGGATTGGATGACGTTAGGGGATACTGCTATTAGTTTTAATATATGTTTTTTTCAGGCGCATGTGTTGGTGTGTGTGTGTGTGTGTGTGTGTCTGTGTGTTTGTGTGTGTGTAATTGGCTAGCATCCGATGTGAAATAAATTTATGCAGTTGATTACTGTGGCAATATTTCTAAATATGCAATAGGATGGCATCTAATATATTGTTCAGCAATGTAGTTGATGTGTATGGCAATGTTTCTAAATACATGCAACTCTTCAGTTATAGCTATTGCTTGAAAACGGCTTAAGGGAGGGTATGTAGTATTTTCTGGACCCCCCTCTCCCTTATGTTTATCCCCATTAGCTTTGAGATTTTAAGACGTTCGCCCCATTAGTTTGTCGATTTTAAGACCTTCCGTCCCAATACTTTATCAATATCAAGACCTTTCGTGCAATTTAGGTGTTGATTTTTTCCTGACGAGCGATATTCGAGGTTGTAGCTTAAGGGAAACCGGCCTTCGGCCGGCACATTTAACTTGAAGGGGGTCTTTAGGGTGTTTTTTTAAGCTCGATGGAGGTCTAGGGAATGAAATAAAATCCTCCCTTAGGATGAGGATGAGTAAATTTTTCGATAGCTTAAAAAGATATAATAATAACAAATAAATACATAAATAAATAAATAAAGGAGGCTATAGGTCCCTTAAAGAAATAAAACCTGTTTGGGAATAAACTCAGTAATAGATGTTTTGTTAAGGCTCCTGTACTCTCTCAGTGTATTATGACGCCAAACTCTCCTTATTATCTGGCGAATGTTAAACTCATAAACTCAGTAATAGATGTTTTGTTAAGGCTCCTGTACTCTCTCATTGTATTATGACGCCAAACTCTCCTTATTATCTGGCGAATGTTAAACTCATAAACTCAGTAATAGATGTTTTGTTAAGGCTCCTGTACTCTCTCATTGTATTATGACGCCAAACTCTCCTTATTATCTGGCGAATGTTAAACTCATAAACTCAGTAATAGATGTTTTGTTAAGGCTCCTGTACTCTCTCAGTGTATTATGACGCCAAACTCTCCTTATTATCTGGCGAATGTTAAACTCATAAACTCAGTAATAGATGTTTTGTTAAGGCTCCTGTACTCTCTCAGTGTATTATAACGCCAAACTCTCCTTATTATCTGGCGAATGTTAAACTCATAAACTCAGTAATAGATGTTTTGTTAAGGCTCCTGTACTCTCTCAGTGTATTATGACGCCAAACTCTCCTTATTATCTGGCGAATGTTAAACTCATAAACTCAGTAATAGATGTTTTGTTAAGGCTCCTGTACTCTCTCAGTGTATTATGACGACAAACTCTCCTTATTATCTGGCGAATGTTAAACTCATAAACTCAGTAATAGATGTTTTGTTAAGGCTCCTGTACTCTCTCAGTGTATTATGACGCCAAACTCTCCTTATTATCTGGCGAATGTTAAACTCATAAACTCAGTAATAGATGTTTTGTTAAGGCTCCTGTACTCTCTCAGTGTATTATGACGACAAACTCTCCTTATTATCTGGCGAATGTTAAACTCATAAACTCAGTAATAGATGTTTTGTTAAGGCTCCTGTACTCTCTCAGTGTATTATGACGCCAAACTCTCCTTATTATCTGGCGAATGTTAAACTCATAAACTCAGTAATAGATGTTTTGTTAAGGCTCCTGTACTCTCTCATTGTATTATGACGACAAACTCTCCTTATTATCTGGCGAATGTTAAACTCATAAACTCAGTAATAGATGTTTTGTTAAGGCTCCTGTACTCTCTCTGTGTATTATGACGACACACTCTCCTTATTATCTGGCGAATGTTAAACTCATAAACTTAGGAAGGGTATGAGGTGGTAAAAGGGGGCCTAGACATTGAATTTACCTCTTGTATATTGAGAGGTCTATCATAAGCTTCATCAAATCGTTCAACAATAGCCAGAATACAATGGAAAATATAATTCCCGCTTAATAGGGCAAATTGCAATATCATGACTTTGATTGCATTGCGTTTTGAGGGTTTCATTTGCACTACGATCAGAGACTGACTATACTGTATTTTTATTTTGGGAATTGGTTATGTTGAATTTGGCGACAACTGTTCCAAAGCTGAATGTCCCATGAAGTGTTGAATCATCTACAAAGGAGTGAATGGGCCAATAAAATACCCTCATTGTTCCCTGATTAAATAGCACTGTATGAATATTCCCATATTCAAAATATGCTATAGGGGTGCAATGCCTGGTGAGTTATCTGCTCAACAGGTGGCGTTGTCTGTGTGTAAGTGTGAGAGTCCGAGTGTAGGAGGTGATACAGTGAAGCACGGGAACGAGGTGGCTTCAGAGATGGGGTCGTTTCGGGCCATGAGTGAGCACCGTGCCTCATGTGAAGGCAAGATGGCAGGTGCTCGTTGTACTCTACGTGCTTCACATGTCTCACTCCCTAGAATGGAACAAGACCTCACGGGCTTCATTGTAAAGTGGTGAATGTTAAGGCTCTCAGCCTATGCTCGAGAGGAAGTAAGTTGGAATATAGAAAAAAAAAAAAAATAATAAAAAAAAATAACACACAATAGTTAATATTTATAACAAAGGAGTGAATGGGGTTATAAATAACACACAATAGTTAATATTTATAACAAAGGAGTGAATGGGGTTATAAATAACACAATAGTTAATATTAATAACAAAGGAGTGAATGGGGTTATAAATAACACACAATAGTTAATATTTATAACAAAGGAGTGAATGGGGTTATAAATAACACACAATAGTTAATATTAATAACAAAGGAGTGAATGGGGTTATAAATAACACACAATAGTTAATATTTATAACAAAGGAGTGAATGGGGTTATAAATAACACACAATAGTTAATATTAATAACAAAGGAGTGAATGGGGTTATAAATAACACACACTAGTTAATATTTATAACAAAGGAGTGAATGGGGTTATAAATAACACAATAGTTAATATTTATAACAAAGGAGTGAATGGGGTTATAAATAACACACAATAGTTCATATTAATAACAAAGGAGTGAATGGGGTTATAAATAACACACAATAGTTAATATTTATAACAAAGGAGTGAATGGGGTTATAAATAACACACAATAGTTAATATTAATAACAAAGGAGTGAATGGGGTTATAAATAACACACACTAGTTAATATTTATAACAAAGGAGTGAATGGGGTTATAAATAACACAATAGTTAATATTTATAACAAAGGAGTGAATGGGGTTATAAATAACACAATAGTTCATATTAATAACAAAGGAGTGAATGGGGTTATAAATAACACACAATAGTTCATATTAATAACAAAGGAGTGAATGGGGTTATAAATAACACACAATAGTTCATATTAATAACAAAGGAGTGAATGGGGTTATAAATAACACAATAGTTCATATTAATAACAAAGGAGTGAATGGGGTTATAAATAACACACAATAGTTCATATTAATAACAAAGGAGTGAATGGGGTTATAAATAACACACAATAGTTCATATTAATAACAAAGGAGTGAATGGGGTTATAAATAACACAATAGTTAATATTTATAAAAAAACAAAAAAAGGGGGGGGAGAGAGAGAGAGAGCACTAACTTGCCATAGCTACTTAATAATACAAGCAGCAGGTGTGGTACTGTAATGTGATCCTTGTGAAGCTCCTGCATTTAAGGGGAGATTTTTATTTGACAGATTTATTTTCTGGACCCCTTTCTCCCTCATGCTTAGCACCATTAATTTTGAGATAGGAAGAGGTTCACCCATTTAGTTTGCTGATTTTAAGAAGTTTCGCCCCATTTCTGTCAATTATAAAACCTTTCGTGCCATTTAGATGTCGATTTTGTCCTGGCGAGCGATGGTGAGCATGTAATTTAGGAGGAATCGACCTTCGGCCAGGACATTTCTATATCGAAAAATGTACACATTTATCTTGAAGAGGGGTCTTTGAGGTATTTTTGTTAAGCTTGATGGAGGTCTTGGGAGCAAACTAAACATCTCCCCTTAAGAAGTGGACACCAGTACACGTATATGTTTGTTACAATGATATATGGAGATTAACCCTCTGAGCACCAGCGACGTTTGTTATATTATATTCTAACTTTATTTAGACGATAGTATGCAGCTTATGAAGGATTTGTGGTAGTTGAAAGAGTGGGGTGAGAGAGTTTGAAGCCATATAATTGCTAGATGTCCTTCCTAAGCTGAATAATATCGTCTAATAGTTGCCAGAATATGATGGAAAGGACGCCCCTGGTACTGAAGGGGTTAAAGGGACTAATTATGATAATCCATAGTTGGGAGGCTTTGATAATAGGGAGAGAAATGTTTAACCCCTTCTGCACCGGGATGTCTTTTAATATTTTATTCTAGCTATATTCAGACGATTTTGTGCAGTTTAAGAGAGATTTGTGGTAGTAAGTATGGTTAAGTGTAAGATAGTTCGAAGCTTGTTAATTGCTGGAGGCCCTTTTTAAACTTAATAACATTTTCTACCAGTTGCCAAAATATAGTGAAAAGGACGTCGGCGCCACAGAAGGGTTTAAGAAGTATCAAAAACTTTTCTATTCTTTACCATGTAGATCAAATGATTCTTGATATTATTGGTTGATTAGGTAAAGTTTGGCAGTGGTTGATCATTCGTGCTGGAATCCATATTGTTTGTCACTGATTTTATAATATATATATATATATATATATATATATATATATATTTATATATATATATATATATATATATATATATATATATATATATATTTAATTATATATATATATTATATATATATATATATTATATATATATATATATATATATATATATATATATATATATATATATTGTTACGACCGGGGCTACAAATAAAACAAGGGCACTTAATGATTGGACTAGTAATAGGGCACTATGCAACAACGGTACGCTAGATCCAAACCCTTGAACTTATATGCCGGCGAACAAAACACTTATACCCTGCGATAGCAGGGTATCCTTAACTGGGCATACATGTACTCTACTTCAGGCTAACCCACACTGGTATAGCCTGATAACAAACAAGATGCAAGTTACGTTAAAATGCATAAACAGGAATCTATGGAAAGATCAATTAAATCACTGTAAAATTTAATACAATAAAAAGATGCTTCAATACAGTTACTCTAAACAACAATAAACTCTTCACTCCTATCTGACAGACAGTGAAGTATAGTCCTACAGCATAGACCTGGAAACTTCTGAAGAAAGTCTGATGCTCATAAGATGCTCGTATCTAATCTTGAACTATGTAAAGGCAGGAGGCAGGACACCACACGTGTAAGTCGAATACACTTAAAGATAGGACATATAATGTTAACTGACACGAGAATACTATAAATGCGCAACGGTAGCAATGCTCGACACTAAAAGAAGTACTTCCTCATCAACGAAACAGTCTGCTATGGTTGTGCGGCTCAGCAACAACCTAGACTAATAAATGCTGTGAATAATAATGCGTACATATCAAAGAGCTTATATTAAATACTAACAAGTGTCTACTCGATTAATAATGTCTAGCTGGGATACTCTAGGTAAGGAACTGGGGTTGAGCAAGACAGGCTCGTAGCCTAGCGATGTCCTTAAGACTGCATCCTTTAAGTTACGTTAATTGACTAGGGTGGTCTCTCGATAGATCCAGATCACAAGTATCTGGTTCTATCCTGGCGACCCTCTAAAGACAAGCAAAGAGGCAGCAAAGTGTGGAACTGGTACAGGCCAAAGCCCTCAGTCAACACAATGCTGCACTCGCAAAGGACGCAACCGAAAAGACAACCCAGACTACCACAGGACCGGTCGAAGTCGTGTAGGTATTAGCAAACCGTACACACATCGGATACAACGACTACAGTTACCCTATCCCAGTCTAGCATTAAATAAAAGAGCAGAAACACTAAATCAATAATGGAGACACACAAGTTCTTAACCTATACTAACTAAGAACCCTCAAACCTATTCTAAGTACATGTAAATATCTCTGAGGACGGCGCATGCAATGCAATGGGCCGGCTATGAAAACCGTATGCAGAACTCAAGGGGATAAGTAATTGAATAAAGGCGAGAAGTAATGGAAAAGAAGAATCAAGTGAGAGAAACAGTGGTAAAGGGGGTGATCGGGAGAGATTATGCAAAGGGATGTTAGAAACACGCGCGCCAAGCCTGTCCTGATGAGGACAGCTCCTGGGAACCCTCATGGAGGAGGTTAGTTACACAGGAGACCGCAAGGCGCGATGGTTGGCCAATCACAAGTCGAGACGTCACAAGACAGCAGGCGTCCTTAGGAGGCGCCAGGATCTGCCAGCCGATCAAGGGCGTGGGAAAGCCCGCGCGCGAGCGGGAAAACTCCTCCGAGCGAGGGAGGTAGCACATACATACACACGCACATATTACCACCACGCTGCCTACATCGCTCTTTCTCCTTAACTTTACACAATGCATCTTATATTCTACTAATGATATAAAATACTTCCCGTTGTCACAGACGAAAACAAAGACCACCACTGGACTGTCTGTGACAATGCGAGTACTAGGAAAGAAAGAACAACATTATCTGATAACTGTAGCCCATTTCGATGTCCCTGGCGAGCGCTAGTGGCTGACGAGAGGCTATTCTGCCAACGCTGGTAGACGTCACAATATATTTATATATATATATATATAAACTGTATATATACACAATGTTGAGGATACTTTCAAGTTCTTTGTTAAGGGTAGAGTGGTTATTTGGTTGGGTCCATTTATCTATATATTAATTTATTTTATTAGTTCCCTCACTAGACCTTCATCAAACTTAAAAACAAACACCCTGGACACCCTTCAAGAACAAAATGTACATGCTTCGATAGAAAAATTTCCCGGCCAGGGGCAGGTTACTCTTAAATTTACAGGCACGCTGTCGCTCGCTAGGAAAATATCGACACCAAAATGGCACGCAAGGTCTTGATATTGACATAGAAATGGGACAAATGGTTATAAAATCGACACACTTATGATTCGAACGTCTTACGATCTGAAAACCTATGAAAGTATACATGAGGAAGAATGGGGACCAGAAAAACGGCCCATCTCCCCTTAATAGTACATGTGTTTGTTTGGCCAGATGGATCAGCCAAACAGTCTTTTGGGGGAATTGGGAAAATGTTCGCCTCATTCCAAGACAGTGGAAGAAATGGACTGAACGCATGGAGAGAAAAGTTTGGCCAAAAGAGAAGCAAGTTCGTATGTTCTTAGTTCCTCAATTTACTGGTGGGGTGAAGCGATGGGGCTATGCGAGAGAGAGAGAGAGAGAGAGAGAGAGAGAGAGAGAGAGATTACAATATATCCATTGGTCTGATTACTCTTGGTATACAACTGGCTTTGTTGATGGTGTGTTGAGTGGCGCGGAAATAGTGACTGCTACGGTATACAATATATATATATATATATACATACATTATATATACTGTATATATATATAGATAGATATATATATATATATATACTGTATATATATATATATATATATATATATATATATATATATATATACTGAATATATACTGTATATATTCTTAATTCAAAATGTCTTAAGCATTTCTCTTCTCATAATCTACTCTCAGATCTCCAGTATGGTTTCCTTAAGGGTCGCTCTACTGGTGATCTTCTTTCATATCTTACTAACTCCTGGTCATCCTCCTTTAGGGACTTCGGTGAGACTTTTTCTATTGCGCTAGACATATCGAAAGCCTTTCATTAAGTCTGGCACAAATCTCTATTTTTCAATTTGCTCTCCTTCGGTTTCTATCCCTCTATCTGTACCTTTGTCTCCAATTTCCTTTCAGACCGCTCCATAGCTGCAGTTGTGGACGGCCATCGCTCACTTCCTCAACCTATCAACTCCGGTGTTCCTCAGGATGCTGTCCTGTCACCAGTTCTCATTCTAATATTCATTAATGATCTTCTCAACTGTACATATAGTCCTATCCACTCATATGTTGATGATTTTACCTTACACTATTCAACTAGTTTTCACATCAACTCAGCATGTAATCACTCAAAAACTCAAGAAACAGGGCCATGGTACGCCTTCTAATCTAACAAATATCTCTGTTTGGGGCCGAGAGTTTCTTGTCACTATCAATGCGTCGAAGCCCCAATTTTTCCATCTACCTACTCATTTCAATCTTCCTCAAAACTATCAGTTGCTCTTCAACAATACAGAATCGTTCTATATTTTCGTGGACAGAAGTAGAGAAAACAATAGAGAATATATATATATATATATACTGTATATAACAGACTCCATAAATGGTTGACAGAGAGAGAGAGAGAGAGAGAGAGAGAGAGAGAGAGAGAGAGAGAGAGAGAGTGAGTGAGTATGTGTGTGTCTGTATGAGGGGCCAAATATTGTAACCCCTTCTGTACCGGCAACGTCTTTTTAACTTTATTCTGGCTACTATTAGACGATTTTCTTCAGCAATTAACAGATTTCGAACTATCTCACTTAACCTTTTTTACTACAACAGATTCTTCTTAAACTGCACAAAAACGTCTAAGCATATACTATACTATATACTCAAGCAAGTCAAAAGTGAAATATAATGTCGCTGGTACATATGTGGTTAAGCCGAAGAAATACTGGATGTATTGACGACACTCAGAGGTTGACGTTCAACTGTTTACACATTAAGTATTACCTAAACATTTACTAATACACACTCCCACGTGACAGAAACAAACAAGGGACTGAATTTCTCAAAGAGGGGCTCCAGTCCTGAAGTTATTCTTGATTTATACCCATTGAATACCTGTAACGAAATGTCCATTATTTTTTCTAACAATTTGACGTTTTGTTTAAGCTTAGAAAGGACGTATATCAATTAAAAGGATGCAGAATATGTCAATTAATCCTTTTAGCAACCATATATCTTTCATAAGGTCTATACAATTATGTAAATGTAGCTGAAATCCAATAAAAGAGACGTCACGGGTACCGTATGGGGATAAGTGTGCTGGCTTAATTATCCAATACGGTTGATAGCCTCTGAAGTCCTATTTTAACTAACTAACAAGCAAACGGTGCTATTCCTCCCTCTCCGCCCTCCTCTCTCTTACTTATGCCTAATATCCTAATCTCTTCTAAAGATGTACTTTCTACCCTCTCTGGGCTTAACACTAATAAGGCGTACGGTCCGGACGGTGTTCCTCCTGTTGTTCTCAAAAACTGTGCTTCCGTGCTGACTCCCTGCCTAGGCAAACTCTTTCGTCTCTGTCTATCCTCTAACGTCTTCCCTTCATGCTGGAAGTTTGCTCACATTCAACCTGTCCCAAAGAAGGGTGACCGCTCTCAACCCTCCAACTATCGTCCAATTGCTCTTATCTCTTGTCTTTCTAAAGTTTTTGAAACTATTCTTGCTTCCAAATTTCTTAAGCATTTCTCTTCTCATAATCTGCTCTCAGATCGCCAGTATGGCTTCCTTAAGGGTCGCTCTACTGGTGATCTTCTTTCATATCTTACTAACTCTTGGTCATCCTCCTTCCGGGACTTCGGTGAGACTTTTTCTATTGGACTAGACATATCGAAAGCCTTCGATAGAGTCTGGCATAAATCTTTAATTTCTAAACTACCCTCCTTCGGTTTCTATCCCTCCATCTGTGCCTTTGTCTCTAATTTCCTTTCCGGCCGTTCCATAGCCGCGGTTGTGGACAGCCATTGTTCACTTCCTCACCCTATAAACTCCGGTGTTCCTCAGGGCTCTGTCCTATCTCCTATTCTCTTTCTAATTTTTATAAATGATCTCCTTAACTGTACCTTAATTCCCATCCATTCATACGCAGACGACTCAACCTTACACTACTCCATTAGTTTTTCAGAACGCCCCAGCCAGCAATCCCTCAACGACAAACGTAATGAAGCCATAGAACTCTTAAATTCTGATCTAAATACTATTTCCAATTGGGGCAGAGAAAACCTTGTTAACTTTAATGCTTCCAAAACCCAATTTCTCCATCTATCTACCCGTCAGGATCTCCCAGCGGACTATCCCTTATTCTTCAACAATACAAAAATCAACCCTTCATCTTCTCTCAATATTCTTGGTGTCTGTTTTCTTCTGCTCTCATTTGGAAGGACCATATTACCAGTCTTGCTAAGGCAGCCTCCAAGAAGCTGGGTGTGCTCAACCGCCTTAGGGGGTTCTTTTCCCCTGCACAGCTTCTTGCTCTGTACAGGGGCATAGTGCGCCCTTGTATTGAGTATTGTTCACATGTGTGGGGAGGTTCCTCTCACACCGCTCTCCTAGACAAAGTTGAAAGGAAGGCCTTTCGTATCATTAACTCCCGTCCACTCACCAACTCTCTGCAATCTCTCTCTCTCCGCCGCAATGTTGCATCTCTCTCGCTATTCTATCGCTACTATAATAATCAGTGTTCCTCAGAGCTATCCCAGTGCATACCACCTCCTTTACGTAGGGCACGTGGTACCCGTCTTGCAACTCAATCCCACCCCTACTCTGTGCAACTCTCCAACCCAAGAGTGAAACGTTACTCTCAAACTTTCTTCTACTCAACAGCTGAGCTCTGGAACTCTCTCCCAGAATCAGTCTTTCCCTCTTCCTATGACTTAAATTGCTTCAAACTCCGTGTGTCCAGGCATTTTGGCTCGAACGTCCCTTGATTTTGGCCCTGTCACTCTTTCAACTATGGGGGAGGCACTCGCTATAGGCAGTTATGCCTTTTGCCTCCCTCAATCACATAGAAAAAAAAAAAAAAAAAAAAAAACACTAACAAATTAGTCCCTCTATCTATGCCTCTCCTGATCATCAATACTCCCACCTCTCTCTCTCTCCTGATCATCATTACTCCACCACAACACACACCTCAGTACCTCAACAAAGGTTAACACATAACACCAATTAATATCGCAAGGCACCCGTTCCTCCACCGCTGACAGCCTCTCTCTCTCTCTCTCTCTCCTGATCATCATTACTCCCCCACCACACACACCTCAGCATCCCAACAAAGGTTAACACATAACACCAATTAATATCGCAAGCCACCCGTTCCTCCACCGCTAACATTCTCTCTCTCTCTCTCTCAACATTGCCTGTTGTGGTAATTTGTTATTGTTTTCATACTTCTTTCTTGAATTTCCTTAATTTACAATTTACGTTTCTTTCTCATCAGCCTTATCCTTCCATCATTGTATAGATGCCTCTTTAAGTACATTGTATAGTGTACAGTGTACATTGGTCTTCATGTGGCTTAGTCGATGATTTGATAGTTGTTGTGTTGTTACAATATGTTATTAATCTGATACGTTTGCTTCAGGGAAGGTTTTTAGTTTACTCCCTAGACCTCCATCATTCTTAAAATAATATCCCCTAGACCCCCCATCGAGATTAATTTGTAATTTTTTTACGGTAGAAAACAGACTCGCTTTCGCTCGCCTGGAAAAAAATCGACAGCTAAAGGTCTTAACATTGACGGAAATGGGGTGAAGGGTCTGAACATCACCAAACTAATGAGGCAAGCGTCTTAAAATCTCAAAGTATTGGGGCTAAGCATGAGGGAGATGGAATCCAGAAAAAACACCCGCTTGAGGGAAATTTTCACTCAAGCGGGTGTTTTTTCTGGATTCCATCTCCCTCATGCTTAGCCCCAATACTTTGAGATTTTAAGACGCTTGCCTCATTAGTTTGGTGATGTTCAGACCCTTCACCCCATTTCCGTCAATGTTAAGACCTTTAGCTGTCGATTTTTTTCCAGGCGAGCGAAAGCGAGTCTGTTTTCTACCGTAAAAAAATTACAAATTAATCTCGATGGGGGGTCTAGGGGATATTATTTTAAGAATGATGGAGGTCTAGGGAGTAAACTAAAAACCTTCCCTGAAGCAAACGTATCAGATTAATTCTCCCATTCAATTATTCACATCACTGTCGATATTGCATCCTAACAAGAGGGATTCCAATTTCAAGGTCAAAATCCATGATATTTTATTTTATTTTTTTATATATTATTTATGTTTAAAACAAAAAAAAGACACATTTGTTCAAAATATATTCGATCATCAGACTTAGTTCAAAGACTTGGCCATGAAAACGATATAATAAACAAGCTAACTGGGATGACGGGTCCAAGGCCCTAGTGTAGTGACCTGAAGAAGCTATCTGGAAAACGTTGTCACTAAAGTGTTTCTCCTCATGAACACATGAAGAAGCTATCTGGAAAACGTTGTCACTAAAGTGTTCCTCCTCATGAACACCTGAAGAAGCTATCTGGAAAACGTTGTCACTAAAGTGTTCCTCCTCATGAACACCTGAAGAAGCTATCTGGAAAACGTTGTCACTAAAGTGTTCCTCCTCATGAACACCTGAAGAAGCTATCTGGAAAACGTTGTCACTAAAGTGTTCCTCCTCATGAACACCTGAAGAAGCATTCTGGAAAACGTTGTCACTAAAGTGTTCCTCCTCATGAACACCTGAAGAAGCTATCTGGAAAACGTTGTCACTAAAGTGTTCCTCCTCATGAACACCTGAAGAAGCTATCTGGAAAACGTTGTCACTAAAGTGTTCCTCCTCATGAACACCTGAAGAAGCTATCTGGAAAACGTTGTCACTAAAGTGTTCCTCCTCATGAACACCTGAAGAAGCTATCTGGAAAACGTTGTCACTAAAGTGTTCCTCCTCATGAACACCTGAAGAAGCTATCTGGAAAACGTTGTCACTAAAGTGTACCTCCTCATGAACACCTGAAGAAGCTATCTGGAAAACGTTGTCACTAAAGTGTTCCTCCTCATGAACACCTGAAGAAGTTATCTGGAAAACGTTGTCACTAAAGTGTTCCTCCTCATATGGCATTTACATTCATCTAATGTAATATGTAGATACATAACATGTTGGCTAATAAGGAAGTTCACGTTGTACACACACACATACACACACACGCATACACACATACTGTACGCATAGGGGTCATCAATACACCACCTCTCGCTATTTCTCGCCAATTTAATTCTACTCGCATCAATATTGCATCAAACTCTCTCTCTCTCTCTCTCTCTCTCTTACACCAGTAGTACAATCATTAATTTCAGAGCTTTCACAGCATATATCTCCTCCCTTACGGAGAGTAGGTAGCACCTGCCTTTCTATCCTTTCTCACCCGTATTCTGTGCAATTCTCTATCCTAGTACTGAACCAATTTTCCCAATCACTTTTCACTCATCTCTTTCTGTACCGGCGACGTCTATTATTTTGTTTTATTCTTTGCTATATTTAGACGATTTTGTGCAGCTGAAGAGGGATCTGTGGTAGTAAAAAGAGTTACTTGAGATAGTTCGAAGCCTGTTAATTGCTGGAGGCCCTTTTTTAACTGGATACAAGCGTTATATATTATCCAGAAAAAGTTAAACAAAATGTTGCTGATATAGAAGGGGTTAACACGAAAATTATATAACTTTCTCCCTCCACACACAAACACAGACGCGCGCGCCAAGCCTGCACACCCAGACTTGATATCTCTCCCACAATATAGTTATGAAGCATTAAAGTGGTATCACTAGAAAAATTACCATTGATTTTCAATGGTCATCTTTTTTCAGGCAACATTTCGAAGATCGTGTCCAGTGGTATCGAAAACTAGCCTGAAAATAGATGAAGTCATTGTTTTTATAGTTGCCACACCAATGTTGATGATCATGGTTGAAGGAAAAATTGCTTTTGTGATACCGGTTTACAGTTACTTGTACATTATTGTTGTATTGAGAACGCCTGTGGGTTTTAAGTTAACCCACAGAGCCCGGGCGTACTGTTCAAGGTATGCTCGGAGCCCCCCTCGTGGAGCCTCGGCATACTGATAAAAGGTACAGGTTTGAATTCGTCAGTCAGTCAGCTATTAGTGCTTGAGACGGCCAAATGCAATCCGTCGAATATTTTCTGTAGTCCGAATCAATGCATTAAAGCAGTGGATAGTAACTTAAGAATGGTTACTATAGTGAAATAAGTCTATAATCAATAAGCAGTAATCGATGTAATCAATTATCATCCATAATCTATTATCAACAATCACTAGTTAATTGAGAATATAAACTGAAGCTGTCTACGCCTGAACGCCGATGAATCAATCAAAGAAGCCTAGTCATGAGACCTAAACCCCACTTTTCATGTGTCACCCTAAGTGATAACCACTTGGTGTACAATGTTCTAGTCGTCACCCATCTTAAGATAACAGCGAGTGCTGTCTCCTGATATGTATATGTATATATGGAGATCATATCACAAATACGTGTGATCAAGTTATGTAGTAAAACTCACAGGAAAATTTAACAATGGAACTTCAATATTTCATCTTCTCTCTGAAGTCATCTCCAGGGAAATATCCTGAAGATGTCTCAGGCCAGCACAAATTCGAACCTGACTTGGCAAGAAGAATATAACCCAATATTGAATTCCATAAAATTATATCACTGAAACTGGAACTCGACCCCGTTATTTTTTATGATCTACTTCTGCTTTAATGCCACTTTTCCACACGTTCTTCTCTATACCTACTTGATAGAAAAATGTTTGCGGGAGCTAGATTGAGAGATTGTTGTTAAACATACATATAATGATATTTAGTAGAGTGAATATAACAGTTGAACGAATGGAAGATGAAAGGCTTACAAAGAGAATATGGGAATGTTGAGTGGTACTTGAAAAGTAGACAGAATGGATAAAAAACACCATCTCAGGAAGAGCACTTTATTGACAACGTTTCGCAGATAGCTTCATCAGGTCACTAACAAATACTGGTACATAGGAGGCCTTAAATATCCGTCATGACAGGTGGCGGGGGAGGAGTGGGGATGCAGGGGGTTGGGACGGAGGAAGGAGGCAGGACAGGGAGGGGCCAGAAGCATGGGGGGAGGTGAGGCGGAGACTAGATATGGGTAAAATACATCCGAAGGCACAAGCAAAATCAGACATACAAACATGCATACAGGGTAACAACTCTACTAGTACAAATTAATAATAATAATAATAATAATAATAATAATAATAATAATAACATTAATAATAATAATAATACAAATAATGATAATATTAATCATAACAATTATAATATCAATCAATCATTTTGGTTAAGGTTGTCAGATAGTCAGGTTCAATAGCTCTACTAACACGAGAGTCTAAATTGGGGTAATCGGAAAGGGAGAGTTACAAGGAATACGTAGTGACTCCGAGATCATAAGCAAACTAAAGAGAGATTGTGAATTGCACTACAATCAAATCAGAGTATGCAAAGTAGCATCTACTAGCTCATGAAATGCTCTGCTAAGGAGCTATTTACAACTTCAGAGATAAGTTTTATCAAGGTAAAACTTATATTGAATATATAAAAATAATCCACACACAATAGTGGTAAACCATTTCATTGTTACGTGTTGTATTTGTATTGAAACTATAGCAAATGTATGCTTGTAAAAGTACGTGCTAAAGAAAGTGGGATCACCAACAAGGGCAAAGAAAGCAAAAACAGGGGCAACTAACCTGTTGCACCTGACACCATGACACCACCCACATGAGAGATTACTTACGGGAGCGTCAGAAATGCAGAGACATGTCGTGCTCCCACTCACCTCAATCAAGCACGCCCCTCTCACACCCAAGTCGCGTTGACCTCATACTGCCACTATAACTAAACCCACCTCAGCTCACACATATGTCATTAGCTCAGCACAGCCAAACTACTAGGCTTGAAAGACCTAGAACCCTCAAAGCAAGTATGGACAAGTTACACCTCCATAAGTTTCACATTTGTGCACCACGTCCTTAACCCACAAAACACATAAGCCTTACGGAATGGTCACTATAGCGAATGTGGTAGGCCTCACAGAACCTAGACCATTAAAATAAAACTTAAGAAACGCCCCAGGGTCACTCAAAACAATGGAATTCGCAAGTAGGTGAGATAATTCCCCTCTAGTACCTCCTAACACTCATCCTCATATGTCCCAACCCCCCCTTCCCCTCCTTTTCCCCCCCTCCTCAATTATCGGCTATTTTTCCTCTTATTTCTCTGATTTATCAGTTATTTTCCACGCAAATTATTCTCACGCGGTCTTGAAGAAATGGGGGAGTCATTCAAAGACCCTATAGTATTGTGAGATCTCTTCCGCGGAGCTCAGTGTGTTGTTAGACGTTGCAAAGGGAATATGCTTGTCTCTCAGCCGACCGTCTCAGAATACGACCGGGCGGCAAAAATATAAGTTTTTCAACCCTCAATTGCTGTTCCCACTTCTTTTAATACTCTTCAAGGTTCATATAATCATCATGTAAATAAAATATATGCACATGGAGAAGAAATAATGCTTTATATCATAAATATAACAAATTCTGTCAGAATCGAAAGGTAGAAATTACCCATTTTGGATTCTTATCCCTACCTCTATTTCGCGTTCTTCGGGTTAACACGGCAGATGCGACATGCCTTCCCTAAGGTTTTCCTGAGCGATGGTGAAATACCTTCCAGAAGCAAGATTTTCAACCGCCTACATGAACTGTGCCAACAGGATTAGGCGGTTGCAAATTGAATCAGGAATAGGCCTACATGGCAACTTATGACACCAAATATTATAATACACTTACACCTCATACACACCCATCTCTATTATCCCAGAGGTGGTGGCAGAGATATGGGACTGCCCCTCAACCTCTAATATATCCCATATACTATACATATACTATATGTGTACGGGGGAGTGAGTGAAGAGGCGCTAGATTGAGCGTAAGGCTTGCAAATATGATCGATAGCAAGGGGAGGAAGGCAAGATAAATGCCTCCCTCCCTTCCACCATCACTCAACCTCCTGACTTGCTTATACCGTACCTTACAACTTTATGTACTTTATTCTTTCTCTACAAATCATTTGTGGTTGCTCATTCTTATCATATGTCTTCATATGCCTTGTGATTCAATAATACTTCTTTATATGGGAGATATGAGGTATATTATATAATTCACCCCTCCCTCCTCTCGTCTGATGTGAGTTTCATTCACACGAGACAGGGTTACCAATCGTATGGATGGAACCTTCCCACACATGCGAACAATACTTGATACATGGGCACGCTGTGCCCCTATAGAAAGCAAGAAGCTGTGCGATGGGTGAAGAATACACAGAGACTGTTGAACTCTCCTAACTTCTGGGAAGCTATATTAGCGAGAGTTGTAATATGATCTTTCCAAGAAAGATTGGATGAAAAAGATACACCAAGAATATTCAGAGAATATGAAGGGTTGATTTGTGTATTGTTCAAAAGTAATTGGTAGTCAACTAGATGAATGCGACGGGTAGATAACAGGAGAAAATGGGTCTTGGGGGCATTGAAACTAACAACAAATTCTCTGACCCAATCAAAAATAATTGATAGATCAGAAGACAGGTGTTCTATGGCCTCGTCGGGTGATTTTTGGAGTGATTGCATGCTGGGCTGTTGTGAAAAACTAGATTAATAATGTAATGTAAAGTCATCAGCATATGAGTGGATAGGACTAGAGGTACAGTTGAGATCATTGATGAATATTTGAAAGAGAACTGGAGGACAGAACCCTGAGGAACACCGGAGTTGAAAGGTTGAGGAAGTGAGATATGCTCTTTCTCTCACTCACTAATTCACCTCACTTCTCTCTCTCTCTAATCCCTCACCACCTTCTATTCAGTCCCCCTCATTAATTTTACCAACGGCTTCCTTCCTCAATGAAAAGATCTTCCCACTCTCCAGCATTGTACAAAATGTATCTTCTTCCCTTCGCGGCTTCTCTCTCTCTCTCTCTCTCTCTCTCTCTCTCTCTCTCTCTCTCTCTCTCTCTCTCTCTCTCTCTCTCTCTCTCTCTCTCTCTCTAAACAATGCATAAGGTAATACATAGCGTAATACAATTCTCGAGATTTAAACAGCCACCTATGTGTGTGGCCCTTTTATAAAAACGTATAGCCTACTTATTGTCTAAAAAATAAATTACATCTGACCCTGGTCATGTACACACGTCCGCTGGTGCTGGCTGGCATGAGGCCTTAGCACCTCCACTAGTTCGTCACTGAAGAGCACCATCCTCGTGCTTCTGTGGACAGCAGGCAAAAGGAGCCTCAGCCTGACCAGATGTGGTATTCTTTAATCCTAGACCTTGTTAATCCCTTCTGTATCAGCTACATCTTTTTAATATTATGTTTGCTTTATTGAGACGATTGTGTGCAGTTTAAGAGGGATCTGTATTAGTAAAAAAGGGTTAAGTGAGATATTTCAAAGCCTGTTAATTGTTAAAGTGAATAATATTGTCTAATAATAGCCAGAATAAAGTTAAAAAGACGGCACCGTTAGTTAACCCGAGAGCGGCACGCTATTGGTAGTTCAAACCCTCCCGCCAAGCATGGATATTTATCTTCATTCCCGCCTAAAATCGTAATTTTACTATAAATATCGTTATTACTTATTCATATGCGCCTACTTTACGTTTAAAATGAAGATATTAACATATAACAGCAATAAAACAAGTGGGAATAATAGCCTATTTGGGGGGGGTTGGGGGAAGACAAATTATTGTCGACCCTTCAGTCATGAGGTGAGAGGCGAACGCGACTTATATCCTCTCTCTCTGAGGCCTGAAGGCAGACTGAACCCTCAGTCTTGCTTTTGTTCTCTTCCCACGCTCTCTATATGCGCAGTAGACGACCTAGGAACCGGGTTGGAGATATTGGCGCGATAAACAAACCGATAAACAGGGGAATTAAAAAAATAATAATTATAATTGAAAGGTGGGGTGGAAAGGAGTGGATTTTGACACATGTGGAGGAGTGATAGTAGGTATGGAGGGGATTTATCTCACCTACTTACATATTCCTTTGTTTTGAGTCCTACTTGGGTCTTTTAAAAAGTTTTTTTAGGCCTTGGATCTTAAGAGTCCCGTCGCCTTTCACCTCGAAAACCTCTTAGGAGGCTCGGCGCCGTTCCCGGGTTAAGGGTTAAGAATTACCAGTGCTGTAACATCCTGGCGGGGCTTCATAGAATCCAGTGACATCATATCCTGAGGAAGTAGTGGGTGATCTTTTTTTCCAAACTAGTAGCAAGTCTCATTGTTCAACTTTATCCAGTCTCTGAAGGTGTGTAGTCACACTGGACATCCATGCTAGGGCAGCAGATTCTAAGTTCGGTCTTTTCTGGACCTTATCATCATATTGTTTGTTTGTCAAGGAATCTTGCCACCCTGCTCATTGCAGAGACACGTAACGAGGTTTGATAGTCGATGTTGTTCAAGTGTTGGTCACGGCGTAGCTCACAGTCCACTACACTCCAAGTATTATATTGTAGGCTTGAAGTGATAAGGTGCCACCCCCTACGTGAATTCATAAGTACGACATTTTAGAAGAGGGTTACACAGAGGCCAACTACCCTTCCTGGGCTGGGGTCAGATCACCAGGTACGGTATCATAGCAAAGTTTGGAGGACACGAGGAAGGAAATAAGAGGATGCAGAATCAGGGAGAAGAAGAAGAAAATGGGAGGATGGGAGAGAGAAAGAGAGAAGAGGGCAAAAAGGTATGGGAGAACGGCATATCCAATCTACCTATTTTGGTAAGCAGAATTATATGCCTGATTTGTCACCAACCGGATTTTTTTGACCTTACCTGCATACCTTGTACCTTTTAACTTAATTGCATATCTTTTGTTTATCCTACACTAATTAAAATATCTATCTATTTACTGCCGGACACCATGATCCACGAAGGTGTGGCCAGGAACGAAACGCCCCCATAAACCTCTGTCCCCAGTCAGTCAACGCCCCTTCTCACATCCAGCATCGTATTCACGCTTATACTTCTTAACTCCATCCTTCCACCTCTCACACAGTTTACCTCTCCCTCTTTGTCCTTCCACCTCACTCCTGTACACTCTCTTGGTCATTCCCTGGCTTCCCATACGTTCCACATGACTGAACCATCTCAAGGTGTTCCTTTTCACACTTTCCAGCACATCTACATCCACACCACACCTCTCTCGTACTTCCTCATTCATCTGTCTATCCCTCCATGTAACTCCACACGCACTTCTCCACCAACATCCATACTTCGCTCTTGCAAGTCAGTGTCGGGATTACCGTACTGTCATGCAAAGACTTCTTTACTTCGATGCTGCCCACCCTATTTCTTGTTACTGCTTTCAGCATTCCTAGAACCCTCTTTCCCTGTTGCACCCTCTCCCGCAGTTCTTCATCCATACTCCCATCTTTACTCAACACACTGCCCAAATACTTAAATGATCTAACATTCTCCATTGCCTGACCGTTCAGCCTCACCTCACACTCTGTGGCTGCACCCCTTTCACAGACCATAATCTTGCTCTTCCCCCCATTTACCTTCAGATTCCGTTTTTTCATACACTGTTCCAAACGTATTTACCAAACCCTTCAACTCCCATTCACCATCGCTCATCATGACTGTATCATCAGCAAACAGCATTACAGGCAACTTCCACTCGTTTCCCTCCCTTATCAGCGGTACACCGACATCCAATGCTCTTCATTGTATTTCTTTCATGACTCCATCCATATATAAATATTGAACAACCATGGGGACATCACAAACCCTTGCTTTAACCCAACATTCAGATAAAAGTACTTGCTCTGCTCATTCTCCACACGCACTGACACCTTTGCACCATCATACATTCTCTTGATGAGACTAATTGATGAGATTCACTAATATTTGGCAAGCAATTGGCCAGATTGTCATTACCGTAGCCATTATAAATAGACTTTCATTCAAAATTAAATCAAGTTTTATATATGTACTATTTTCATTTCCTTACATAAAAGTCTCCGAAAATAATGTTATTTTTTAGTCATCTTCATTCATGTTTTGAATACTTCATAATACCTGTTTTCTTCTGCACCTCACTTCCATTAATTTCTATTAATTACGCAATAGTCCTCCACTTACATGAATATTCCCTCTATGGCTCTATCCCTCTATGAGAGAGAGAGAGAGAGAGAGAGAGAGAGAGAGAGAGAGAGAGAGAGAGAGAGAGAGAGAGAGAGAGAGAGAGAGAGAGAGAGAGAGAGAGAGAGAGAGAGAGAGAGAGAGAGAGAGAGAGAGAGAGAGAGAGAGGTGAGAGAGAGAGAGAGAGAGAGAGAGAGAGAGAGAGAGAGAGAGAGAGAGAGAGAGAGAGAGAGAGAGAGAGAGAGAGAGGTGAGAGAGAGAGGTGAGAGAGTAACGAGTCACTGGTTTTCCAATAACATTAGTTCCAATTATCCCCCAAACTTTCTCAGCAACATTTTCGTTCTTAGCCCATACAGTACCGGTGGCATCCTTGTCTTTACATTCTGGCTACTATTAGACGATTTTCATATGATTCAGAAGGACGTTTGCCCATTAAAAGACTACAAGCTATCTCAATTAATCCATTAAAAGACTACAAGCTATCTCAATTAATCCATTTAGCTACCATCTTTCCTAAGCTATATACATTTGTCTAAATGTAGCTGAAACCAATTATAAAAGACGTTGCTGGTACCGAAAGGGTTAACCCCTTCTGTACCTCAACGTCTATTTAATTATAATCTAGCTTAATTTAGACGGATTTATTCAGTTTCCAAAGGGCCTCCAGCAATTAACAAGCTTCGAACTATTGACCCTTTTAACTATCACAAATCTTTCTTAAACTGCACAAAATTCTCTAAATATAGCTAGAATAAAAATAAAAACACGTCACCGGTACAGAAGGGGTTAAAGGTGGTTTCACTCTAGCGATTTTGCCGTCAATTTTTACGGGCAATTTTAGTCTGGTAGATTCAATATTTAAGTTTCATAAGACTTAAGCTAGTTAGCATAATCTGCCTTCGAGATTCTGCTAAAGAATCTCAAACCGTACGGGTAAAAACTTGCTCATCGAGTGGTGATGGGCTGGTCTATCACACTGAGAGTTGAGCATTCTCTGCCTTACCCATAACTTACTCTGACTGTTCCTTTCGCTTATATATTTTCTAGATCACAAGTGCCGGCGTCTCTTCCGTGGATTGACCTCTCTACTACTGGGAGCCAAAGCGTCACATTTTCTTCCTTTGCCCCTAAACTTTCCCTTCATAATAATTAAGGGGCACAGGGCCCTGGGTGTGGCTTTGGTGTCCTGAGCGTTTCCGCACCCTCCTCATCCCCTCGCCTGGGAACGGCTTCGGTCGCCTGGGCTTTCTTAGTGGTAAGGCTGGGAGAGTTCTGTGGGGGCACTTGGTTATGGCCTTGGCCTTGCTCGGGGTATAGGGGTTGTTAGGTCAGACAGCCTGAGGAACAACAACAACAACTTGCTCCTCGAATATTGTCGGAAAATGCGTTCTTGTGACATCGCCCTTAAGGGTACGTCACACAGTCAGGAATGTGAGCTAGAATCACTAGGAGTAATGATTCCTGGTGATTCCTGGGAATACACCGCGAATGTCTGCAATTCCCCGTGCACTCACAACACCGTAGCAACCAGTGGGAGTGTACCTGGGAGTCACTTGGAATCACCAGGAATCACCGGGATAAAACCAGGAATGAAGTGCGAGTTATTGAAAAGTTGAACATTTCGGATTACTGTAATATACGAGTCAGTCGATAGGAGTAATATAGGAATCACTGGGAATTAGATAGGAGTCACTTGGAGTCACCGAGCATCACTGGGATTTGTTAGGAATGAGATGCGAGTATGTCAGGCATGTCCCCCATTGTGCACAGCCCCTATATAAGGGGCCCCCAAGCTGTGCCAAGCCACATGCACACTCACCACCGACCTACGGACACTATAACTACAGTCCTCTAATATCATCATTAAGTATTATGACTGTATTCATACATCATTACAGACATTAATATAATACGATAAGTCTGTATTATTATGTACCGTAAGGTCATGATATCAATGCTTACTATACTTTAAGAAACAAATATATTTAAACTATTGTCTAAATAGTGGATAGTTAATCCTTCCCACCCTCTTGTTTTCATGCGTTACCGAGTTCTGTAATATTTCATACGATTACCTAAAATAGGTAACACTTTCTAGGTTGTGTTACTTTGCTTAGGTTAGGTCAGGGGAGTTGCAGAACTTCTAGATTATTAACCGGTGACTACAACGGCCCCTAAACAACCAAGCCATGATTCCGCTGGCTCAAAGTTTACCCCGGCAACTACAACGCCCCTCGAAGTAGTAATCCAAACTCCACTCTCCACCACCAAGCGACATGACATTTCACAACACATACAAACACGTATCCACCACTCTCGTTATGTTAGGTAAGGGGAGTTGCAGAACTTGTAGACTACAAGTAGGGTATTGTAACATTGACCATACATTGTTCACATTATTTAATTACCTAAACTACCGTAATTTACTTCTCTACACACAATCACTGGGTGAATACAATGTCTTGTGGGAAATGTTTGAAAATTGGGCTGCCCGAGCGGAGTTACCAGGAGTATCAGAGAGTGACCCAGAGTGCCCATGGGTGCATGCAATCTTCCAAGAGTCATTACGTGATTTCCAGGACTGTGGACTCTTGGAAACTCGGCCTCACACTCCTGAATGTGTGAACTAGACTATATTGTTATAAATTTGGGCTGCTCGAGTGAATTTTCCAGGAGTATCAGGGAGTGACCCAGAGTGCCCATGGGAGCATGCAATCTTCCAAGAGTCATTACACGAGTTTTCGAGACTGTGGACGCTTGGAAACTCGGCCTCACACTCCTGAATGTGTGAACTAGGCTTTAGGCACACTCCAATTGTTTTCATTTGTCCTTATTTCTCTTATTTTCGTTATAGTTAGATATGATGTCATGTATGTATTTGATATATTGTTTTGCTCGTCAGTTGGACGCCAAGCACAACAGAACTAGATCTTAGGAACCCATGGTCGTCTACGTGGACCAACACAAAAATAACTATTAATTATTTCCTTAATTATACCTCCCACCTTCCTGTAACACCCTTCAGTATTCAGGGTCAAATATATATCACCTATCGGAAAATTCCCAGAAGCACAAGGGACTGGAGTTCTCGAAAAGGAGCTCCAGTCCAGACGTTATTCTTGACTTACAGTGTGCTGGCTTAATAATCCAGAAGAGTTGGTAGCCTCTGAAGTCCTATTTTAACTAACTAACCCCAGGAGGACAACCTCTACCTTTTACTCTTCTATTTTACTTGTTCTCTCTTCCTTTCCTTCTCTCTCATTCTTAGAGGCCTCTCACCTCCCCAACTTGTCTATCCCCCTTTAACTTTATAATATTACTTACTACTACTTTACTTCGATTTCTATCTTCCATCTACTATCATATAATTCTCAAGATTCCCTCCCAATGTTTCCTCCAACTAATCATACAGTTATCATTTATAATCTTTACTCAAACCACTGACTGACCAAAAATGTCAACAATACAAAAGAGGACAGCTCTCCACCTTTTACTCTAATACTTTGCTCTTTGTTCCTCCTTTACTTCTCTCTCATTCTTAAAGATCTCTCCCTTCCCCCATCTCCCCTTCCCCTTGCATAGTGTATACCATGACCTCCTTAACCCCTTCTGTACCGGCGACGTCTCTTTCAGTTTATTCTAGCCCTATGTAAACGATTTTGTGTAGCTTAGGGAAAATGTGTGGTAGCTAAACGGATTAATCAAGATATTTTGCAGCCTTTTCATTGCTTGAGGTCATTCCTAAACTAAATAAAATCATCTTGACAGAATATAATGGAAACAAAGTCACTGGTACTGAATGGGTTAACCCTTTCAGATAATGGCGAATGTTTACCTTTTGTTTTGGCTATAATTGGACGATGCTCATGCTTAGCACCACTGGCTTTTGCTATTTTGTTTAGATGTTCGCCTTATTAGTTTGGAGATCTTAAGAACTTTCACTCCAATTATGTCAATTTTAAGACCTTTCGTGCCATTTAGGTGTTGATTTTTTCCTGGCGTGCGAAAGCGAGCCTGAAATTTAAGTGAAATCAGCCTTCGTCCGGGAGTTTTTCTACCGATAAATGTACAAATATAACTTGAAAGGTGGTCTAAGGGGTGTATTTTTAAGCTTAATGGAGGTCTAGGAAATTTAAATTATGATAAAAAGATATATAAATCAGAAAATAAATACGCCCATCTCTCCCTTATGTATAATTAAATTAATAGGAGGAGGAAGTGTTTACCTCCATTTGTCTGATGCTAGTATGAGCGTCGCCAATTTCAGTTACTATAGCTATACCCTATTCCAAATAAGTAGGCCAACACTCTTCAACATTAACCTTTGTAACTCACAAACTACTTGAGTAATCGAGCTAATAGTTCTACCATTTGGGAAGGGTCAACCAGGGAATGGGTCTGGTAATGTACAACCCATTTGCTCTAGCCCTTTTCGAGTTACAGAGGTTAGAGCTCCCGATGTCTGGCCTACTTATAATGAATGGACTATAAATGTAGATACTAGTTAAAATTAATTAACCTATATGACTGGCTTTAGACTTTCTACCCAAGACTCACAAACTAAAACCTGATTTTGGCTACGAATCACGCAGGAATAATGTTCGTGTATCGCCGACCTCACTTACGTCCTACGCACCCAGGAATATCCTACTGTAATCACTATTTACTCATCTCACGCAATTTGCCTTTTGTCTTCTCCATGCACAGACAACACAAAATAAATCCATCCACTTTGGATTTATCATTCACACAACACTCTGGTCCACATATCTATCTATTTGTCATACACTCACACATGGAACACCTCAACACAATATACCACTTACGGGACAAAAAACAAAAACAAAACATATACAGTACACACATTCTCTCTCACACACGTAAATATTCGTATCAAATTTTGTTGTTATGATTTGTATTTATACATTTGTTTATTTGGTTTATTTACTCACTACAATTTAAGGCATCGTAGCACCCACCCTCTCCCCTTCTTCCATCACATCCCCCTATCCCCTCTTCTTTGTGCCCCTCTAATGGACACAATAGGAGAGGGGGAGTGGTGGGGGGCACATCATACCTTGAGTCCCCCCCCCCCCACCCCCACCACCACCACTCCTCCATTAATTTCTTGCCTGGGATCAATGGACTGGAAAAAATGGGTGTATTTTTTTAGGCCGTCGTGATGGAAGTCTGAGTGAGATTGGTGAGTGGTTGCATGGCTGAGTGAATGGTGAGTGGACTGTTGATTGATTATTTGTATTTGTTTTTGTATATTTTTTGTTCCTATGTGTATGAAGGAGACAAAACGCAAGTTGCCTGTAACGAGTATCTCTCCCAAAGCCAAAAGAGTGACAGAGAGCCAAATTCCAGGGACGTTGTGCTCAACATGCCTGGACACACGAAGTTTAAAGCAGTTTAAGTCATAAGATGAAGGAAATATTGATTGAGGGAGAGCGTTCTAGAGTTCACTAGTAGAGTAAAGTGTTAGGCAATATAGTTTTAGACGATATCGATCAACTGCAGACATTCTTTGCCTTCTTACGCGTCAAATCAACCAAGCTACAGACCAACATGGTGAAACACATACAAAAATACTGGACATATCAAAGGCATTTGATAGAGTCTGGCATCAATCCTTTTTGTCGAAGATGTCACACTACGGCCTTGCATCATTAATTCCACTAATTTCTTCTTATCTTCATAACAGAAAAATACGTGTAATGGTAGATGGCCTTTATTCTCAATTTCACTCAATAAATGCTGGTGTTCCCCAGGGATCAGTTTTAGCCCCAAATCTGTTCCTCATTCATATCAATGATATCATATCTACCACTCATAATCCAATACATTCCTACGCAGATGACTCAACACTCCACAGTTCCTTCACATTTACCAATTCTTTCACCCAACCCGATCATATAAATTCAAAAATAAACACTACAATTTCTCTGAACCAGGACCTTTCTATAATTAATGAATGGGGACAAAAGAATCTAGTTTCCTTTAATGCACAGAAAACCAAATACATTCAATTTTCTAACGGACAGAATCTCACTGACTCCCATATATTTGTTAATTATTTAAATATTCCCACTTCCCCTAGTATTGACATTCTCGGTGTAACATTAACTACTAACCTGAGCTGGAGACATTATGTTAGCAGCATTGCTAAGAATGCCT
>CM064567.1:51550569-51619675 GCA_032716605.1 Paralithodes platypus
GTGGGGTCGAAGCTGATTGGCTGCGTGTCGAGGGGCGTGGCCTAAGTTGTGTGGCGCCTGCAGAAGACGAAGCTGAAGGAGGTAGCGCGGGGGGCTGCGTCAAGGGCACCGGGGGGCGAGGAGGGGTGTTAGGTCCTGTAGGGTAGTGCCTTTTGGCAGAAGGAAGGATCTGAAGGTCCAGAATTTGGTTGTTGATGTTGGGATGTAAGGCTTGGATATATAAAGCTTCGAGTATAGGTAATCTCCTTGGGTCACTTTCTTTATCGAGTATGGTGGTGTGTTTCTCTAACTCGTTGCGTGTGAGGTGAGGGTGGTTAGCGGTGAGATAGTGGTCTTTGATGGCTCCAGCCTGAAGGTGAAGAGTTAACCGACGTGAAAGACGAGTCTGCGTCATACCAATATAGGAATGAGGTCCACAGTCCTCATAATTACAGGTATGTTGGTAAATGACGTGATCGTCGGTCATCGGGCTCTTTATCTTGGTGGAGGCTGGTTTGTTGCGGAGAACGAGGTTGGAGGTCTTGGGGGATTTGTAATAAATTATTAATTTGATTTTGTTTTCCGGGTTGGTTGGGTGGACATGCTTGGAGATTATTTCTTTTAAGACGGCCTCGTCATTTTTGTGTTCAGAGGACATGTAATTGCGGTAGAAGATCTTAATTTCATTGGGGGGGTCAATGTTGGGAGGGCTTTGGGTGTACCATTTCACAGGACAATGCCTCAACGGTGATAGTGAATGCCCCCGCCGTTATCTTCTATCCTCCATCTCCGCCTATGTTAGGAGAGCCCTCACGCACTGCTCTACCGGGGCCGACACCCACCAGGAACTAGAAAGACTATCCCAAGTTTTAGTAAATAACGGATACTCCAACTCCGACATCTCCAGCACCATCAACCACCATCTTGAAAAATGGTACACCCAAAGCCCTCCCAACATTGACCCCCCCAATGAAATTAAGATCTTCTACCGCAATTACATGTCCTCTGAACACAAAAATGACGAGGCCGTCTTAAAAGAAATAATCTCCAAGCATGTCCACCCAACCAACCCGGAAAACAAAATCAAATTAATAATTTATTACAAATCCCCCAAGACCTCCAACCTCGTTCTCCGCAACAAACCAGCCTCCACCAAGATAAAGAGCCCGATGACCGACGATCACGTCATTTACCAACATACCTGTAATTATGAGGACTGTGGACCTCATTCCTATATTGGTATGACGCAGACTCGTCTTTCACGTCGGTTAACTCTTCACCTTCAGGCTGGAGCCATCAAAGACCACTATCTCACCCCTAACCACCCTCACCTCACACACAACGAGTTAGAGAAACACACCACCATACTCGATAAAGAAAGTGACCCAAGGAGATTACCTATACTCGAAGCTTTATATATCCAAGCCTTACATCCCAACATCAACAACCATACTCTGGACCTTCAGATCCTTCCTTCTGCCAAAAGGCACTACCCTACAGGACCTAACACCCCTCCTCGCCCCCCGGTACCCTTGACGCAGCCCCCCGCGCTACCTCCTTCAGCTTCGTCTTCTGCAGGCGCCACACAACTTAGGCCACGCCCCTCGACACGCAGCCAATCAGCTTCGACCCCACCTATCGACCACCATCCCGCATCCAGTGCGCATGCGTGAAGCGGTTACCCCCTTTCTCTCTCCTAGTTTAGCCTTCCACCAATCGCAGACTTTTGCCCCCTGTTTTCCGCCTCCTCTGATCCTCCACCCTCTATATATACCCTTCCTGTTTACCTTTTATATCATTCCTTCCTTACTTGATAATGCTGGTTGTCCAGTGAAACGCGTCGTATATCCTGTATCTTCATGTACTCTAATGTAACCCTGTACCACCATGAATTTTGCTCATCTCCTTCATCTACTTCCTGCCACCCAGCGAAAACTCATCAGAGACCTGGAAACTTTGAATAATAAAATTTCCAACGCAGAAATTGCCATTTCTTTCAACCTCGTATGTATTAAAGAAAATTTATTACCTGGCTTTACCAATATATATATATATATATATATATATATATATATATATATATATATATATCTAGCTAGCTAGCTAGCTAGCTATATGTATCTCTCTCTCTGTAAGTGTGTGCCTTAAAGATATACATTGATGTGTTGTGATCAATAATGTATCCTTGTAATGTACACTCACGGCGGTAAGTCGTAGACCAGGGTTGTGCCAAAGTCCTAGCCACACACTAGCAGCAGGTTCGAACAATTTCTACCTTTGCTGGTTCAGCGGGCACAACGCCAGTGAAAAAAGTGCATTGATACTTAATAAGCTCCGCCCATACACAGTTGCGTATGTATAGGCATATGTAACGGCAACAAAACAGAACACGGTAATAGTGATTATTGTATTCTGATATATTTATATATTTATTTATTTATTTATTTATTTATTTATTTGTTGTAGTTCCTTACAGTTGAAATGCCACTGTTTGCATTACAAATGATCAAACTATAACGTGCATTAACATTTCTGTAATTAGGTAGACTACATTATACAATATAAAATCTGTTTAAACGTGTTTGGAAGACATATTTAGTAATCTTGAATGGGACAATAAAGGAATAATTGTTAATGGGGAACATCAAAGCAACCTCAGATTCATAGATGACAAAGTTTATCCTAACGACTCGGGGGAAGAGTTACAACAAATGATGGATGATAAAAACGATGGAAGCCTTAAACTAGTGTTGAAAATTAATAGAAACCCAGGAGTATGCTGAATGATCATGTGCAACCACAACAAATGAAGTTAGAGGATTATGTGCCAGATTCAGTGGAGGAATATATATACCTAGGCCAGGTTATAGAAACAAATTCAGATTACTCTAGAGAAATCAGACCAAGGATATATATGGAGTGGAGCGCATTTGGTAAGCAGAATTGTATTATGGAAAAACTGTTTGCCCCTTGCATTTAAGATAAACATATGCAAACAATATGTCATTCCTGTACTAATTAATGGAGCATAAACTTGGAGTATAACAAAGTTTCATAAACGAAAACATGTGTAGTGCCCATGAAGATATAGAGAGGATAATGTTAGGGATAACTTGGAGCGACAAAAAGAGCATCTTGGATAAGAGAGTAAACACAAGTAGAAGATAATCGCATTAACAAGAGGAAATGGGTTTGGAAAGATCATATATCTAGAAGAGATGATAAGAGATGGACACATATAGGCACACAATGGGAATATAGAGATGGAGCTAGAGAAGGGGATAGACAGATAACCAGATGGAGGGATGAGATAAGAAAGTTTGCTAAAGTAAGACGGAACAGGATAACAACTGACCAGCTAGATTAGAAACGTTTGTGAGAGGTCTTCGGCCTGCAGTGGACAAACTAAGGCTGCTTATGGTGCGTATTATGCTAATTATATAATAATATAAATACAATAAATAAGGTAACGGCTGTTAATGTAAAACGAAAAATAATATAGCATTATCCTACCGTAGGTCAATTTACATGTATACATTACACTCACGTGAGAGCAGGTAACTGACAGCATTACGAGTGCTACACAACGTATCATCTCGCAATTTTACTGAGAAGACCGGGGATTTGGAAGTATTACTTCATATCCATTAACAATTTACCGAGAACAAATGACACCAATTGACTGGAATTCTCGAACCAAGGCTCCAATCTTGATGTGCCCACTGACATATCCTGGCTTAAAAATCCTGTAGGGTTGATAGCCACTAAGCCCTACTTTAACTAATTATCTTAACTACGAAATAATACAAATGTGTATAGTTTACACCATTATTATATAAATCAAGGTTACCTTGGTAACCCTGGTCTCTGGGTCTTCTCCTGGATGTGTGAGAGTTTGTGTTTTTTATCTGTGTTTATTTTTTGTTTTATGTTGTTTTTGTGTTTTCCCTGTTCTTGCTCTGTCTTGAGTCGGCTACCCCCAAAATGGGGATTGGGCCTGAGCATATAGATAGATAGATAGAGAAGGAATATATTAATATAATTTACACATAAAACACATTTTCATAGAGTAGTGATATTTGGAAATTTACCTTTAGAATGGAAAGTGGTAATGTTAGAGGTAGTTAGTAAAAACAAATCTTGGGAGAATATGAAACCCAAGTATTGTTAAACCGGCACATCAAGACATTCAAGGTTGGAGTCCAATTTGAGAAGCCCAGTCTCCTGAATATTGGTTTGTGTTAGCACACTCACTCTCACTCTCTCTCTCTCTCTCTCAGATAATTGTCAGATGCCCTTTAATTTAAGCAAATGTTAGATACTACAAATAGGCTTCCAAAACAATAAATGCGAATATCACATGAATGGTGAAAAGGTATATAGCGTATCACATATAAAAGACCAAGCAGTGTTTAGACGCGAACATCTAAAATTCACAAGCCAATTCATTGCAACAGAACAAAGCAAACAGAACACTAGGATTCATTAGCAGAAATTATCATTGTCATAGTAAACACATAGTTATACCCTTATATAAAAGTATTGTGAGTAGGGTATTCTGTGCAGTGTTGGTCTCCCTACATTATAAAAGACATCTATCTATCTATCTATCTATATGCTCAGGCCCGATCCCCATTTTTCTTATTTTTATTTTTATTTATTTTATTTTATTCGATTTTATTATTATTTTTTATTTATTTTTTTTCCTCTGGGGTGGCCGAAAGACATAGACACTCGAATCCGTTTAGCGCAGAGCAACAAGATTGATCTCATTCCTTAAAAATAGACCACACAATGAGAGATAAAGGGAACTTGATCTCTTTTCGGTTAAGAAAGTAGAATAAGTGGGCAGCTGATAGTGTTTTAAGGTTCTGAAAGGATTCAGTAATGTATATTCCAATAATATACTTAAAATAGCCAAGGAGAGTTCCACAAGAGGAAACAAATTAAAAATAATGGGCAAGAAGATTTCTTGACCCACACTATAATGGGGCAGTGGAATGAGCTCCCTAATGAAGTTAAACACAGTGGCACAATATACACATATAAATAGAAGACTAGACTCATACCACAGAGAAGTTGGTCTGGAGTAGGACATGATTTACTGACAAGAGAACCTGGCAGAAATTAACACTGTCAATTGCAAAGAGCAGAAAAAAAGAGGTGAAGGTATGCATAATATATCCTTTCCATTTCTAATTATGCTATACAAATACTTCAATCGGTTTCTGAACCCTGCAAGGTTATTCACTCCTGTTTTCATGTACGGCAAATTGCCGGATGGGGGGGGGGGGGATAACATGCATCTTTACTATCTTTTCCTTCCACTCTCTCTTACTCTTAGGGTTGGTAACTCTACTAAGTCCTGGCCAACTCGCAGAAATCGTAATATATCTGTGGCCAGTGTATTTATGTAAAACTATGTAAATTTCTCTCTCTCTCTCTCTCTCCCTCTGTATGACAAGTACTATTAAAAACTTATGTCATGACACTGGCATATGCTAAACGAGGTCAAACACGTATAATATAGTATAGTTTCCATAGAGGATATCATAGACCTGTTTTGTTTCGCCATTCTCTTTTACCTATCTCTATGATAAATTATACGTAAGAAATTTAACCTTTTCAGTCTGAGAGACGTCTTTTTTATTGAATTGTAGCTACAGTTAGACGGTGTTATGCAGCTTTGGAAGGATCTTTGGTTGCTATAAGGATTTGATAAGATAATTTATAGCCTTTGATCGGTAGATGTCTTTCTTAAGTTGAATAATATCGTTTAATGGTAATTATAATATATTGACACTGACGTTACTCGTGCTAAAAAGGTTAAAACCTAACTACAGTAGGCATTATGCAAGGAACGTGGGTATTGAACAGAACCCTCGTCTTCATTGTTATGCCTATTCCGTTATGTACCTGAACATAACATAGTCGACACATAACTAAAACCATCTCTGCAATATATAGCGTTGAATATAATATTATAACTTGGCATATATGATATACAACATCAAATGTTCACTATCTTCGGGTCTTAATACAACATATTATAACTTGGCATATATGATATACAACATCAAATGTTCACTATCTTCGGGTCTTAATACAACATATTGTTTAGCTTATAACTTGGCATATATGATATACAACATCAAATGTTCACTATCTTCGGGTCTTAATACAACATATTGTTTAGCTTATAACTTGGCATATATGATATACAACATCAAATGTTCACTATCTTCGGGTCTTAATACAACATATTGTTTAGCTTATACACACTCTGTCTAAAAGCATATAGTGAAGTGTGTGTGTGCGTGTGTGGGATCTAAACCATTTATCTACTTGATGTGTTCTGCTAACTGACTGGCGACCCAGTAGTGGGCGGGGCCTGGCAGTATAAACTACCCAGTTTCACCGAGTGTAAACTGTGTTCGGATGAGATAATCGTACGTGGTGTCTAGTAAGGGGTTCATCCCCTGGTCCACAATTTACCGCCGTGACTGTACCTCTGTCCCACCTGGCGTTACATGGCGGTCTATGGTCGACCACTGCTGTTGATCAAATTGTATGTCAACGACAACAATGTTTACATGCTGAGAGTGATATCCATGTTTGCAGATGATATTTAACATGAAGCAAATGCAAGCAATCATAAAGGATTGGAAGAACTGAACATAGATCTAAATAGTGTTGGTGAGTTGACTAAAACCTGCCCGATGCCACTAAGCTTGAACAATTGATGTGCCAAGGGATGACAATCAGCCAAGCAAATCCCACGTAAAAATTCATGTTAGAGAAACAATTTGTAAACAAATCTTAATTTTAAGATTCTTTGGGTGTTTTGATTAGCAGTGACCTAAAGTGTATTATAGTAGGCAAGGATCCCAAAAATGACATGGCTATAATAAGAGGCTATTCAACTATATAAATACAAACATATGATTTACTGTGTACATTATGATACTCTAATATCTGTCCTCAACAATATCCTGGTAATATCTTGACTTTAGCACTCAGTAAAGACATAGAACAACCAAAGAGAGTTCGAACAAGTACCACAAACCTTATTATATCTATTTAGAGAACGAACTGCGAAGACAGGAGAAGAAGAAGAAAATATACCTAGCCCCAGGAGGGAGGAAACGGGAGTGGGTGGAGGAAGTATGTTGACAATATACCGAGCCCCAGGAGGGAGGAAACGGGAGTGGGTGGAGGAAGAATGTTGACAATATACCGAGCCCCAGGAGGGAGGAAACGGGAGTGGGTGGAGGAAGTATGTTGACAATATACCGAGCCCCAGGAGGGAGGAAACGGGAGTGGGTGGAGGAAGTATGTTGACAATATACCGAGCCCCAGGAGGGAGGAAACGGGAGTGGGTGGAGGAAGAATGTTGACAATAGTAAGAACTGCAAATGTGTGTGTGAGAGAGAGAGAGAGAGAGAGAGAGAGAGAGAGATTGAAAGAGAGAGAGAGCAAAAGCGGGAAAGTCAAATGCAAGAGAGAGAGAGAGAGAGAGACCCAGGCTGGCATTAACTTAATTACCTGATTCCCAGCAGCTCAAAATACCCCACAACACAACACCCGCGAGAGTGATGTTTGTTGCCAGACATTGTTTGTGTGTGTGTGTGTGTGTGCATGTCAACGTGTGTGTGTTTGTGTACTTACTCTAGTTACTCTAGTTGTACTTACTCTAGTTGTATTGCGGGAGTGAGCATGCTCGTTATTTCCCGCCTCCTATATGTGTCGGTGTTATATGTATCGTTGGAATGGCTGTGGATATGTGTGTAGTCTGTATTTTTAGCCAATTGGCGACATCGGAAACGAAGGCTTAGGGTGGATCTGTATGGTACCATTCTCACTATAGACGGTACCGTCTCGCCCGAAGGCTTAGGTAGCCATCAGCTTAGGTGAACCATATGATACCCATCTCGCCTTGTACCATTTTTGCCAACCCCAGATGGGACGTCACAACGTCGTCCACTTATTCCAGGTACCTATTTACAGCTAGGTGAACTGAGGCTAACACATGAAAGGAAACAAGCCCAATTTGTCTCCGCCCGGCCGGGGATTGAACCCCCGACCCCTCGTGTGTGAGACGAGAGCTCTACCTACTAGGCTACGGGCTGTGTATGAGTGTGTCTGTGTGTGTGTGTGTGTGCTTGCTTTACTCGACAAATCTTACCATTGTATGTCTGGCAGGTCCAAATTATAGTCAATGGAATAACTTGTCAATATAATCTTGTCATTATATTTTGCTACTACGTGTGCTTAAATAAACCACGTGTTCGAAAATGTAGGTCCGATTCGTTAAGGGGAGATTGGTTGTTTTTTTGGTCTCCCTTCTTCCTTATGTTTAGTTCCATAAGTTTTCAGATGTGTAAACGTTTGGTCCATTAGCTTGGCGATTTTAAGACCTTTTCACCCTATTGCTGTACATTTTAAGACCTTTCGGGCCATTTAAGTGCTGATATTTTACTGGCGAACGATAGCGATGCTGTAGTTTAGGAGAACACATGTCTTGGGGGTATATTCTTAAGGTTGATGGAGGTCTAGGGAGCAAACTAAAACCTCCCATTAAATTGAATGCTAGATATGTGCCATAAGAGCCGTACAAAATCTTACTCATGGTCCATCAATGTAATAAAGGATCTTTATTGTTTCCACAGGTTATCTGAGAATGTCTCGTTCAGCATATGTCAAAGTTCAAACCGTTTAGCACATACAAAAACTAACAAAAAAACCCGCCTCTGTGAGTTTACATATCGTAAGCTTGTTATCTCCCTCCTTTCCCTTCCTGCCACGGACATTAGTTGCAGGGCAGTAGTTCCCTTTCCAATGTTCCCTTACCCACTCTAATCCACTGTTTGGACACTTGATCCTCAGTGTTTTGGAGGACAAGCAACCTAGAAGGGTCACTAGACCTATTGTTGCTTGATTTCCTTTGTACTCCTTTGTACATCCTTCGTATTACCTCCCCCTAGAGATCATTACTGAATCCAGACATACATTTATGTGTGTCTAGGTGAATAACACAACCACACCACCACCACCATCAACAATAATATAATGAGATCAGTGTTCATATACCATCCACTTGCTTACACGACGAAAGTAATACATTGTTGGTGCATTAACCTCTTCTTTACCGGTAACGTATATCCGTCTTTATTTCAGCTGCATTTAGACAATTTTATGAAGCTTTGGAAGGATATATGATGGCTGAAAGGATGAATTAAGATAGCCTGTAGCCATTTTATGAAGCTTTGGAAGGATATATGATGGCTGAAAGGATGAATTAAGATAGCCTGTAGCCATTTTATGAAGCTTTGGAAGGATATATGATGGCTGAAAGGATGAATTAAGATAGCCTGTAGCCATTTTATGAAGCTTTGGAAGGATATATGATGGCTGAAAGGATGAATTAAGATAGCCTGTAGCCATTTGTTTGCCACACGTCCTTCCTAAGCTGAAGACAAATCGTCCAATAGTTGCCAGAAGATGATGGAAAGGATGTCACCGTTAAAGGGTTAATCAACAGTGTCAAGGACTGTCTCGTATGCTGTACACCAAATGTTGACTATTGCGCTCTCTCTCTCTCTCTCTCTCTCTCTCTCTCTCTCTCTCTCTCTCTCTCTCTCTCTCTCTCTCTTCTGTTCTCTATTAAATACAATTTTACTTATAACAAATGAGAACAATATAGTACAATTACTTAAAAGCATAGTGAGGCCCCTTCTTGAAAATGGCGTGCAATTTTGGTCTCCTTATCTGAACAAGGGAATTGGGAAACTCAAGTCGGTGTAACGTAGAGCGACAACGTTGATACCGTCACTATGAAATAAATCATATCATGATTTATTTGTTTTTGTATTTTAGAAAAGAAGAGTGCGAGGTTAATTAATCCAGTGTTTCAAGATATTAAAGGGCTTTGACAAACTTGATGTAGATTCACTTTTCAAAATCGATAATAGTTCATTAACTCGGGGAAATGGAATGAAATTAAAAACCCGGAGGGCTAATCTCGATGTCACAAAGCACTTCTTCACCTACAGTGTGGTCAACGAGTAGAATAAACTGCCAGAGAAAGTGGTACAATGTAAGACAATTGACACATTCAAAAGGAGTCTAGACATCCATTTTGAGGAAGTTGGAATACTATAGGTAAAACGAAAACAAAAATAGGTTAACCCTTTGGCTGCGGCCTATTTTGGGCTATTTAGGGCATATTCAGGCACTCCTGAATGATAATCAAGCATCTGCATTAAATGAAGTGTATTCTGCCGAAAACTAGGCGAGAATAGCTTCAAAATGACACCAGAACGGGCCCCGTACGTGGTCTGGTTCACCCGCAGTGGTGCCAGTGAAACGCGGGAAACCCGCTATTATGTAACATTCGCTTGCATGGCTACACTGTTGAGAGAGACAGAGAGAGGCCCGGGCGAGACACACTCAACATTAGTGAGCCGCTTGGTGCTCTGAGGGTCAGAGGTGGGCCCCTTACGCTCCCGCCCACTGACACTCGATTTTTAAGTTTTTTACAGGCTTTTAAAGCCTGGAAATTGCTGTAACTTGCCAGGACGTTCCGGAACGTCACCCGCAGCGAAAGGGTTAAGCATCAGTAGTATATAATATTTCTCAACTTCATTCTTTATTATGAATTTCCCAGTAGAAATTGGTCTCATTCTGCTGGGGGACTTCCCAAACTATATTTCATGCCGACCAATGGTCGGAAGGAGTGGTGGGTGGGGAGAGAGCCTTCTGCTTTGCTATCCTTGCTTTCCACTTTGTTGCAAATTCTATTTTAGCATCAAGTCCGGACTGCCTAGTACGGGCTGCAAGGTCTGTGTAGTCTGTGTATCTATGTAACTTTATGTAACTATCTCTCTCTCTCTCTAATAGGCAGATAGCAACAAGTTGTTAAAGTTATGAATGGAATCCCTCCACTTCAGAAGTTCCACGTAGAGAATGGTTGTGTGTTTGTGTTGTGCATCCTCTATGCTATGCCAATGACATGAATAACATCTCAAAGTTTCCAAATACCATCAAAGCCACTCCAACAGCTTCCTCTCTCTCCAACACCCTTTCTCCCCTCTCTACACTCTTCAGAAAATAGGACAAAGTAGAAAGAAGCTACGAGGTGCCGTTGTAATATAAAGGCTTATCCCTCAATTACGCAGAAGGGACTCTTTATATATTAAGGGGGGAGGGGAGGATTAGCTTTTCGGGACCCCCTTCTTCCTCATGTTTAGCCCCATTAATTTTCAGATTTTAAGAAATTTGCCCCATTAGTTTAGCGATTTTATGACCTTTCGCCCTATTTCGTAGTCAATTTTAAGACATAGTGTCATTTAGGTGTTGATTTTTTCCTTGCGAGCGATAGCGAGCCTGTAATCATAAGAGGGACCGGCCTTCGGCCGGGATTTTTTTTACCGAAAAATTTACAAATCTATCTTGAAGGGGTGTCTAGGGTGTGTTTTTTAAGCTTGATGGAGATCTAGAGAGGAAACTACAAAATAAGTTAATTCATATATAAATCGACCAACAAATAGCTACTACCCCCTTAAGTATGGTATTCTCCGCAATAAGGAGGAAGCATTCAAACGGTACCGACGCCTTAAAACTCAAGACTCTCATTCTTCATATGTTTCTGCCCGGAATCAAGCCAAATCTGTCCTTCGACTTGCCAAACACTCTCTCATCAATAATAAATGCACTGAACTATCCAACTCTAGCTCTTCCCAAGCTTTCTGGCATCTAGCCAAAAACATTTCCAACAATTTCTCTTCCTCGTCTTTCCCTCCCCTTTCCCACTCTGATGGCACAACCATCACTTCTTCCTCTGACAAAGCTAAACTCTTCGCTCAAACTTTTGCTAGAAACTCCACCTTGGATGATTCCGGTGCTATTCCTCCCTCTCCGCCCTCCTCTCTCTTACATATGCCTAATATCCTAATCACTTCTAAAGATGTACTTTCTACCCTCTCTGGGCTTAACACTAATAAGGCGTATGGTCGTCCGGACGGTGTTCCTCCTGTTGTTCTCAAAAACTGTGCTTCCGTGCTGACTCCCTGCCTAGGCAAACTCTTTCGTCTCTGTCTATCCTCTAACGTCTTCCCTTCATGCTGGAAGTTTGCTCACATTCAACCTGTCCCAAAGAAGGGTGACCGCTCTCAACCCTCCAACTATCGTCCAATTGCTCTCATCTCTTGTCTTTCTAAAGTTTTTGAAACTATTCTTGCTTCCAAATTTCTTAAGCATTTCTCTTCTCATAATCTGCTCTCAGATCGCCAGTATGGCTTCCTTAAGGGTCGCTCTACTGGTGATCTTCTTTCATATCTTACTAACTCTTGGTCTTCCTCCTTTCGGGACTTCGGTGAGACTTTTTCTATTGTACTAGACATATCGAAAGCCTTCGATAGAGTCTGGCATAAATCTTTAATTTCTAAACTACCCTCCTTCGGTTTCTATCCCTCCATCTGTGCCTATGTCTCTAATTTCTTTTCCGGTTGTTCCATAGCCGCGGTTGTGGACGGCCATTGTTCACTTCCTCACCCTATAAACTCCGGTGTTCCTCAGGGCTCTGTCCTATCTCCTATTCTCTTTCTAATTTTTATAAATGATCTCCTTAACTGTACCTTAATTCCCACCCATTCATATGCAGACGACTCAACCTTACACTACTCCATTAGTTTTTCAGAACGCCCCAGCCAGCAGTCCCTCAACGACAAACGTAATGAAGCCATAGAACTCTTAAATTCTGATCTAAATAATGTTTCCAATTGGGGCAGAGAAAACCTTGTTAACTTTAATGCTTCCAAAACCCAATTTCTCCATCTATCTACCCGTCAGGATCTCCCAACGGACTATTCCTTATTCTTCAACAATACAAAAATCAACCCTTCATCGTCTCTCAATATTCTTGGTGTCTCTTTTTCTTCTGCTCTCATTTGGAAGGACCATATTACCAGTCTTACTAAGGCAGCCTCCCAGAAGCTGGGTGTGCTCAACCGCCTTAGAGGGTTCTTTTCCCCTGCACAGCTTCTTGCTCTGTACAGGGGCATAGTGTGCCCTTGTATTGAGTATTGTTCACATGTGTGGGGAGGTTCCTCTCACACCGCTCTCCTAGATAAAGTTGAAAGGAAGGCCTTTCGTATCATTAACTCCCGTCCACTCACCAACTCTCTGCAATCTCTCTCTCTCCGCCGCAATGTTGCATCTCTCTCGCTATTCTATCGCTACTATAATAATCAGTGTTCCTCAGAGCTATCCCAGTGCATACCACCTCCTTTACGTAGGGCACGTGGTACCCGTCTTGCAACTCAATCCCACCCCTACTCTGTGCAACTCTCCAACCCAAGAGTGAAACGTTACTCTCAAACTTTCTTCTACTCAACAGCTGAGCTCTGGAACTCTCTCCCAGAAGCAGTCTTTCCCTCTTCCTATGACTTAAATTGCTTCAAACTCCGTGTGTCCAGGCATTTTGGCTCGAACGTCCCTTGATTTTGGCCCTGTCACTCTTTCAACTATGGGGGAGGCACTCGCTATGGGCAGTTATGCCTTTTGCCTCCCTCAAGCACATAGAAAAAAAAAGAAAAAAAAGACAGACAGCGTGACACATTGAACATAATAGCTACTACCCCCTTAAGTATGGTAGACAGACAGCGGGACACATTGAACATAATAGCTACTACCCCCTTAAGTATGGTAGACAGACAGCGTGACACATTGAACATAATAGCTATTACCCCCTTAAGTATGGTAGACAGACAGTGTGACACATTGAACATAATAGCTACTACCCCCTTAAGTATGGTAGACAGACAGCGTGACACATTGAACATAATAGCTATTACCCCATTAAGTATGGTAGACAGACAGTGTGACACATTGAACATAATAGCTATTACCCCCTTAAGTATGGTAGACAGACAGCATGACACATTGAACATAATAGCGACTACCCCATTAAGTATGGTAGACAGACAGCGTGACACATTGAACATAATAGCTACTACCCCATTAAGTATGGTAGACAGACAGCGGGACACATTGAACATAACACGTGAATGGAAACAGTCCAATGAGATAAAAGCAGTCAAGAAATCCTAATCAGATTATTCAATATTGAGAGAGACTTCTGAAAGTATTGGTCAATTAACAGATTTAGGGGAGCCCACCTCGCTTTTTTTAATTTTCTCTCCCTCTCTCTTTGGCTTGTATCCATTCGGCCCCATTCAGCCTACTGTTTTAAGACGTTTACGCCTATCCAGGTGTCAATATTTTCCCGGCGAGCGGTAGCGAGCCAACATATATATATTTTTGTTTTGACAGCAAGCTAAATGTGTACATTTTTTGATAGACAAATGTCTCCGGCAAAGCCGGATTTCTCCATACAATGCTGGCTCACTATCGCTCACCAGGAAGAAATCGACACCGGGATGGGTATAAACGTCTTAAAACAGTTGGTTGAATGGGGCCGAATGTATACAAACCAGGGAAAGAGAGGAAAGGAGAGGAAAACAAAACGGTGACCCCCTTAAGTGGTCTCTATTTTCAATGAAGAATACTGAGTAGGTGGAGGCTTTAAGGACAAATTAAACAATCAATATTGATACAATACAGTTTTTCGGAACATACTGTATTATTAGGTTCCAGTTTGTTTGTTCTTTGTTTTCTTTTTGTTTTCTTTTTAGGATATAAAGTGCTAAAAAGTGCATTGCTAAACAAATAAAACACAATTAATTGTGGAAGATTATTTCACACCAACACTGTATATTAAGATTACGGAACAATATTTCACCAACACTGTATATTAAGATTACGGAACAATATTTCACCAACACTGTATATTAAGATTACGGAACAATATTTCACCAACACTGTATATTAAGATTACGGAACAATATTTCACCAACACTGTATATTAAGATTACGGAACAATATTTCACCAACACTGTATATTAAGATTACGGAACAATATTTCACCAACACTGTATATTAAGATTACGGAACAATATTTCACCAACACTGTATATTAAGATTACGGAACAATATTTCACCAACACTGTATATTAAGATTACGGAACAATATTTCACCAACACTGTATATTAAGATTACGGAACAATATTTCACCAACACTGTATATTAAGATTACGGAACAATATTTCACCAACACTGTATATTAAGTATACTGGGGTTCTTCCAATCACCACCTTATCTCTGTTACCTGTCCTATCTCTCCAGCATCTTTCCAGGTCAGGTCAGGTGAAGGTATTGAGGGGTAAGCCTTTACAACGGCACCTCGTAGCTACTGTCTACATTTGTTCCTATATTCTGAATAGTGTAGAGAGGGGATCAGGGATGTTGGAGAGAGAGGAAGCTGTTGGAGTGGCTTTTGGCAGTGCTTGTTTCACTTTGGCGCTACCTATTGTGCGGCTCTTCGTCAGTACTGTTTTTGTTTTTGTTTTGTTTTTTTCTATGTGATTGAGGGAGGCAAAAGGCATAACTGCCTATAGCGAGTGCCTCCCCCATAGTTGAAAGAGTGACAGGGCCAAAATCAAGGGACGTTCGAGCCAAAATGCCTGGACACACGGAGTTTGAAGCAATTTAAGCCATAGGAAGAGGGAAAGACTGATTCTGGGAGAGAGTTCCAGAGCTCAGCTGTTGAGTAGAAGAAAGTTTGAGAGTAACGTTTCACTCTTGGGTTGGAGAGTTGCACAGAGTAGGGGTGGGATTGAGTTGCAAGACGGGTACCACGTGCCCTACGTAAAGGAGGTGGTATGCACTGGGAAAGCTCTGAGGAACACTGATTATTATAGTAGCGATAGAATAGCGAGAGAGATGCAACATTGCGGCGGAGAGAGAGAGATTGCAGAGAGTTGGTGAGTGGACGGGAGTTAATGATACGAAAGGCCTTCCTTTCAACTTTGTCTAGGAGAGCGGTGTGAGAGGAACCTCCCCACACATGTGAACAATACTCAATACAGGGACGCACTATGCCCCTGTACAGAGCAAGAAGCTGTGCAGGGGAAAAGAACCCCCTAAGGCGGTTGAGCACACCCAGCTTCTGGGAGGCTGCCTTAGCAAGACTGGTAATATTGTCCTTCCAACTGAGAGCAGAAGAAAAAAGAGACACCAAGAATATTGAGAGAAGATGAAGGATTGATTTTTGTATTGTTGAAGAATAAGGGAAAGTCCGCTGGGAGTTCCTTACGGGTAGATAGATGGAGAAATTGGGTTTTTGAAGCATTAAAAGTAACAAGGTTTTCTCTGCCCCAATTGGAGATAGTATTTAGATCAGAATTTAAGAGTTCTATGGCTTTATTACGTTTGTCGTTGAGGGATTGCTGGCTGCGGCGTTCTGAAAAACTAATGGAGTAGTGTAAGGTTGAGTCGTCTGCGTATGAATGGATGGGAATTGAGGTACAGTTGAGGAGATCAATTATAAAAATTAGAAAGAGAATAGGAGTTAGGACAGAGCCCTGAGGAACACCGGAGTTTATAGGGTGAGGAAGTGAACAATGGCCATCCACAACCGCGGCTATGGAACGGCCACAAAGGAAATTAGAGATAAAGGCACAGATGGAGGGATAGAAACCGAAGGAGGGTAGTTTAGAAATTAAAGATTTGTGCCAGACTCTATCGAAGGCTTTCGATATGTCTACAGTGCATTCATTCGACATATATCGACAGGCCCCGCCCGCTTCCCCAACCGTTATCATAAGGCTGGCATGACTGTGCGAGGTAGGGGTGTCGAACAGGGTTACCAAATCAGCACAAAAATATTATTTAATCTGTTTGCAGAAGTAACTAGAAGAATACAATCTAGTAAGTGCCTACCTAATATTGCTAGAATATTACTCCAATATTGATAACATGTGCTAAAAGATTCGGAGTATAGCCAGCATTTTTATTGCTAGGTGTAAAATATTGCTGCTAGATCAAGTCAATATTTATTTACCAATTTAAATTATTAAAAATGGCCTACAAAGCCATCTACCTTTCTACATCAACGAGTGAGAAAGAAATGTTAAGACTGGAGCCTGTCTTTAACAGCTCCATTCCCTTGTTCAAGTAAATACTTTTAGATCTAGCGGTAAGGTAGTTACATTGGCAACGCCGGTGTCTTCTCTCTCATCTGTCAATGCGCTGTAATTCAAACGTCAGTTCAGTTCCCTCCCGTCTTCTGAAGGGGGAAGATGGCGTCTCCTGCCCATACCCCTGGCAGACCTGCTGGTTCTCCCCGACTTGTCAGTCAAGCCACGAATATTGTATTAACCCTTAACTGTCGGGGCGCAACATAAGTCGAGTTAAATAAAGCTGGACTATGTGGCGGCGCTCGACATAGGTCGTGTGGCAATTTCAGCACGTAATGTTGCCGAGAGAGAGAGACAAGTGGTGGCAGGAGAGTAGCGAGCGTATGACTGCTCCAGACCACCGCGGCGAACCTACTGACACGAATCCCACCTCCTCCCTCCCTCTCTCACTCGCTATATACGGAATTGTATGGGGAAAGTGCCTAATTATATGCTTTTTGCACTCGCGTTGCACGGTTGTTGCAAGAAAACTAGCCATCATAAAAGGATCGTTATGGTGTCATTCGAAAGCTCTGTTTATGCCCTTTCAGGGATAGATACTTGTTTTACGTTCTGGGTCGTATTTAGGCATGAAAATGATCACGTAAACAGCCCTATTTTGGCTAAAAACACCCCGCTGGGCGGTAAATATAAAAAAAACGCCTAGGCCGCTAATAAGGTGTTAAATGTATTCAAGTATTTTGATAAGGAGAAAACTGAGCCAGTTGATGTGGTGGTGCTCCTCGTGGTACAAGCTGGAAATGTCATTATTGGCGGCTAAATGAAGCACAAAATTATGATCTACACAAGTTGACTGATCAGTCAAAATGTAATCACTTCACAATATGAGAGAGAGAGAGAGAGAGGGAGGGAGACTGAGGCACACAGACAAGGGAGGGGGAGGCATTACGGTACCCTATACAACTAAAAGCAGTCGCTCGCTAGGCCTAGCTTAATAATTGTCTACCTCTGCTCTGCCCAAGTAGACGAGGTAAAACAATGGTAATGGAGTTTACTTTTCTGTACAATGGTATATGGTAATATTGTATAGTAAAGAGTAACTGCAAATATGCATGTATTAAAGCACTCTTACATCGTATAATTAATTTTACTTGGAGCTCTTATCAGCTCCGTGGTAAGGTGACAAGTGACTTGTCCGAGATTGCGGTATGATAAGCTCTTCTTCGCTGGTGGAAGCGGGCGGGGCCTGTCGATATATGTCAAATGAATGCACTGTAGTGCAATAGAAAAAGTCTCACCGAATTCCCGAAAGGAGGATAACCAAGAGTTAGTAAGATATGAAAGAAGATCACCAGTAGAGCGACCCTTAAGGAAGCCATACTGGCGATCTGAGAGCAGATTATGAGAAGAGAAATGCTTAAGGAATTTGGAAGCAAGAATAGTTTCAAAAACTTTAGAAAGACAAGAGATGAGAGCAATTGGACGATAGTTGGAGGGTTGAGAGCGGTCACCCTTCTTTGGGACAGGTTGAATGTGAGCAAATTTCCACCATGAAGGGAAGACGTTAGAGGATAGACAGAGTCGAAAGAGTTTGCCTAGGCAGGGAGTCAGCACGGAAGCACAGTTTTTGAGAATAACAAGAGGAATACCGTCCGGACCGTACGCCTTATTAGTATTAAGCCCAGAGAGGGTAGAAAGTACATCATTAGAAGAGATTAGGATATTAGGCATAAGTAAGAGAGAGGAGGGTGGAGAGGGAGGAATAGCACCGGAATCATCCAAGGTGGAGTTTCTAGCAAAAGTTTGAGCAAAGGGTTTAGCTTTGCCAGAGGAAGAAGTGATGGTTGTGCCATCAGAGTGGAAAAGGGGAGGGAAAGACGAGGAAGAGAAATTGTTAGAGAGGTTTTTGGCTAGATGCCAGAAAGCTGGGGAAGAGCTAGAGTTTGATAGTTCAGTGCATTTATTATTGATGAAAGAGTGTTTGGCAAGTCGAAGAACAGATTTGGCTTGATTCCGGGCAGAAACATAGGAAGAATGAGTGTCTTGAGTTTTAAGGCGTGGGTTCCGTTTGAATGCTTCCTCCTTATTGCGGACAGCAGTAGAACAGGCGTGAATAAACCAAGATTCTTTAGCATTATTCTGAGAGAAAGAGAATGGAATGTATGTTTCCATGCCCGATAGGATTACCTCGGTAATGCGTTCAGCATTACTATTGACCATGGATAAAATCGTCTAATAAAGGCCACAAATAACTGTCAGAGTGCGTCATAGTCCTCAAGGGGTATTTTGTTCAGGTAATATCCCTAGAATGACTAAACACGACACATTCTCAGTGTATGCTGAATGCATTACCAAGGTAATCCTTTCGGGCCAGGAGGCATACATTTAATTTTCTTTCTCTCGCAGCCTAATGCAAACAAATCTTGGTTTGCTCACGCTTGTGCTACTGCTGTCCGCAATAAGGAGGAATCATTTAATTGTAGACACCAATCGAACAGGGCAATACCCAGGTGAGGCCTTATTAGCACTTGATATGGAGTTGCTGGAACTACTGTTTCATTTGTCTGGCTTACTGTTTCATTTGTCTGGCTTCCCTCACTGTTGCTGTTTGTGTCTCACCTACACACAGTAATCCAGCTAGCTCTCATAAACACCACTTCCTCATATTAATTTCATAGGAAGGCTCTCTAGGATCGAAAAGTTAAAAAAAAATAAAAAATAAAAAAATAAAAAAAATAAAACGAATGTCCACCTCAGTCAACTTTCTGATACATCAAGTGTGTTTAAAAAAAAAAAAAAAAAAAAAAAAAAAAATCGTCTAATTATACCCATAGGAGCACGATGCCAATCCAACAGTATTACGGAGTTATTAGACATTTAATTAGCCCGTCCATTAAGGGGGAATGGCCGTATTTATTTCATCATTTATATAGTGTTGTTATATTATTATATATTTGTTTAGTTTCACCCTAGACCTCTATCAAGCTAAATAAAACACGCCCTAATATCCTACTTCATGATAAATGTGTACATTTTTCGATAGAAAAATGTCCCGACCAAAGGCCAGTTCCTCTTAAAATACAGGCTCGCTATCGCTCGCCAGGAACAAATCGACACCTAAATGACACGATCAGTCATAAAACTGACACAGAAATGGAGCGAAAGGTCTTAAGATTGCCAACAGGGTTGGTCGAGATAGCTTGAAGCCTTATTATTGCTAGAGGTACTTCCTAAGCTGAATAAATGGGTCTAATAGACACCATTATGCAGCTTAGGATGGGTCTGTGGTAGTCAAAAGGTTTGGTCGAGATAATTTGAAGCCTTATTATTGTTAGAGGTCCTTCCTAAGCTGAATATAATGGTCTAATAGTTGGCAGAACTTGTTGTAAATGACGTTCCTGGTACTGAAGGGGTTAACTTCTGCGCCGCTACCGTCTTTTTCAATTTAATCTGGCTACTATTAGACGATTTTATTCAGTTTAAAAAGGGCCTCCAGTTATTAATAGGCTTCGAACTATTTACTTAACCCTTTTTTGCTACCAACGATCCTTCTTAAACTGCACAAATTCGGCTCAACATAGCTAGAGTAAAATTAGAAAAACGTATCCGGTACAGAGAGGGTTAACCATCGCAAAACCAAAGACCCGATGAAATAGACTGGCTTATTCTAATATTGATAATTAGACACCTTTACATTAGGTATCTTCAGAATTATTTTGAAGCTTAAGAAAGTCTTGTTTGAGTTAAGGATTAATTATTATGTTACCTCCACCAACCGACTTTACTCCTACACTCAATTAATGACATCAACAAATACATGTGGTAGTCCAGGGATTCGAACCTAGGATGCTCACACCGAAATGCAGTGCATTTATCCATTGCGCTACGAAGACAGTTACAGAATGGTGGAGAAGCCTACAATTGATTATGCAGTTTCGAATCCTGCATATTAATCTAAGCATGTACACAATTCCAACTGCGCTATCATACGCTATGGATAGATGAATGGAAGGAGTAATTAATGGGGCCTTAACCCTAATGTCTAAATTGTGTTGTTGTTATGTTTATGTTTTAGTTGTGTCCTGTCAGAGTACTTATTAATCTGTAATTTGATTCCATATGTGTCTATTATTCTTTCTTCTCCCTATTTCTAAATTTGCTTGTTACATTGCCTATATATCATCTATCTATTTATCTATCTATCTATCTATCGGTCTGTCTGTCTGTCTAACTATATATATATATATATTTTTTTTTTTTTTTTCATTTACCCTTTTCTTTCACAACCTACTCCGGCGCCACCAGCAATATATACAGCTCCCCTCCTTCTGGAAGAGCACTAGAGTGGGGTCCTGAGTCACGTTCTTTGGAAGTAAATTAGACAAAAATGGTAAAAAGGAAAAAAATAGCTGTGGAGTGGTAGGGGGAAACTTGTCTTAAGGGGAGCTTTTTAGTTTGTTCCCTAGTCATCCATCAAGCTTAAAATTGCTCCACCTAGACACCCTATCAAGATAACAAAAAACGTGTTTTTCGGTAGAAAAATATCCTGGCCGAAGGCCGGTTCCTCTTAAATTACATGCTCGCTATTGCTCGCCAGGCTTCGAAATATCGCACTTATCCATTTTTACTACCATCTATATCATATACCGGTATATCCTATATAAACTGCACAAAATCCTCTAAATATAACTATAATGAAATAAAAAAAGGCGTCGCCGGTACAGAAGGGGGTAAGAAATGCATCCTAACCACTTCCTACACCCTGTAAATGCTTCCTAACCACTTCCTACACCCTGTAAATGCATCCTAACCACTTCCTACACCCTGTAAATGCATCCAAACCACTTCCTACACGCTGTAAATGCATCCTAACCACTTCCTACACCCTGTAAATGCATCCTAACCACTTCCTACACCCTGTAAATGCTTCCTAACCACTTCCTACACCCTGTAAATGCATCCTAACCACTTCCTACACCCTGTAAATGCATCCTAACCACTTCCTACACCCTGTAAATGCATCCTAACCACTTCCTACACCCTGTAAATGCATCCTAACCACTTCCTACACCCTGTAAATGCTTCCTAACCACTTCCTACACCCTGTAAATGCTTCTTTTGTTTTTGTTAATATAGGGCTTCAGAGGCTATCAACCCTATTGGATTATTAAGCCAGCACACTGCAAGTCAAGAATCGCGAAGGACTGGAGCCTCTTATCGAGAACTCCAGTCCCTTGTGTTTAAATGCTTACAATTTGTGTTTCCCTTATATGCAGTATTGTGAACCCGTTCCCAGTATGAACTAGTTTGTTTTGGGTGTCCACAATACTCACGATACACCGAGCTAATTTCAAAGCAGTGGTTAGCCATCAACATTCATAACAATACTAATACCTTAGATATTACAATAGTTACAAAACATTGCATGTTTTTTTGTGGTGTCCTTGTAATAAATTAATATAATTGGCAATTAATTAATAATGTTACGACCGGGACTGCGAATAAAAAAAGGACACTTAATGATTGGACTAGTAATGGGGCACTATGCAACAACGGTACGCTAGATCCAAACCCTCGAACTTATATGCCGGCGAACAAAACACCTATACCCTCCAGAGTTAATCTGCGATAACGGGGTATCCTTAACTGGGCATAAATGTACTCTACTTCAGGCTAACCCACACTGGTATAGCCTGATAACAAACAAGATGCAAGTTACGTTAAAATGCATAAACAGGAATCTATGGAAATATCAATTAAATCACTACAAGATTTAATACAATAAAAAGATGCTTCAATACAGTTACTCTAAACAGCAATAAACTCTTCACTCCTATCTGAAAGAAAGTGAAGTATAGTCCTACAGCATAGACCTGAAAACTTCTGAAGAAAGTCTGATGCTCAGTAGATGCTCGTATCTTAAACTATATAAAGGCAGGAGGCAGGACACCACACGTGTAAATCGAATACACTAGATGACCGGACATATAATGTTAACTGACACGAGAATACTATAAATGCGCAATGGTAGCAATGCTCGACACTAAAAGAAGTACTTCCTCATCAACGAAACAGTCTACTATGGTTGTGCGGCTCAGTAACAACCTAGACTAATAAATGCTGTGAATAATAATGCGTACATATCAAAGAGCTTATATTAAATACTAATAAGTGTCTACTCAATTAATAATGTCTAGCTGGGATACTCTAGGTAAGGAACTGGGGTTGAGCAAGACAGGCTCGTAGCCTAGCGATGTCCTTAAGACTGCATCCTTTAACCCTCTATTGGCGGCCCACAACATAAGTCGAGTTAAATAAATTTGGACTATGTGGCGGCTCACAACATAAGTCGTGTGGCAATTTAAGCACGTAATGTTGCTGAGAGAGAGAGACAAGTGGTGGCAGGAGAGTAGCGAGCGTATGACTGCTCCAGACCACCGCGGCGGGCCTACTGACATGAATCCCACCCTCCTCCACCCTCTCACACTCGCTACTTAGTGAAATGTATGGGGAAAGTACCGAATTACATGGTTTTTGCACTCGTGTTGCGCGGTTGTTGCAAGAAAACTAGCAGTCATACAAGGATCGTTGTGGTGTCATTGGAAAGCTCTGTTTATGCCCTTTCAGGGATAGATACTTGTTTTATGCTCTGGGTCTTATTTAGGCATGAAAATGATCACGTAAACAGCCCTATTTTGGCTAAAAACACCCCGCTGGGCGGTACATATAAATAACCCGCCTAGCCCGCCAATAAGGTGTTAAGTTATGTTAATTGACTAGGGTGCTCTCTTGATAGATCCAGATCACAAGTATCTGGTTCTATCCTGGCGACCCTCTAAAGCCAAGCAAGGAGGCAGCAAAGTGTGGAACTGGTACAGGCCAAAGCCTTCAGTCAACACAAAGCTGCACTCGCAAAGGACGCAACCGAAAAGACAACCCAGGCTACCCAAGGACCGGTCGAAGTCGTGTAGGTATAAGCAAACCGTACACACATCGAAGACAACGAAAACAGTTACCTTATCCCAGTCTAGCATTAAATAAAAGAGCAGAAACACTTAATCAATAATGGAGACACACAGAGTTCTTAACCTATACTAACTGAGAACCCTCAAAAACCTATTCTAAGTACATGTAAATATCTCTGAGGACGGCGCATGCAATACAATGGGCCGGCTATGGAAACCGTATGCAGAACCCAAGGGGATAAGTAATTGAATAAAGGCGAGAAGTAATGGAAAAGAAGTTCAGAGAGAGAAACAGTTCTAAAAGTGGTGATCGGGGGAGAGTATGCAAGGGGATGTTAGAAGCATGCGCGCCTAGCCTGTCTTGACGAGGACAGCTCCTGTGGACCCCTCATGTAGGAGGCAAGTTACACAGGAGCCCGCAAAGGCGCGATGGTCGGCCAATCACGAGCCGAGACATCACAAGACAGCAGGTGTCACGTGACACAGCGCCCGCACCTACAGACACTCACTACCATCTCGCTCTAAAAAGTCTCTCTCTTCCCACGCTGGTACTTTCATCACTACTATTGATATAAAATACAACCCGTTGTCACAGACGAAAACAATGACCACCACTGGACTGTCTGTGACAATACGACTACCAGGAAAGAAAGAACAACACTCTCTGACAACTGCAGCCCACTTCGATGTCCCTGGCGAGCGCTAGTGGCTAAAGAGAGGCGATTCTGCCAACACTGGTAGATGTCACAATAACAACGTAACATGTTATAAGAATGGATTCACTACTGCTTCATAACTGTGCTCATGAGTTGTGGTTCAGTGAGCGTCTCATCATAATTAATAACAACGTAACATGTTATAACAATGGATTCACTACTGCTTCATAACTGTGCTCATGAGTTGTGGTTCAGTGAGCGTCTCATCATAATTAATAACAACCTAACATGTTATAACAATGGATTCACTACTGCTTCATAACTGTGCTCATGAGTTGTGGTTCAGTGAGCGTCTCATCATAATTAATAGTAACATGTTATAACAATGGATTCACTACTGCTTCATAACTGTGCTCATGAGTTGTGGTTCAGTGAGCGTCTCATCATAATTAATAACAACGAAACATGTTATAACAATTGATTCACTACTGCTTCATAACTGTGCTCATGAGTTGTGGTTCAGTGAGCGTCTCATCATAATTAATAACATGTTATAACAATTGATTCACTACTGCTTCATAACTGTGCTCATGAGTTGTGGTTCAGTGAGCGTCTCATCATAAAGTGGCTGTTTCCGCTCGCCCGAGGCTTGATTGAATTAGGAGTGCATAGTTTCTTGTGCAGTGGTTAACTCATTAGTACAAAATTAAAATTATATTCAGACAATGTTTGGCAAATGTTGACCGTTTGACTTGTAAAATCTCTTGTAGTTTATCATCATGCTACAAATCGGTCAGAAATGTTGCCAATTGTCCCTAATTTGTTAAACTACAAGATTCAGTATAAGTCAAACGGTCAACATTAACCGAACATTGTCTGAATATAATTTGTTTCCCTTGTCCAGACGAGTCATATGAGACTAGTTTGACATCTCTATCACGGTATACAGTTTGGGGCAAAAATCAGTGTTTCAGAACTCTATGGAAAGTAATTGAAAAGGGGCTGCCACAGGCACCAGCATGAAGATACAGATTGCCTCCAACCTTTAAAATGTTTGCATTGGGTCCTAGTATCAGTGTACAAAGTATAATGCTTTAGTCACAAAGTCACAATTTGGCCAAACATGGTTCCTTATCCTCTGCACTACATCTGTTTAGTCAACTGATAATAAAAAGAAACCACACTCGCAATTCATTCATACTAATTTTACTTTCATACATAAGATCACGACGAGGAACAGAACTTATGCGGGCCACTGTACAGTATTTTGCAATGTGGCGGCGGTGAGTGACATACTGAGCGTGTATTAATGACCGCGTTTCTACCGCAATTACCGCACTGCCTGGTGAAAGCAATGGGTGGACCGTAAAGTAGCGTATACGTCCATTGTTCGCAACACGCTCAAGATCACCGATACTGTAATTTGTCCCCCCCCCCCCCTCTCTCTCTCTCTCTCTTTGACTAATAACCCCCCCCCCCCCAACCCTTCAAAATGAGTCATCGTCCGTACTCCCTTGTTATTTTATGCAAATGAATCGGTAAATTCAGAGCAAGTGATCCGTGAATATAAACTGACAAACACATACAAAAATAACTCAGTCAATAATTAGTTGCCAGTTGGGTGGCCGAAATTTTGTCCTGGCTTATTTTAGACAGAAATCAGTCCGTTTCATATTTTCTTTAAGGCGAAGGAAAATTATGATGTATGTTAGCGTATAAAATGAATTGAACGGCCCGCTGATGAAAAGCATCGTTCAATACCAAAGAGAGAGGAAGAGAGAGAGATTTACATAAATTTACATATAATATACACTAGCCACACAGACTTTACGATCCAAACGAGGTTGCCAGTACTTATTTCTAGTAAAAATGACATATCCGATAGAAAAGGAAAGTTGAAGGAAAGGATTGAAAGGAAGGAGAGAGAGAGAGACCAACTAACGATTTGGGTGCCAGAGTATCCAATTACCAGCGGGGCTTTTGATTTTCATGTTCCCCTGTTTGTTCTTTCTTTTTTTCGGCCGATTTAAGGCAACATTTTCCGTTGGCATTTGAGCGCTACAAACAAAAATAATAAAAACTACAGTAGTATTTTTAAGCTTCGTATGGGGTATTCATTTAACGTCATGGTAACATGACTGACATATTTTGAAGTATCACATTGGTTGGTTGGTTGTTGGAAGGAACATAATAATTGATATTGGTTCAGGAGTAATTTATCGAGAGGACTTCCCTAAGTGGTTAAGGCCCCATTAATTGCTCTTTCCTTTCACATATGCATAGCCTACGTGAGTTGCAGTTGGGATGTGTGTACATGCTTAGATTGATATGCAAGATTCGAAGTTGCATAATAAATCGTAGACAGTGTCCACCAACCTTTAACTGTCTTCGTGGTGCGATGTATAAGGTGTTGATTTTCGGTGTGAGCATCCTGGGTTCGAATCCACGGACTGCCACATGTGTTTGTAAATTTCATTAATCGATTTTAGGAGTATGGTTGGTTGTTGGAAGGTACGTAATAATTTATATTGGTTATCGGCATGGACTGGTGGTAAAGCATTAATATAATTTAATATATATATTTCATAAATATATACCATGCATGGAGGCATATATATATATATAATTTATACAACCAAAATTGGTATTGATTTATTGGTATATATATATTACATAATATATATAAATATATATATATATATATTATATAATATATATATATTTATATATATATATATTATATATTGATTTATTTATATATTTACTTATTTTAAATGTATTTATTTATCTACATATTTATTTATTTCTGTGAAGTCAAACAACATTTTAAGACCTTATTTTTTGAGTTAATATAGCATACTTCCTTGTGTATTGACTTATATATATAGGTCGTAATATATATATATATATATATATATATATATATATATTAGTAAAGCCAGGTAATACATTTTCTTTAATACATACGAGGTTGAAAGAAATGGCAATTTCTGCGTTGGAAATTTTATTATTCAAAGTTTCCAGGTCTCTGATGAGTTTTCGCTGGGTGGCAGGAAGTAGATGAAGGAGATGAGCAAAATTCATGGTGGTACAGAGTTACATTAATGTACATGATGATACAGGATATACGACGCGTTTCACTGGACAACCAGCATTATCAAGTAAGGATAGAATGATATAAAAGGTAAACAGGAAGAGTATATATAGAGGGTGGAGAATCAGAGGAAAATCAGGGGGCAAAAGTCTGCTATTGGTGGAGGGGTATTCTAGGAGAGAGAAAGAGAGAACCACTTCACGCATGCGCACTGGATGCGGGATGGTGGTCGGTTGGCGGGGTCGAAGCTGATTGGCTGCGTGTCGAGGGGCGTGGCCTAAGTTGCGTAGTACGTGTGGCGGCTGCGGAAGACGAAGCTGAAGGAGGCGAGGGGGGGCGTTAGGTCCTGTAGGAAAGTGCCTTTTGGCAGAAGGAAGGATCTGAAGGTCCAGCGTTTGGTTGTTGATGTTGGGATGTAAGGCTTGGATATATAATGCTTCGAGTATAGGTAATCTCCTTGGGTCACTTTCTTTATCGAGTATGGTGGTGTGTTTTTCTAACTCGTTGCGTGTGAGGTGGGGGTGGTTAGAGGTGAGATAGTGGTCTTTGATGGCTCCAGCCTGAAGGTGAAGAGTTAACCGACGTGAAAGACGAGTCTGCGTCAGACCAAGATAGGAATGAGGTCCACAGTCCTCATAATTACAGGTATGTTGGTAAATGACGTGATCGTCGGTCATCGGGCTCTTTATCTTGGTGGAAGGTGGTTTGTTGCGGAGAACGAGGTTGGAGGTCTTGGGGGATTTGTAATAAATTATTAATTTGGTTTTGTTTTCCGGATTGGTTGGGTGGACATGCTTGGAGATTATTTCTTTAAAGACGGCCTCGTCATTTTTGTGTTCAGAGGACATAAAATTGCGGTAGAAGATCTTAATTTCATTGGGGAGGTCAATGTTGGGTGGGCTTTGGGTGTACCATTTTTCAAGATGGTGGTTGATGGTGCTGGAGATGTCGGAGTTGGAGTATCCGTTATTTACTAAAACTTGGAATAGTCTTTCTAGTTCCTGGTGGGTGTCGGCCCAGGTAGAGCAGTGCGTGAGGGCTCTCCTAACATAGGCGGAGATGGAGGATAGAAGATAACGGCGGGGGCATTCACTATCGCCGTTGAGGCATTGTCCTGTGTTAGTTGGTTTAATGTAGACGGTGGTTTTGAACCCATGGTCGTTCAGAGCTACGAGGATGTCGAGGAAGGGGAGTTGTCCATTGTTAGATTTTTCAAAGGTGAAGTTAAGTCCGGAGGAGGTCATGAAGCGACGCTGGAGTTCCTGTAGTTCATGGAGGTCCTTGATTTGCACGAAGATGTCATCCACGTATCTACAGTAGACGGCGGGTCGTTGGGCAGCTAGGAGCTCTTCCTCGATGGTACCCATAAAAAAGTTCGCAAAAAGAACTCCTAGGGGGCTGCCCATCGCCACTCCATCTATCTGCTTGTACATGTTGCCACGGGGGCAAAGGAAGGGGGCCTCCTTGGTATATAGCTCCAGTAGTGTTTTCAGGGCCTTCTCCGGGATGTCCAGTGTTGGTGTATCAGGGCAATGGTAAATTCGACGTAGAATCATGTCAATGGTCCTATCCACTGGCACGTTGGTGAACAGGCTTTCTACGTCGAGAGAGGCGATTGTGTGGTTGTTGTTCCGGGGGGCGTCTCGTAAAATTTCCAAGAAATCGTGGGCTGAGTTAAGGTTGAATTGGCTGGGCACGTAGGGGGTGAGGAGGTTGTTCAGGGCCTTGGCGATCTGGTAGGTGGCAGTGGGGATCTGGGAGATGATGGGGCGGAGGGGGTTCCCAGATTTGTGGATTTTCATGGTTCCGTACGCATAACCAGCGGTGTATTCTCCGACGAGTTTTATAAGGTGGATCCCTCCTTATTTGGCGTTGATGGCGGTGATGGTGGTGTTGGCAGTACGTTTGATTTCGATGGTTGGGTTGCGGGTGATCTTTTTAAATTTGGTGTTGCCACTTAAGATGACGTCCATTTTTCTAAGATATCCCTCCTTATCATGAATCACGAGAGGCAGGAAGCTTTATCCGCACGACGGATGATGATGTTGGGGTTGTCTCATAATTGTTTGGCAGCTTGGAAGTGTTGTTTGTTGAGGATTTTGCTATGGGGAGTTCCTCTGGTTTTGGCGGCTTCAGCGAGGAGAGTAGGTTGTAGGGCGGGAGTAGTGGTGACCTTGCCATCCTTCTTGAGTCGTAGGATGTCGTCCAGGAGGATTTCCGTTTCTAGGCGTTTCCGGTGGGGGCCAGGTTTGGAGCTGTAGTGGCAGTTGAGGCCTTTGTTGAGGAGGTCTTCTTGGTCCAGGGTCAGAATGGTGTTAGTAAGGTTTATATATCCTTTTGTATACTGTAGATACGTGGATGATATCTTCGTGCAAATCAAGGACCTCCACGAACTACAGGAACTCCAGCGTCGCTTCATGACCTCCTCCGGACTTAACTTCACCTTTGAAAAATCTACCAATGGACAACTCCCCTTCCTCGACATCCTCGTAGCTCTGAACGACCATGGGTTCAAAACCAACTACATTAAACCAACTAACACAGGACAATGCCTCAACGGCGATAGTGAATGCCCCCGCCGTTATCTTCTATCCTCCATCTCCGCCTATGTTAGGAGAGCCCTCACGCACTGCTCTACCTGGGCCGACACCCACCAGGAACTAGAAAGACTATCCCAAGTTTTAGTAAATAACGGATACTCCAACTCCGACATCTCCAGCACCATCAACCACCATCTTGAAAAATGGTACACCCATAGCCCTCCCAACATTGACCCTACCAATGAAATTAAGATCTTCTACCGCAATTTTATGTCCTCTGAACACAAAAATGACGAGGCCGTCTTTAAAGAAATAATCTCCAAGAATGTCCACCCAACCAACCCGGAAAACAAAATCAAATTAATAATTTATTACAAATCCCCCAATACCTCCAAACTCATTCTCCGCAACAAACCAGCTTCCACCAAGATAAAGAGCCCGATGACTGACGATCACGTCATTTACCAACATACCTGTAATTATGAGGACTGTGGACCTCATTCCTATATTGGTATGACGCAGACTCGTCTTTCACGTCGGTTAAGTCTTCACCTTCAGGCTGGAGCCATCAAAGGAGCCATCAAAGACCACTATCTCACCCCTAACCACCCCCACCTCACACGCAACAAGTTAGAGAAACACACCACCATACTCGATAAAAAAGGGGCCCAAGGAGATTACCTATACTCGAAGCATTATATATCCAAGCCTTACATCTCAACATCAACAACCAAACTCTGGACCTTCAGATCCTTCCTTCTGCCAAAAGGCACTTTCCTACAGGACCTAACGCCCCCCCTCGCCCCCCGGTGCCCTTGACACAGCCCCCCGCGCTACCTCCTTCAGCTTCGTCTTCCGCAGGCGCCACACGTACTACGCAACTTAGGCCACGCCCCTCGACACGCAGCCAATCAGCTTCGACCCCGCCAACCGACCACCATCCGCATCCAGTGCGCATGCGTGAAGCGGTTCTCTCTTTCTCTCTCCTTGAATACCCCTCCACCAATAGCAGACTTTTGCCCCCTGATTTTCGCCTCCTCTGATCCTCCACCCTCTATATATACCCTGTCTGTTTACCTTTTATATCATTCTATCCTTTCTTGATAATGCTGGTTGTCCAGTGAAACGAGTCGTATATCCTGTATCATCATGTACATTAATGTAACTCTGTACCACCATGAATTTTGCTCATCTCCTTCATCTACTTCCTGCCACCCAGCGAAAACTCATCAGAAACCTGGAAACTTTGAATAATAAAATTTCCAACGCAGAAATTGCAATTTCTTTCAACCTCGTATGTATTAACCCTTAACTGTCGGCGAGCAACATAAGTCGAGTTAAATAAAGCTGGACTATGTGGCGGCGCTCGACATAGGTCGTGTGGCAATTTCAGCACGTATTGTTGCTGAGAGAGAGAGACAAGTGGTGGCAGGAGAGTAGCGAGCGTATGACTGCTCCAGACCACCGCGGCGAACCTACTGACACGAATCCCACCTCCTCCCTCCCTCTCTCACTCGCTATATACGGAATTGTATGGGGAAAGTGCCTAATTACATGCTTTTTGCACTCGCGTTGCACGGTTATTGCAAGAAAACTAGCCATCATAAAAGGATCGTTATGGTGTCATTCGAAAGCTCTGTTTATGCCCTTTCAGGAATAGATACTTGTTTTACGTTCTGGGTCTTATTTAGGCGTGAAAATGATCACGTAAACAGCCCTATTTTGGCTAAAAACACCCCGCTGGGCGGTACATATAAATAAACCGCATAGGCCGCTCGTAAGATGTTAAAGAAAATTTAATACCTGGCTTTACTAACATAAAACTTCACAAGAATGCCAGACATCGCACCAGCACCCTCCAGTTTCGTGAAGAACTGGTGAAGGACGAAATAATTGAAAAACGAGAGCTCGCCAACAACCTTCGTAAAGAACGAGATGCTCTTCTACGGATTTGGGAAGACGAAACCCCTCCAGACCACCTCAAAGCCGAAATCAACACAGCCCTCGAACAACTCCTTGAACAACACAGAAGACAAGCCGAAAACACAACCATGAAAAAGCTTGTCCGTCTTTATGGCGGAAACTTAAAACTTCCCAAACCTACAAAAGGATATATAAACCTTACTAACATCATTCTGGCCCTGGACCAAGAAGACCTCCTCAACAAAGGCCTCAACTGCCACTACAGCTCCAAACCTGGCCCCCACCGGAAACGCCTAGAAACGGAAATCCTCCTGGACGACATCCTACGACTCAAGAAGGATGGCAAGGTCACCACTACTCCCGCCCTACAACCTACTCTCCTCGCTGAAGCCGCCAAAACCAGAGGAACTCCCCATAGCAAAATCCTCAACAAACAACACTTCCAAGCTGCCAAACAATTATGAGACAACCCCAACATCATCATCCGTCGTGCGGATAAAGCTTCCTGCCTCGTGATTCATGACAAGGAGGAATATCTTAGAAAAATGGACGTCATCTTAAGTGGCAACACCAAATTTAAAAAGATCACCCGCAACCCAACCATCGAAATCAAACGTACTGCCAACACCACCATCACCGCCATCAACGCCAAATAAGGAGGGATCCACCTTATAAAACTCGTCGGAGAATACACCGCTGGTTATGCGTACGGAACCATGAAAATCCACAAACCTGGGAACCCCCTCCGCCCCATCATCTCCCAGATCCCCACTGCCACCTACCAGATCGCCAAGGCCCTGAACAACCTCCTCACTCCCTACGTACCCAGCCAATTCAACCTTAACTCAGCCCACGATTTCTTGGAAATTTTACGAGACGCCCCCCGGAACAACAACCACACAATCGCCTCTCTCGACGTAGAAAGCCTGTTCACCAATGTGCCAGTGGATAGGACCATTGACATGATTCTACGTCGAATTTACCGTTGCCCTGATACACCACCACTGGACATCCCGGAGAAGGCCCTGAAAACACTACTGGAGCTATGTACCAAGGAGGCCCCCTTCCTTTGCCCCCGTGGCAACATGTACAAGCAGATAGACGGTGTGGCGATGGGCAGCCCCCTAGGAATTCTTTTTGCGAACTTTTTTATGGGTACCATCGAGGAAGAGCTCCTAGCTGCCCAACGACCCGCCGTCTACTGTAGATACGTGGATGACATCTTCGTGCAAATCAAGGACCTCCACGAACTACAGGAACTCCAGCGTCGCTTCATGACCTCCTCCGGACTTAACTTCACCTTTGAAAAATCTAACAATGGACAACTCCCCTTCCTCGACATCCTCGTAGCTCTGAACGACCATGGGTTCAAAACCACCTTCTACATTAAGCCAACTAACACAGGACAATGCCTCAACGGCGATAGTGAATGCCCCAACCGTTATCTTCTATCCTCCATCTCCGCCTATGTTAGGAGAGCCCTCACGCACTGCTCTACCTGGCCCGACACCCACCAGGAACTAGAAAGACTATCCCAAGTTTTAGTAAATAACGGATACTCCAACTCCGACATCTCCAGCACCATCAACCACCATCTTGAAAAATGGTACACCCAAAGCCCTCCCAACATTGACCCCCCCAATGAAATAAAGATCTTCTACCGCAATTTTATGTCCTCTGAACACAAAAATGACGAGGCCGTCTTTAAAGAAATAATCTCCAAGCATGTCCACCCAACCAACCCGGAAAACGAAATCAAATTAATAATTTATTACAAATCCCCCAAGACCTCCAACCTCGTTCTCCGCAACAAACCAGCTTCCACCAAGATAAAGAGCCCGATGACAGACGATCACGTCATTTACCAACATACCTGTAATTATGAGGACTGTGGACCTCATTCCTATATTGGTATGACGCAGACTCGTCTTTCACGTCGGTTAACTCTTCACCTTCAGGCTGGAGCCATCAAAGACCACTATCTCACCCCTAACCACCCCCACCTCACACGCAACGAGTTAGAAAAACACACCACCATACTCGATAAAGAAAGTGACCCAAGGAGATTACCTATACTCGAAGCATTATATATCCAAGCCTTACATCCCAACATCAACAACCAAACTCTGGACCTTCAGATCCTTCCTTCTGCCAAAAGTCGCTTTCTTACAGGACCTAACGCCCCCCCTCGCCCCCCGGTGCCCTTGACGCAGCCCCCCGCGCTACCTCTTTCAGCTTCGTCTTCCGCAGGCGCCACACGCAACTTAGGACACGCCCCTCGACACGCAGCCACTCAGCTTCGACCCCGCCAACCGACCACCATCCCGCATCCAGTGCGCATGCGTGAAGCGGTTCTCTCTTTCTCTCTCCTAGAATTCCCCTCCACCAATAGCAGACTTTTGCCCCCTGATTTTCGCCTCCTCTGATCCTCCACCCTCTATATATACCCTTCCTGTTTACCTTTTATATCATTCTATCCTTACTTGATAATTCTGGTTGTCCAGTGAAACGCGTCGTATATCCTGTATCATCATGTACATTAATTTAACTCTGTACCACCATGAATTTTGCTCATCTCCTTCATCTACTTCCCGCCACCCATCAGAGACCTGGAAACTTTGAATAATAAAATTTCCAACGCAATTGCCATTTCTTTCAACCTCGTATGTATTAAAGAAAATATATATATATATATATATATATAAATATATATATATATAATTATATTAGGTATTATATAATTAGCTTTTTGATAGGATGGCATTTTTTATCATATGTATGCATGTGAAGTCTCACTAAACTCAAACGTTTCACTTCTCCATGTCACCACACAAGAACGTCACCACATCATGCAACCATTTCAACACGTCACCATATCATTATGTAGCCACAACACTAGATTATTACGTCACCACATCATCACATTGCCACATTATCACGTCACTCACTAGTAGTTCATCATGTCTCCAGATAATCATGCCTCACTAGATCATCATTCACCAAATCATCATGCCATCACATCATCATATATCCTCATCGTCATGTCATCACAGAATCACATCATCATATTACCACATCATGTCACTATATAATCATGTCACCATATCATTATATATCCTCATCGTCATGTCACCACATAATCACATCATCATATTACCACATCATGTCACTACATAATCATGTCATCACATCATCATATATCCTCATCGTCATGTCACCACATAATCACATCATCATATTACCACATCATGTCACTACATAATCATGTCACCACATCATCATGTAACCACATCACGAGATGATTACTTCACCAGAGCATCATATCACCAAATAATCCACCAACTATTTCCTATCTCCTTTCTTAACTGACTAACTCCTCATCATCCTCCATTCGGGACTGATTTTGCACAGTTTGCAATGAGTGCAGTGACCTACACAGTATCCTTTCTACTCTGAATATCTCCCCGGATTGGACTGCAAGGTCTTTCAGCTACTAACTATTCCTTATAACTCCTAGTAAATCATCAGCAACACAATTTCATTCCTCAGTTAGTTCACTACTCTTCTTCACTAAGTATGCGAGAGTGGCGGTGACGTTAACCCCTTGAGGAGTATGACGCGTTCTGACATTTTTTTTCTGGTTATTATTAGACTATTTTATTCAAATTAGGAAGGGTCTATGGAAATCAGAGTGTACATTTAGATGGACTTTACCCATTCAACTCCCAAATATCCTACCTAAATTGCATAACATCGTCTAATGATAGCCAAAATACACTACCAAAGCGCGGCATGATCCTCAAAGGGTTAATACATGAAGGACTTGTGTCAACTTTGATGGTTTTAGTTGTGGCTGGTTTGATCCTGGAGTACATTTTGGCAGTGTGGGGGAAGTGAGGCTTTTATCCAATAGTATGATATTGTATAATTATGTAGCGGATAACCTGTTGAACATTTATATATGATACGACAACATATGACACATATCCATTAAAGTAATGTCTATACTGACACCAGACTTCAATACAATTCCTCGCATTTTTTTCTCGTGAAACAGATTAATTAAACTGAAAATCAATTATATATATGCAATAAACTGTAATGTGCGTACTTGAAAATTATATATTATGAAACTAACCGCGTGTTACACAATAATATCAACAATGCCTGGGACCGACCATTCATATAAGAACAACATGTTAGTAATGTATTAATTTCATTACGGAACATTATTATGTTCCTTCCAACAACCAACCATACTCCTAAAATCGATTAATGAAATTTACAAACACATGTGGCAGTCCGTGGATTCGAACCCAGGATGCTCACACCGAAAATCAACACCTTATACATCGCACCACGAAGACAGTTAAAGGTTGGTGGACACTGCCTACGATTTATTATGCAACTTCGAATCCTGCATATCAATCTAAGCATGTACACACATCCCAACTGCAACTCACGTAGGCTATGCATATGTGAATGGAAAGAGCAATTAATGGGGCCTTAACCACTTAGGGAAGTCCTCTCGATAAATTACTCCTGAACCAATATCAATTATTATGTTCCTTCCAACAACCAACCATACTCCTAAAATCGATTAATGAAATTTACAAACACATGTGGCAGTCCGTGGATTCGAACCCAGGATGCTCATACCGAAAATCAACACCTTATACATCGCACCACGAAACAGTTAAAGGTTGGTGGACACTGCCTACGATTTATTATGCAACTTCGAATCCTGCATATCAATCTAAGCATGTACACACATCCCAACTGCAACTCACGTAGGCTATGCATATGTGAATGGAAAGAGCAATTAATGGGGCCTTAACCACTTAGGGAAGTCCTCTCGATAAATTACTCCTGAACCAATATCAATTATTATGTTCCTTCCAACAACCAACCATACTCCTAAATCGATTAATGAAATTTACAAACACATGTGGCAGTCCGTGGATTCGAACCCAGGATGCTCACACCGAAAATCAACACCTTATACATCGCACCACGAAGACAGTTAAAGGTTGGTGGACACTGCCTACGATTTATTATGCAACTTCGAATCCTGCATATCAATCTAAGCATGTACACACATCCCAACTGCAACTCACGTAGGCTATGCATATGTGAATGGAAAGAGCAATTAATGGGGCCTTAACCACTTAGGGAAGTCCTCTCGATAAAATACTCCTGAACCAATATCAATTATTATGTTCCTTCCAACAACCAACCATACTCCTAAAATCGATTAATGAAATTTACAAACACATGTGGCAGTCCGTGGATTCGAACCCAGGATGCTCATACCGAAAATCAACACCTTATACATCGCACCACGAAGACAGTTAAAGGTTGGAACACTGCCTACGATTTATTATGCAACTTCGAATCCTGCATATCAATCTAAGCATGTACACACATCCCAACTGCAACTCACGTAGGCTATGCATATGTGAATGGAAAGAGCAATTAATGGGGCCTTAACCACTTAGGGAAGTCCTCTCGATAAATTACTCCTGAACCAATATCAATTATTATGTTCCTTCCAACAACCAACCATACTCCTAAAATCGATTAATGAAATTTACAAACACATGTGGCAGTCCGTGGATTCGAACCCAGGATGCTCATACCGAAAATCAACACCTTATACATCGCACCACGAAGACAGTTAAAGGTTGGTGGACACTGCCTACGATTTATTATGCAACTTCGAATCCTGCATATCAATCTAAGCATGTACACACATCCCAACTGCAACTCACGTAGGCTATGCATATGTGAATGAAAAGAGCAATTAATGGGGCCTTAACCACTTAGGGAAGTACTCTCGATAAATTACTCCTGAACCAATATCAATTATTATGTTCCTTCCAACAACCAACCATACTCCTAAAATCGATTAATGAAATTTACAAACATGTGGCAGTCCGTGGATTCGAACCCAGGATGCTCACACCGAAAATCAACACCTTATACATCGCACCACGAAGACAGTTAAAGGTTGGTGGACACTGCCTACGATTTATTATGCAACTTCGAATCCTGCATATCAATCTAAGCATGTACACACATCCCAACTGCAACTCACGTAGGCTATGCATATGTGAATGGAAAGAGCAATTAATGGGGCCTTAACCACTTAGGGAAGTCCTCTCGATAAATTACTCCTGAACCAATATCAATTATTATGTTCCTTCCAACAACCAAAAAATAATTCAGTTCAATTATGATAACAATTATATGCCCTGTTCTGTATACTATGGATTATTTTCTTCTTAGCTTCGTCTCCATATATATAATGCTAAGATAGGTAGGAAAATAAATCAATAAAAGAAAACCTGCTCCAAGATGTTGCCTGGATAAGACAAACTGAAAAACACCAATATTTGTCAATACCGACCCTTCCCTCCTGCAGCCTCACAATTTATTTCCAATTCTTCTTCCGACCTTCCTTCCCGGAGCCTATAACCAATATGCCTTCCTCCCACACCTTTCTTCCTTGTTGCTTTTATTTCAGCTGCATTTAAACGATTTTATGAAGCTTAGGAAGGATATATGATAGCTAAAATAATTAATTGCGATAGTCTGTAATCTTTTACTGGGTAGGCAGTCTTCCTAAGCTGAATAAAACTGTCTATTAGTTGCTAGAATATAATAAAAAGGACTGAATGGGTTAACCAACCTACGTCTACTCACTGCTTCTTCCTTCTTTACTCTTTAATTATCTTCACTTCTGCTATGTTCCTCTTTCCCTCCTTTATATTTCAACATGGCAAGGACAAGAGAGTGGACGCGATGTAGGTAGGAACTCACATAACTTGGGCAATTGACTCGTATAACATACATAATTATCAATAATGTTAGAACAATGGTATTCCTTGTGTGTGTCTGTGTGTGTGTGTCCAGATGATGGTGGAGGCATTAACTTATTCAATACCAGCGACGCATTTTGTATGTGATTTCAGCTATATCTAGATGATTGTATGAAGCTTTGGAACGATATGTGATAGCTAAAAGGAATAATTGGGAAAGTCTGTAGCCTTTTAATTATTGGTAAATGCCCTTCCTAAGTTGAATAAAATCGGCTAATAGTTGGCGGGACATTTATCTACCGAAAAATGTACAAATGTATTTGGAAGTAGGATCTTAGGGAGGTTTTTATAATTGTGATGGATATCTAGGGAGGAGACTAAGAAAATAAAAAATACATTGACCAAAATACATACCCTTCCCTCCTTAATTGAAAGAGTGTGTAGCCTTTTAATGGGTAGACGTCCTTCCTAAGCTGAACAAAATCGTCTAATAGTTGCCAGAATACAATACAAGAGGACGTCACCGGTACAGAGTGGGTTAAGTTGTGTTGGTTATGGGTCTCAGCCATAATTAGATTCATAAAAACATTATATAAAATCATGTCTCAATGTCAGAGGGGGTGGCCACGAATAAATCACCTCTGGCGCGGTGTGAATATCCTAGGTTCGAGTCCTTGTAGTGCCAAATGTATTCGTTGCTTTCATTAATCCTGTGCGTACCAGTGACGTGTGATATATTTTATTCTAGCTATATTTAGACGATATTATGCAGCTTAGGGTTGTTGATCTGCGGTAGTTAAAAGGGTTGGTTGAGATAGTTTGAAGCCTTATTATTGCTAGAGGTCCTTCCTAATCTGAATATAATCGTCTATTAGGTGCCACAATATAAAGAAAAGGAAGTCACCGGTACTGTATGGGTTAATTGAGTTTAGAAGTAAAGTTGGTTGGTTAAACAAAATTAATCATCCATAATCCTGCGCCCCTCCTCCCACCCTACATCTTTGTTCACCTCATCAACCTTTTCAACCCTATCCTTTCATCTCATTCCCTGTTTACGTTTCCTTTTCTGTCCTTCCACCTCGCTCTCGTACTCTCGCTAAGTCATGCTTTCCCTCTCCATAAGCTTCATAATTATTATGACCGAACCACCTTAACCCCTTCTCTCTTGGCAACGTCTTTTGTATTTTGTTCTAGCTATATTTAGACAATTGTGTGCAGATTAAGAAGGATCTGTGGTAGCAACAAGGCTTAATTGAGATATTTCAAAGCTTATTAATTGCTTTGGGCCCTTCTTAAGCTGAATACAATCGTCTATTAGTAGCCAGCATATAATAAAAAGGACGGCACTGGTACTGAATGGGTTAAGGTGTTCCACTTCATTTTGTATTACAGTAATTATTGTGAAGGTTAAACAGAAAACATGGTTATATTTCAGGAGATACATTTACGAGATAGTGAAGTTAATCAACATTGTTTTTACTAGATAATTAAGACATTCGGTTTATAAACAAGCAAACCCAAGCCGACCACTACTCCTAAATATACTTTCTTTGGTAGTCCTTTCTTACTCACACATATGCCCCTCAAGACACACCCTAATGAGGAGCACAACATCTGTTGTTTATTGCTTTCATTTGTAATCCTTTGTACGCAATGAAAACACAATCTCCGCCACTGGTGCTGACGCTGATAAAGAAGAGTGAACACGGACATTAGCTTTTGCCCTTACAGTACCGGCGAAGTATTTTTATTTTTGTTTCACTGAATTTAGACGAATCTATGTAGCTTAGGAAGGAACTATGGTTGCTAAAGGGATGAATTAAGAGAGACTGTAATCTTTTAAAGGATGCACATCCTTCCTAAGCTGAGTTAAACCATCTAATAAATGCCAGGAATAATAAAAAGGATGTCTCCGGTACTAAATGGGTTAGTATTTCGCACGTTTATATATTTATATAAGTATTTTATTTTGTTGTATTTTTGTGTTCGTTATAATTGGGAAACAGGGGAGATGGAAGAGGTTGTATGACCAAGGTGTGAATGGAACTATTGGTTATTTGTTATGCTTTCTTCCCTTTACGTCTTCCCCTCTAATACCCCCCCCCCTCCCCCACCTCTATCATCTCTCTGACCGAAACCCCACCAACAGATCCAGAGAGAGAGAGAGTGAGTGTGAGTATTGGAAACCCATACCTCGGGTCAGACTATCACACTCGACTACAGTTCCGACCCCCCCCCCCTCCCCCCCCTCCCCACTCTCTCTCTCTCTCTCACTATATATATATACAATATATATATATATATATATATATATATATATATATATATACAGTATATATATATATATATATATACAGTATATAATATTATAAAGTATATATATACTGTATATACAGTATATATATATATATATATATATATCTTATATATACTGTATACATATATATATATATATATATATAATTATATATAAAGTATATATATATATATATATATATATATATATATATATATATATTGTATATATATACATAATTATATATATATACAGTATATTTATATTTTTATTATTTATTTATTTTATATATATATACTGTAAATATATATATATATATTTATACATATATTTACATATACTGTATATATATATATATATATATTTACAGTATATATATATAAGTATATATTATATCCTGTATATACAGTATATATATATATATATATATATATATATATATATATATATATATATATATACAGTATATATATACATAATTATATATATATACAGTATATTTATATATTATTATTATTTATTTTATTTTATTTTATTTTTTGCCTTATACTTCAACAATACAAAAATCAATCCTTCATCTTCTCTCAATATTCTTGGTTTCTCTTTATATTCTGCTCTCACTTGGAAGGATCATATTACCAGTCTTGCTAAGGCAGCCTCCCAGAAGCTGGGTGTGCTCAACCGGCTCAAGGGGTTCCTTAGTCCTGCACAGCTTCTTGCTCTGTACAGGAGCACGGTGCATCCTTGTATTGAGTATTGTTCACATGTGTGGGGAGGATCCTCCAACACCGCTCTCCTAGACAAAGTTAAAAGGAAGGCCTTTCGTATCGTTAACTCCCGTCCACTCACCAACTCTCTGCAATCTCTCTCTCTCCTCAGCAATGTTGCATCTCTCTCACTATTCTATCACTACTATAATTATCAGTGTTCCTCAGAGCTCTCCCAGTCTATACCACTTCCTCTACGTAGGGTACGTGGTACCCATCTTGCAACACAATCCCACTCCTACCCTGTGCAGCTCTCCAGCCCAAGAGTGAAACGTTGCTCTCAGACTTTCTTCAATTCAACAGCTGAACTCTGGAACTCTCTCCAAGAATCAGTCTTTCCCTCTACCTATGACTTAAATTACTTCAAACTCCGTGTGTCCAGGCATTTTGTCTCGAAAGTCCATTGATGTTGGCCCTGTCACTCTTTCAACTCTAGGGGAGGCACTCGCTATAGGCAGTTCTGCCTATTGCCTCCCTCACTCAAAAAAAAAAAAAAAAAAAAAAAAAAATATATATATATACCGGTATAATTTATATTATTATATAATATATATATATATATATATATATATATATATATATACAGTATATATATATATCACTTTGTATACTCTCGTAATTGTGTGTGTGTCGTTTAACCCCTTCACCACCATGACGTAATTTTAATCGTATTCTAGTTTCCATTAGACGATTTTCTTTAATTTATAATCTACTTATATGGCTCAAATGGGCAAATACGATATCAATAAATCCTTTTAACCCCTTCTGTACCAGCGTTGTAATATTGTTTAAATTTCGGCTTTATTTAGACGATATTATGAAACTTAAGGAGGATATATAGTAGCTTGACAGTCTGTAGGCTTTTCATTGGTTGACGTCCTTCTTAAACTGAATGAAATCGTCTAATAGTTGGCAGCATATAATGAAAATGACGACACCGGTACAGCATGGGTTAATGACATAGGTCCTTCTTAAACTGCATAAAATCGTCTAATTTCAGCCAGTATCAAAGGTAACAAGGTGTCGTGGTGCTGAAAGGGTTAAGAATAAATATGTGTGTGTGTGTGTGTGTTTGTGTGTGTGTGTCACTATGTCGGTGTCTAAGTCTGTACAACTTAACCCTCTCGGTATTATATGACGCATTACTGTCTCATTACTGGCTATTATTAGACTATTTTATTCAGAATAGGAAGGACATTCAGACGCCAAAGGGTTGATTGAGACCTTCTTTATCATTTAAGTCCCACACATCCCTCTTCTATCTATCTATCTATATGCTCAGGCCCAATCCCCATTTTGGGAGTAGCCGACTCTAGACAGAGCAAGAACAGGGAAAACACAAAAACAACATAAAACAACAAATAAACACAGATAAAAAGCACAAACTCACACACATCCAGGTCACCCAGGAGAAGACCCAGAGACCAGGGTCACCAAGGTCGCTCCAGCACTCCCCGAGCCCCCGACCACCCGGAGAGGTTCCGATCTCGGCAGGCAGACATGCAGCGGAGCCAAAGCCACAAGCCCTCCCACCACACTTCCAGGCGCACCCTTCATATTAGTCGTCTCCCCGGGCCAGGCGCCTGATGGACTATTATCTAGTTCAACTTGCGCCCGACCCCTTACTCCAAATGACCACGTGTTCACTCAACTATTCACAAGCATTCTCCATTCACTCCTGTCCACCACCACTTCCCCTGCCTGATCTATAGTCATTCCTCTATCATCCAAAGCCTTTCTTACACAGTCTCTCCATCTCAATGGGGGTCTTCCTGCCCTTCTATCTCCCCTTGTACCTGACTCACATGTTCTCTTTGTAAGCCTTTCATCTCCCATTCGTTCAACATGACCATACCAGCTCAGCACCCTTCTGTCCATTCTGGCTGACAAATGTTCCTGCTGCCCCACTTTCCTACGTATCTATTCATTCCTCAATCTGTCTCTACGAGTAACTCCACACATACTCCTCAAGCAGCTCATCTCCATCACATCCAGCCCTCTTTTCTCCTTTTTCTTCAGAGCCCATGTCTCCGCCCCATACATCACTGTTGGCACAACAATTCCTTGATACAGTGCACTTTTTACTTTCACTCCCGAGATTTCTCGTCTTCCACATACTTCCCATTGCTCCGAAAACCTTCCTTCCTTCACACACTCTCTGTTTTACCTCCACTTCCATACCTCCACTCCTGCTTATCGTTCCTCGTAGATATTTAAAACACTCTACTTGTTCCAATATTTCCCCATCCAGCCTCACATCTAGATTCACCCTATGCTCTCCCCTATTACACACCATTACTTTACTTTATTGACATTCACCTTCAGTTTCCTCCTTCCACAAACCATACCAAACTCTTTGACTACCCGCTGCAGTTTCTCATCAGAATCCGCCACCAATGCTGTGTCATCAGCGAACAGCAACTGATTCAACTCCCAATCTCTACCATTCTTTCCTACTAAACCCAATCCTCTTCCCATAGTTTTCCTATTCACCTCCCTCACCACACCATCCATAAACATATTAAACAGCCATGGTGACATTACACAACCCTGTCGCAAACCTACCTTTACCTCAAACCATTCACTCAACTCACCATTTCCTACTCTCACACATGCTCTGCTCCCTTCATAAAAACTCTTAACTGCTTCTAACAAATTTCCTCCTATTTCATAAATCCTTAAGACCTTCCGCATTGCTTCACGGTCTACACGATCATACGCTTTTTCCAAGTCCATAAAAGCCCAAAATATCTCCTTATGCTTCTCTAAATACTTCTCGCATAACTGTCATACTGCAAACATCTGATCCACGCACCCTCTTCCCCTCCTAAAACCGCACTGTTCTTCTCCTATTGCAACTTCCGTACACTTTATTATCCTCTCTATCAACACCCTGCCATACAGCTTTTCAACCACTGACAATAAACTAATACCTCTATAACTTGAACACTCCTGCCGATCTCCCTTCCCCTTGTGCAACGGCACAATGCATGCACTCTTCCAGTCTATTGGTACCATTGACACAGCAAAGCACACATTGAAAAGTCTCACCAACCAATCTATTATCACATCTCCACCCTTATTTATACACTCCACAGCAATACCATCCAAACCTTCTGCTTTTCCCGCTCTCATTTGTTTCACTGCTTCTTTCACCTCATTTCCCTCAATCCTTTCATTCATTCCCTTCCACCTGGGTGGCCTGGGTAACCTATCTCCATCCACTCTTAAACTGTATAAAATCATCTAATGTTAGTCAGAATATACTGATAAAATGCGTCATAATCCTCAAGGGGTTAAGATAACATAATCTCTAAATTGACGCATACATCTTACTTCCGGAGGCCGAGATTATACACGTTAATATAAAGCCTTGTTTGGAAAGTTACCTCGTCAGGACTTAAGGGGGATTTGGGGAGGGAGGGGAGTGGCAGGTGGTGGGGGAAAGAGGAAAAAGGATGGGCGGGTGGGGAGGGTATGAATGGAAATAAGAGGAACGGGGAGGGGAGAGGTATGGATGGAAACGAGAGGAAATGGGGATGGGGAGGGGGGGGGGGGATATGAGAAGAAATGGGGGGGGGGTAAAAGAAGAAATGGGGGGTATGAACAGAAATGAGGGGAGGTATGAAGGGAAATATGAGGAATGGGGGGGGAGGTATGAATTGAAATAAGAGGAAGGGGAGGGTATGAATGTAAATAAGAGGAAGGGGGGGAGGTATGGGAATATGAGGAAGGGGGGGGGAGGTATGGAAATATGAGGAAGGGGGGGAGGTATGGAAATATGAGGAAGGGGGGAGGTATGGAAATATGAGGAAGGGGTGGGAGGTATGGAAATATGAGGAAGGGGGGTATGAATGGAAATAAGAGGAAGGGGGGAGGTATGAAGGGAAATAAGGGGAAGGGAGGAGGTCTGGATGGAAATAAGAGGAAGGGGGGAGGTATGAAGGGAAATAAGAGGAAGGGGGGAGATATGAATGGAAATAAGAGGAAGGGGGAGGTATGAATGGAAATAAGAGGAAGGGGGGAGGTATAGAGAAGAGAAAGAGGAAGGGGGAGGTATGAATGGAAATAAGAGGAAAGGGGGAGGTATGAAGGGAAATAAGAGGAAGGGGGGAGATATGAATGGAAATAAGAGGAAGGGGGGAGGAGGTCTGGATGGAAATAAGAGGAAAGGGGGAGGTATGAAGGGAAATAAGAGGAAGTGGGGGTTTGAATGGAAATAAGAGGAAGGGGGGAGGTATGAAGAGAAATAAGAGGAAGGGGGGAGGTATGAATGGAAATAAGAGGAAGGGGGGAGGTATGAAGGGAAATATGAGGAAGGGGGGAGATATGAATGGAAATAAGAGGAAGGGGGGAGGTATGAAGAGAAATAAGAGGAAGGGGGGGAGGTATGAATGGAAATAAGAGGAAGGGGGAGGTATGAATGGAAATAAGAGGAAGGGGGAGGTATGAATGGAAATATGAGGAAGGGGGAGGATGAATGGAAATAAGAGGAAGGGGGAGGTATGAATGGAAATAAGAGGAAGGGGGAGGTATGAATGGAAATAAGAGGAAGGGGGAGGTATGAATGGAAATAAGAGGAAGGGGGTAGGTAAGAATGGAAATAAGAGGAAGGGGGGGAGGTATGAATGGAAATAAGAGGAAGGGGGGGGTATGAAGGGAATATGAGGAAGGGGGAGGTATGAATGGAAATATGAGGAAGGGGGGGAGGTATGAATGGAAATATGAGAAAGGGGGGAGATATGAATGGAAATAAGAGGAAGGGGGGGAGGTATGAAGAGAAATAAGAGGAAGGGGGAGGTATGAATGGAAATAAGAGGAAGGTGGGTGGTCTGAATGGAAATAAGAGGAAGGGGGAGGGAGGTATGCATGGATATAATCACTTCATAAGCTCAGAGAACATTATTTTGGCAGTCTAATATAACCTTTTGCATTTAATAACAATACATTATCAATTGACTAATAATAAAGCACACTAATACCATACCTTCTTTCAGTGTAAACCTCCTCCCTTACTGAGGTTGGGGGGCATCCGCCTTTCAACACACTTCCATCCCTATTCTGTCCAATGCTTTAATTTAAATGTGAACCGATTTTTCACTTTTTTGTTTTTAAAGAAGGAGACAAAAGGCAGGTTGCCTGTAACTAGTGTCTCCCCCAAAGCCAAAAGAGTAACAGAGCCAAATTCAAGGGATTCTGGGGTCTAGTTCAGAACTAGACTGAACTAGTTCACTCTAGTTCAGTCAGTGACAGGAAAAGGTTGTGTTAATCTGAGCTCCTGCCCGGACCACTTACCAGTGACCTTTAGTGACCATTACACCTACCTGTGTTTGGGGGCAGTGCACTCGTGTTATATAAAAGTGTTATAGCTCAGTTTTTAGCTGTTAGTTTACTTGTTTTTGTTTTCTGTACTTAGTTTCTTGCTCCTCGCTAAGCTTATTGGGATCATGGCAGGTATGGAGTGCGAGTCTCTAACTGATCTGCATCTTTATTCTCCAGGTAAGAGAGGAGATGGTTGTGGTGAAGGAAGAGGTCTTGGCTCTAAGGGAGGTTAATGTTAAACTTCAGAGAGAAGTGGATTTGATTAAAGACGAAAATCTAGCTTTCCAGCTTAGCCAAGAGGAAATAAAGTCAAGTAAGGGGAAAAGGGAGGAAGTTGATGAAAAATTGTATTCATGGCAGGTTGTTAAAAATACGGGTGGGAAAGTCACACTCAAGAAGCAGGATAGTAGAATAGGTATGAGTGTGACAAATACATTCTCTCCTTTGCGAGACGAATGTGAGGGAAAAGATAGTCAGAGGATAACCGAAGTGCCTGCCGCCGACTCAGCTCCAACCTCTGACGCTGTGCTACCTACCACCACCACTACCCCCACCACCACCATCACCAAGGGAGCTTCTGCCACCACCGGGGGTTCTCCAACTGGAGCTGCTGGATCCTCCCGAGGGAAAGGTAAGTCTGTGTCCCGAGAAGGTAAGTCTGTGTCGATTGTGGGCGACTCCATGGTAAGACATTTAGTTAGGGCTACCCGCACTAAACTTAGGAAGGTTGTGTGTCTGCCTGGCCATGGAGTTGGGAGGGTTTTAGAGAAGATGGACCACATCTTGGAAGATAGTGGAGATAACCCCATTATCTGTCTCAGTGCCGGGAGTAACGATGTTGGTAAGGGTAGAAGTGAGGAACTGCTGCAGCAGTATCGGGATGTGTTAGATAAAGTTAGGATGAAGGGAGGGATCCCTGTAGTACATTGTATCCTACCCAGAAGAGGAGTTCCCAAGGAATGGACATCCAGGGCGATTGGTGTCAATTGCCGTTTGGAGAAATATTGCAAAGAAAAAGCAATACCATTCATTGATAACTGGGATAGTTTCTATGGGAGACATGGGATATACGCAAGGGATGGGGTTCATCGTTCACGGTTAGGGGTTTCTACATTAGCTAGTTCTTTAGATAGGGTGGTTGTGGGGTTTTGAACAGAAATATTGAGAGTGTAAATGAGAGATTAAATGGAACAATTTTAGCGTCAGGCGAAAGCGATAAGGATATTCAGTCTCATGCTAAAAATGATGACTATAATGCAAATGATAGTAGTGATGGTGCAACGGAAGATGGAAATGTCGCTAAAAACAAAGGTAAATTAGGTATAAAGAAAAGAAGTAAATTGAGAGTATATTACACAAACTGTAGGAGTCTATGTAACAAAATGAACGAACTTAGAGCCCTTGTTAGCAAAGAAAATATAGACATAATAGCGCTAACTGAAACGTGGATTAATACAGAAACCAGGCATTTTTTAGCAGAATTTGATATACCAGGATATAGTTTGTTTAAATATGACCGAACAAGTAAGAGGGGTGGCGGTATAGCAGTGTTTGTCAGGAGTACATTAAAAAGCTGTATTAAATCAGGTATTAGACTAAATAACGATAATGAAAGTGTTTGGGTAGAGGTTAACGAAGGTAGTGAGACCATAGTTATTGGAGTTATGTATAGACCGCCAAATATGAGTAGAAATGACGGAACGTCATTATGGGAGGAAATAAAAATGGCATCAAGGTTTAGCAATGTGTGCATTATGGGGGATTTTAATTTTCCGAATATAGATTGGCAGCATCAAATAGGAGACTCTGATTCTGAGAGTTTATAGAGGTAGTACAAGATAGTTTTGTATTTCAATTCATAGATACGCCGACTAGAGGTAATAATATTCTCGATTTAGTTTTCAGTAACAATGAACATATGGTAAATAATGTAGAGATAGGGGACCACCTAGGAAATAGTGACCACAATTCTGTGTATTTTAATATACAATGGAAAGGTAATACCAGAGAGAATACAACATTAATACCTGACTTTAGAAAAGCCAATTATGGAGGGTTAAGAAGAGCCCTATTAGCGGACCCTATGGTCAAAAAATTAAGTCGATCCAGGTGTCCAAATGAGTGTACCCCGTCTCAGGCACCTGTCATCTTAAGTCAGGAAGAGACGTCAACCTTGGTAGCTACATACGATAATTTTATCAAGTCAGTATTCAATGCACAACATAAATACATCCCCAGAAGAAAATTTAGATCAACACAGAACCAACCCAAATGGATGAATAATAGACTATTAGATCTTCTAGGACAAAAGAGAGGAATATATAGAAAAATGAGAAAAGGCGAAATTCACCTACTTGCTTACTATCAGAATCTATCAAGACAGGTAAAAAAGGATATTAGGAAAGAAAAAAGAAATTATGAAATTAAGGTTGCCAATGACTCAAAAAATAATCCTAAAGCTTTTTACCAACTATATAAATCCAAGGTTAGAGATGTAATTGGTCCCCTTAAAACTTCGATAGGAGAAATGACAGAAAATGATTTAGAAATGTGCAGTACATTAAATAGTAAATTTCTTTCCGTTTTCACAAATGAAAATTTGGCACAGTTTCCAGAAGTCCGTAAGGTATATAGCGATAGTATAGAAAATAGGTTAAGTACGGTTACTATAAGTAGAAATGATGTGCTTAAGGAAATTGACAGACTGAAACCTCATAAATCGCCTGGTCCTGATGAGGTATATGCTAGAGTATTAAAAGAATGTAGGGATGAGTTAAGTTACCCATTAAAATTTGTATTTAACAAGTCATTGGAGACAGGTATAGTTCCAGAAGCTTGGAAGCTTGCAAACGTAGTTCCGATCTTCAAAAAAGGTGACAAATCAATAGCATCCAATTACCGTCCCATTAGTCTTACATCAATCATAGGAAAGCTACTAGAGTCAATTATTGCTAGTAAAATTAGAAACCACTTAGATACATTTAATTTAATAAATTCTTCTCAGCATGGATTCACTCAGGGACGTTCTTGCCTTACTAATTTGCTTAGTTTTTTCTCAGAGGTATATGAAGCAGTAGTAGATAATGACAAGTCATATGATATAATATATTTAGATTTCAGTAAAGCTTTCGACAGAGTCCCCCATGAGAGATTGATGAGAAAGGTTGAGGCGCATGGAATAGGTGGGGCGTTGTTGGGATGGATTAGGTCATGGCTAATTGGTAGGAAGCAGAGAGTCAGCATAAATGGTACGAAGTCAGAATGGGGAGCAGTCAAAAGTGGTGTTCCCCAGGGATCTGTATTAGGTCCTCTGTTGTTTGTTATATACATAAATGACCTTGATTTAGGTATAACTAGTAGGATAAGTAAATTTGCAGACGATACCAAAATGGGGAGAACAATTGATTCAGATAGAGATATAGAGTGCCTCCAAAGGGATCTAGATACCTTACACGAATGGTCAGTAAATTGGCAGATGAAGTTTAACATTGACAAATGCAAGGTATTAAAGATAGGGAAGATGCATACAAATGTTAAATATAAACTAGCTAATGTGGAATTAGAAAACTCGAATTGTGAGAAAGATCTAGGTGTGTTTGTTAGCAATGATTTGAAGCCTAGACAACAGTGTATAAGCGTTCGAAACAAGGCAAACAGGATTCTCGGGTTCATCTCAAGGAGTGTGAGTAACAGAACTGCTGATGTTATCTTTAAAAACTTTACTTGTCATTAGTGAGACCCCATATGGATTATGCTGTTCAATTTTGGTGTCCTTATTACAGAATGGACATAGATTCATTGGAGAGAGTACAACGTAGAATGACAAAAATGATCCATAATATTAGAAATCTTCCGTATAAAGAAAGGTTGAAGAAATTAGGCTTACATTCGTTAGAGAGACGCAGAGTTAGAGGGGATATGATAGAGGTGTTCAAGTGGGTTAGTGGGATTAACAAAGGGGACATGACAAATGTACTAAAGCTCAGTGATAGCGAAAGAACTCGTACCAATGGTTTCAAATTAGATAAATTTCGTTTCAGAAAAGATATAGGCAAATATTGGTTTGGTAACAGAGTTGTAGATGGGTGGAATGGACTACCAAATGCTATAGTGGGATTAAAAACGATAGGGAGCTTTAAGATAAAATTGGATAAGCATATGGACGAGAAGGGTTGGGTGTGAAGGGGGATCAGCAGGGTTGGGCCAATCAGCGCTCTGCAGACCCCCGTAATCCTGCGTTAATCTCTAACCGTTTTGGTAAGATGATCCTCAGGGTATTAGAGTGTTGAGCCTATAATTGGGCTTTGTAATTGGGGTTGTATGGGACAGGGATCTGCCTTGCTTAGGCCAATCGGCTTTCTGCAGACTCCCATTTTCTTATGTTCTTATGTTCTTAATATTTCTGGTTCCACAAATGGCAGCCCACTAAACAAATAAAACGGGTTACTTTCATATGTTTTGTATCAATTATATAATTCTAATGTTCATATTATTTGCTGAACCTTTGTATTCAACCATGTTCAGGTTTTGCGTAGAATTTCTGAGTCTACCTAGGGATACATATATATATATATATATATATATATATATATATATATATATATATATACAGTATATATATAAGGTTTTGATATATATATATGTTAGTAAAGCCAGGTAATAAATGTTCTTTAATACATACGAGGTTGAAAGAAATGGCAATTTCTGCGTTGGAAATTTTATTATTCAAAGTTTCCAGGTCTCTGAAGAGTTTTCGCTGGATGGCAGGAAGTAGATGAATGAAATGAGCAAAATTCATGGTGGTACAGGGTTACATTAATGTACATGATGATACAGGATATATGACGCGTTTCAAAGGAAATCAAGCAACAACAGATACAGTGACCCTTCTAGGTTGCTTGTCCTCCAAAACACTGAGGATCAAGTGTCCAAACAGTGGTTTAGAGTGGGTAAGGGAACATTGGAAAGGGAATTACTGCCCTGGAACTAATGTCCGTGGCAGGATTAGGAAGTTAGTAGAGGACAGAGGGGTTAGTAACTGAGGGGGAGATAAAATAAAGTTATTCATTTACAAACGCAGTCAGTCGCGGGTTTGATGCGAGATATTTGTCTCGGCGGAGTTTAAATGAATCAACGGTGATGCAGTCTATAACGTTTCGGGGAAGCCCATTCCACAAGTTGACAACTCGATTGAAGAAGAAATTCTTAGATTATTTACCAATAATTTTGCAACCGTTTCCCCGCATGTAATTAGATTGGTCGATAGTGAAGTACTTACTACAGTTCATATTGTCGATGCCTTTGATGATTTTGAACACTTGAATTAAGTCACCTCTTAATCTGCGCTGGGTTAAAGGAAATAGATTTAATTCTCTAAGACGCTCTTCGTATGGTTTGTTCTTTAGGCTAGGTATTATTTAGGTAACTGTACGTTGAACTCGTTCTAGCTTGTTTATATCTTTTTGGTAATAAGGGCACCAGGATTGAACGCAGTATTCCAGAAGAGGGCGGACTAAGGAATTGTAAAGGGTTAGGATAACGTCTTTGGATTTATGCTCAAATGACCTGCCTATAAGCCAATTATTTTGTTTGCCTTCTTAACATCTGAACATTGTTGACTCAGTTTTAGGTTACTCGATATTGTTACTCCCAGATCGGTTTCTCTGTTTACATTCTTAAGCTGAGTGCCATTCATCGAATAGTTTGCTTTCTCATTTAGGTATCCGATATGTAGTACTTTACATTTTTCCGCATTGAAACTCATTTGCCAAATTTGGGCCCAACATGACAATTATCTAGATTGTGTTGCATATCGTCAACTTGTTCTTTTGAGAGTACGCTATTTGCAATTTTTGTATCGTCAGCAAATTTTGAGATTAAACAGGTGAGACCCTCATCTATGTCGTTGATGTAAATTAGAAAGAGAATTGGTCCTAGTACCGATCCCTGGGGTACCCCGCTACTTACATTGGTCCATTTAGATGCCTTACCGTTTATGACTACTCTTTGCTTTCTGTTGCTGAGCCAATTTTCTATCCATTTCAACACACAGTCTTGTATTCCATGCGCTTTTAGTTTTAGCAGTAAACATTTGTGGGGAACTTTGTCAAAGGCCTTTTGAAAATCAAGGTATATAATATCTACAGCTATACTCTCATGGTAGAGGTTGAGGATATCGTGGAAGAAGTCTAAGGTTTGTTAAACATGAACGTTTTTTACGAAAGCCGTGTTGAGTATCTTTAAGTATGTTATTTTCCTCTAAGTGATATACGAGTCTGTCTCGTATGACCGTTTCTAGCATTTTACATACAACTGAGGTTAAGCTAATTGGACGATAGTTACTGGGTAGGGATTTGCTGCCTTTTTTTAATATCGGTGTTATGTTGGCTAGCTTCCACTGATCAGGCATAGTTCCAGACTGCAGGGATTTATAGAATGATAATGTCAGTGGTGTGGAGAGCTCATCCTTAGCTTCCTTTAGAACTCTAGGCGAGATTGTATCAGGTCCAGGCGTTTTATTTACCTTGAGTTTATCTAAACAATTCAATACTTCTCTCTCTGTAACGGTGATATTGCTTAGAACATCTGAATTATCAATCTGAATCGGCGATGGTGTAGGGATATCACTGAGGTCTTCTGTTGTAAAAACTGATGCAAAGAAGGTATTGAGGGCATTACTCATTTGTACTTCGTCTTTGGTGTATTCTCCATTTTCATCGACTAACGGTCCAACAGTTGAAGTAACTACTTTTTTCTTTCTGATATAACTATAGAATTCTTTCGGGTTTGTTTTACTTTGATTCGCAATATGTAACTCTAGGGTCTTTTTACTTTGCTTAATTAACTTTTTGGCTTTGCGTCGTAGCTCTACAAATTTCACCCGTTCTTCGTCATTTTGTGAGGATTTTAATCTATCATTACCAAATTTTTAGCAAGCAGGCAGTTGAAATATCTTTATTCCATCATTTGGGCTTATTATTATGGCCTGGACGCCGTATTTTCGATGGTATGCAGTCTTGCACTGCTTTTAGGTAAGTGGTTTCGAATAACTTCCAAGATGTATTTATGTCGTTATTGTTAATTAAAAAGCTCCAGTCAGTTTCTTTAAACATAGTTCTAAGTTTATGGAAGTTTGCTTTCTTGAAATTAGGGACTTTTTAGATGCTACTATTTGGTTCGTTACTAGTAAACTTTAAAGTGAAAGTTATCGTACGATGGTCGCTGTTACTGAATTCATCACCAACATTCAAATTCTCTATCAATTCTTCTTTTGTTGCAAGTACAATGTCAAGAACGTTATTACCACGGGTCGGCGTTCGAACAAATTGATAAAGCGAACTCTCTTGCAAGTTCGGATACAAGTCATGTCCGGAGTGTGAAGTAAGAGTTTCACTGGACAACCAGCATTATCAAGTAAGGATAGAATAATATAAAAGGTAAACAGGAAGGGTATATAATTATAGAGGGTGGAGGATCAGAGGAGGCGAAAATCAGGGGGCAAAAGTCTGCTATTGGTGGAGGGGTATTCTAGGAGAGAGAAAGAGAGAACCGCTTCACGCATGCGCACTGGATGCGGGTGGTCGGTTGGCAGGGTCGAAGCTGATTGGCTGCGTGTCGAGGGGCGTGGCCTAAGTTGCGTAGTACGTATGGCGCCGGCAGAAGACGAAGCTGAAGGAGGTAGCGCAGGGGGCTGCGTCAAGGGCACCGGGGGGCGAGAGGGGGCGTTAGGTCCTGTAGGAAAGTGCCTTTTGGCAGAAGGAAGGATCTGAAGGTCCAGAGTTTGGTTGTTGATGTTGAGATGTAAGGCTTGGATATATAATGCTTCGAGTATAGGTAATCTCCTTGGGTCACTTTCTTTATCGAGTATGGTGGTGTGTTTCTCTAACTCGTTGCGTGTGAGGTGGGGGTGGTTAGGGGTGAGATAGAGGTCTTTGATTTCTCCAGCCTGAAGGTGAAGAGTTAACCGACGTGAAAGACGAGTCTGTGTCATACCAATATAGGAATGAGGTCCACAGTCCTCATAATTACAGGTATGTTGGTAAGTGACGTGATCGACGGTCATCGGGCTCTTTATCTTGGTGGAAGCTGGTTTGTTGCGGAGAACGAGGTTGGAGGTCTTGGGGGATTTGTAATAAATTATTAATTTTATTTTGTTTCCCGGGTTGGTTGGGTGGACATGCTTGGAGATTATTTCTTATATAATATGTAAAGGTTAGTTCTTATATATAATTATGAAAACATTTGTTATTAACTTCGCCCCCCCCCCCCCCTCCTTTTATTGCTCACATAATATTTCTTCGTCTCTCATTTTATTCTTTCACTTTACTAGTTCTAATATGTATTAGGTTATTTTTTTTATAACTATTAATTTTAAGTTTTATTCTAGATTTGTTAAATTTAATTATTAATAAGAATATTTACATTAGAAAATTGCTCTGCCATTCATATAGGCTTTTATTTCATTTCAGTTCAGGTCTGAAGATGGTTTATGCTTAAACCGAAACGTTACCAAAATAACGATGTTTGTACCAGCGCTGGTGTTGATTTTTATCATCCGACTCCGATTCCCGCAACAAGAGAGTATTGCTTCTATATATATATATATATATATATATATATATATATATAATATAAAACAAAAACAATCTATTATTATTTTTGTTTTATGTAGGACGTCATTTGTCTGTTTAATTATATTCTACTATTTTCCCCATATAACAAAAACACATCACAAAAGCCTATATTACAACATCAGAATACATTATAACTTTTATTATAGGGCCTGGTTTATATCCCCTTATCCTTGGTCGTCCTAATCCCCGACCACTGAACATTAAATTACCAAAGTTAACCTCGGAGCCGCCTTATCTAACTTGTAAACAAAGTATCGTATCGTGCGTCCGCCAGGGGGATGTGGGAGCATCTTTACGTTACTGGTTCACTAGAATGAGTATTGGTTAAGGGGAGATGGTTGTTTTTTATGGATCCCCTTCTCCCTCGTGTTTTGCCCCATTAGTTTTGAGTTGAATGACCTTTGGCCCATTCATTTGCCTATTTTACCACCTTTCGCCCCATTTCGTTGTCAGTTATAAGACCTTTCGTGCCATTTAGGTGTTGATTGTTAACTGGTGAGCGATAGGGAGCTTGTAATTTTAAGAGGAACCGACCTTCGGCCGTGATATTTTTCTACCAAGTTTGTTTACACATTTATCTTGAAGGGGGGGGGGGGGGGGTCTAGGGGGTGTTTTGTACCGCTTGATGGAGGTCTAGCGAGGCAAATACCAAAACGATACTAAGATAAGCAAAATATTTCGCCCATCCCCCCTCACCACCTAGAGTGTCATGACGCGCATTGATATTTTAGTTTGGCTATCATTAGACGATTTGGTACAGCCTAGGAAGGATCTGTGGAAGTTACAGGGGTAAATACTATCCCAAGTTACCCTCTGTCTTTCATATACCCTTCCTGTTTTAAATATAAATCGTAATATGATGACCAGTATAAACTGTCAAAATGCGTCATGATCATCAAAGGGTTAATTAGGTGGTGTATTATTTAAAATAACTTTAATTTCTTGCATACCATTAACATCCTAACATTAATACCTTTCCATAGCTTGCATCCAATTTTCCTTCAATACCCTCTCTTCACTTTGAAACATTACCTTGTTCACTTTCTATTGCATCTTATCCAATGAAGCCACAGTTTAAATATATGTGGTGTAATTTGATTGATGTTGGGTTATAGTTGAAGTGTTGTGTAACTTTTCCCTATGAGCGATGTCTAATGGGGATGACAAGCTTCGTTCAACTCGCCTCAGTGAATCAAAGTTTGTAAGGTGAGTGAACAAGGTTTATATGCTTCGTTCAACTCGTCTCAGTGAGCCAAAATTTAGCAAGGAGGAGTCAGACTCAGTCGACGGGCCGCGGTCACGGTGTGGATAGCGTGTGTGCAGGTTGGAGGGAGCTCCCAGCGAAGCGACTGGAGTTCTCGAAATGGGGCAATATTATTGACTTACAGTTCGCGGGCTTAATAATCCAATAGGGTTGCTAGCCTCTTAAGTGCTGTTTTAATTAACTAGCTAAGGGAGCTCCTGTCATATTGTGCGTGTTTCTGAGGAGGGTGAAGTGATTTAGCCGAGGTTGGTAGTTCGTAAGGGCGGGTCTGGGGGTGTAGGTGGGTTGGTTGTGATGCAGAGGACGTTGTGGCAGTCTTTGGTGTGCTGGCCGAGGTTACCCTGACTGACTATTGGAGTGCCGCGTCCATCAGGGATTTCTCGCTGCGAGGTAAGAAGCTTTAGCTACCTGTATTTGTACCACGATATCCATCACATTCTGACCATAGCAATATTTTTTACCTGCTCCGAAGGTCTATGAAGAGCATTGCGTTTGTTTTTGAGGATCCGAGGTGGTGGGTGAATAATAGAGCAATTTTTCGAGACCAAGGACCTGGGTACACTCGGGTAAGCCTAGGTAAACCAGGGTCAGTGTTGTTTTTTCCGAGTCCATGTACACTCAGCCATAAACGAAGGGTAGGTAAGATCCTGTGTAGCGGGAAGAACCGTAGTTCAGATGCCTATTTACTAAGAAACCTTGAACAATATCTTTAACTTAACCTAACAAACACCTAACCTAATCTAGTATATTAGTGGAATATTTATGAATGTAAAATGCAAACATATATTGTAATTCATGTCATGTCATTAGATGTAGAGCATTGATGCTAGGTCGAAGTAACACCTTTAAATTTAGCGGTAAAGTAGTTAAGGGGTAGTTAGTAACTTTTTCTGGACTCCCTTCTCCCTCATGTTTATCATATTATTTGTTAGAGTTTTTGACGTTCGTTCCGTTAGTTTGGCGAATATTAGACCTTTCACTTTAATTCTTTGCCAATATTAACACCTTTCGTGCCATTTAGGTGTCATTTTTTTCCTGGCGAGCGAGAGCGAGCCTGTAATTTTAGAAGGAACCGGCCATCAGCCCGGACATTTTTCGGTGAACCTGAATTTTAGCACCAACAGCGATTTTAGTCAGTATTTTTGGTTGTGAGTGTTATTGACCTTCAGATATAGTGTTGTATTATAAAGATTTGGAGCAAAAATTAGTATTTACCCATTTTCAAACTATCTAAAAACACAGCCCCCACTAGTGAGGAGGGCTATGAAGATCAAGGAAAATGTGGGTAAATATCCTGTTTAATACCGGGGAAGATTTTCACAAGTATTTTAAATTTGTTTTCCTTGTTTTTCTTTTTTCTTTGTAGGTGTTATTTTATGAACCTCGTCGGAAATTGCAATACAAACATTATCCATCAATCTTAAGACACCAAAGCAACAAAACATATTCGTTCGCTCACGATCACATTTCCGGTAATTTTGACTGCCGTGGGATACAAAAATTAGTTGAGGGGGAACATTGCCCCCCCTCACCCCCCCATGACATATTGTCATCATCATATATGTTGCCAGCAGGGGGCAAAAACAGAATAAAACAAAAACAAAATTGAAACCGCGAGTGTACGACCTATGTAAACATGACGACCGTAGCCCGGATACTACATCCTTAGATATATTGTATGTTATTTCTATCTATCTATCTATCTATATGCTCAGGCCCAATCCCCATTTTGGGGGTAGTCGACTCAAGACAGAGCAAGAACAGGGAAAACACAAAAACAACATAAAACAAAAAATAAACACAGATAAAAAACACAAACTCTCACACATCCAGGTCACCCAGGAGAAGACCCAGAGACCAGGGTTACCAAGGTCGCTCCAGCACTCCCCCGGCCCCTGACCACCAGGAGAGGTTCCGATCTCGGCAGGCAGACATGCAGCGGAGCCAAAGCGACAAGCCCTCCCACCACACTTCCAGGCACACCCTTCATATTAATCGTCTCCCCGGGCCAGGCGCCTGATGGACTATTATCTAGTCCAACTTGCGCCCGACCCCTTACTCCAAATGACCATGTGTTCACTCAACTATTCACAAGCATTCTCCATTCACTCCTGTCCACCACCACTTCCCCTGCCTGATCTATAGTCATTCCTCTATCATCCAAAGCCTTTCTTACACAGTCTCTCCATCTCAATGGGGGTCTTCCTGCCCTTCTATCTCCCCTTGTACCTGACTCACATATTCTCTTTGTAAGCCTTTCATCTCCCATTCGTTCAACATGACCATACCAGCTCCGCACCCTTCTGTCCACTCTGGCTGACAAATGTTCCTGCTGCCCCACTCTCCTACGTATCTCTTCATTTCTCAATCTGTCTCTACGAGTAACTCCACACATACTCCTCAAGCAGCTCATCTCCATCACATCCAGCCCTCTTTTCTCCTTTTTCTTCAGAGCCCATGTCTCAGCCCCATACATCACTGTTGGCACAACAATTCCTTGATACAGTGCACTTTTTACTTTCACTCCGAGATTTCTCGTCTTCCACATACTTCCCATTGCTCCGAAAACCTTCCTTCCTTCACACACTCTCTGTTTTACCTCCACTTCCATACCTCCACTCCTGCTTATTGTTCCTCCTAGATATTTAAAACACTCTACTTGTTCCAATATTTCCCCATCCAGCCGTACATCTAGATTCACCCTATGCTCTCCCCTATTACACACCATTACTATTTAGGGCTTAGATATTATATTGTATGTTATTTAGGGCTTAGATATATTGTATGTTATTTAGGGCTTAGATATTATATTGTATGTTATTTAGGGCTTATTTATGAGACCACACGCTTTTCTCAAAATATTACAATATTAAATTGCTTCAACCCTCGGTAAAACAATAAGAAAGACAGTAACATGACTACCGACTGTAAATATATATTGTCAATACTCTTCTATAGATGGGACATAGTCTAGACGAACAGCTGATGATGGAGAGTGGCAGTGCCGTACATAGGGAGAGTATTTTTTTTGTTCTATTTTTGTAGCGGGTAGACCTGTATTTAGATATCAATAATTTGGTAATTTTACAATATATTTTTACATTTTACAATATATTTTTACATTTTACAATATATTTTTACATTTTACATTCATAAATAGTCCACTTATATACTAGATTTGGTTTTGGTTAGGCTACAGATATTGTTAAATGTTTCTTCGTAAATAGGTATATGAAAAACAGTTCTCCCCGCTACACAGGATCTTACCCTTTTCTAATGTTGTCAATTTGACTTTCACTCTCCTATAAGATTTTCAAGAGTCCTCTTCAACTGGGCGGGCCGAGCCTCAGCGGCCGTCATCAACTTAACACTTTATATATATTTTGGGTTCTTTCTGAAACACGAACGCTCTCTCTAATTCTATGATGTTTATTAGCCAACCAGAATTGAGCTATAACCTTACCCAAACATGACGTCATTACATTTGGTGCACTCTGATTAGGTGGTTTGGATACATTTATATTAGTATTATTATATTTGTTTCCACCAACCAACTTCACTTCTAAACTTAATTAATGAAATCAACGATTACTCCTTTGTACATGTGGCACTCCAAGGACTCGAACCTAGGATACTTATATCGAAACTCCACGCACTTATGCATTACGCTATCAAGACAGTAATCGTAATTTTAGCAAAGTTTAGTTTTTGTTTTACTGTTTATCTTCATAGACATTTTTTTTTTATAATAAACCGAGGATTGTGGGAAGTGAGTATTATCCAACAACTGGTTTGGTTAGGGAAAATAAGGGGTTTATATCTAGTTTTATACAGGGTCGAAGCCTTGATATATTATGTAGGCTTATATATTCATTACATAATGTACTTGAGATGGCCACCCCCATTAAAAAAAAAAAAAAAAAAAAAAAATATATATATAATACCGGTATATATATATATATATATATATATGTTCTTGCTCTGTCTTGAGTCGGCTACCCCCAAAATGGGGATTGGGCCTGAGCATATAGATATATATATATATGTTAGTAAAGCCAGGTAATACATTTTATTTAATACATACGAGGTTGTTGTTGTTCTTCCCCAAGCTGCCTGGCCGAACAGCCCCAAGGCCCCGAGCAAGGCCAAGGCCATAACAGAGCGCCCCCACAGAACCCTCCCAGCCGACCACAATAAAGCCTGGAGTGACCGAAGCCACTCCATGGCGGGGAGCTGAGGAGGGAGCGGAAACGCCCGGGAAACCAAAGCCCCACCCAGGGCCCTGTGCCCCTCAGCAATTATGAAGAGAAAGTTGAGGGGCAAAGGAAAAATGTGACGCTTTGGCTTCCAATCTTGGTAGATTGGGAGGTCAATCCACGGAAGAGACGCAGTCACTTGAGATCTAGAAAATATATAAGTAAAAGGAACAGTCAGAGTATACTATGGGTATGGCAGAGATTGCTCAGTTCTCACTCTGATAGACCAGCCCATCACCAATATACATACGAGGTTGAAAGAAATGGCAATTTCTGCATTGGAAATTTTATTATTCAAAGTTTCCAGGTCTCTGATGAGTTTTCGCTGGGTGGTAGGAAGTAGATGAATGAGATGAGCAAAATTCATGGTGATACAGGGTTACATAAATGTACATGATGATACAGGATATACGACGCGTTTCACTGGACAACCAGCATTATCAAGTAAGGGTAGAATGATATAAAAGGTAAACAGGAAGGGTATAATATAGAGGGTGGAGGATCAGAGGAGGCGAAAATCAGGGGGCAAAAGTCTCCTATTGGTGGAGGGGTATTCTAGGCGTGCAAAAGGGGGAACCGCTTCACGCAGGCGCACTGGATGCGGGATGGTGTTGGTCGGGTGGCGGGGTCAAAGCTGATTGGCTGCGTGTCGAGGGGCGTGGCCTAAGTTGTGAGGTCCGTGTGGCGCCGGCAGAAGACGAAGCTGAAGGAGGTAGCGCGGGGGGCTGCATCAAGGGCACCGGGGGGTGAGGAGGGGCGTTAGGTCCTGTACGGTAGTGCCTTTTGTTACGACTGAGGTTTAAATATATCAGGGCTCTTATTCATTGGACTAGTAATGGCATGAATGCTACAACGGAAAGCGCTAGATCCAACCTCTGATGTATATTCCCAGTGAACAAAGAACACAAATACTCTCCAGAAGTCTATATGCAATAATAGGTTATCAAACTCTCAACAAATGTGCATTGTGACGCCTCCCGGCGTTAGCAGAATGGTTGCGTGGGGCATTGCAGCTCGCTAGCGCTCGCCAGGATGGGGGGATAGGCTACAGTTGTCCTAGAATGATCTGCTTTATTTCATTAGTGTCGTGTTGCCACAGACAGTCTAGAAATGGTCTTTGTTTTGGTCTGTGACTGCGCCTTATATTTTATATTCGCTATAATATAAATGTTGCTTGTGTGGGAGGCGAGCGAGAGAGTGTGAGGGAGTACACCCGGCAGCGAGGTGAGCTATGACGCGGCTCGCTAGGGCGCTGACGGCGTTGGCGGCCAGGTGGTCAACTAGTCCCTTCCCGTCGCGGCCTCATGTTTTTTACCAGCTCAGACCTTGCCTGACACGCGTATCGCCTACATCCTTTGCCATTCTGTCCCCCATACTCGCTACTTTGCATACTATTTCTCTCTCTCGACTTCTCCTTTCTCATTCTCTAATCTTTATTAAACTCAACATCCCTTCTGGTTTCAGCATAGACGTTCACCGTCGACCAGTCGTATTGTACGCGAAGCTCTCAGATATTTCCATGTATTAGGTTAAGGAGGTATTATGCTTTATTGAGGTTTTAGAGAGACGGACTTTTCCGTATGTGTCCTCTCTCGGGAAGGTTGTAGACCGGTATATGTCTCCCTTGTAAGGTGTTGAGTGATTCTGCTTGGTTATCTAAAGCTAGACTAGGGGTAAGGTTACTGTGTCGTTGTCTCTGATGTGTGCAGTGTTAGCTAAGCTCTGCACGACATCGACAGGTACTGTGGGAGCCTAAGTTGTCTTCGGGTTGGTTTACTTTGCGAGCACAGCGCTGTGGTGTGAGAGGGCCATAGCCTATCCCTCACAACATAGTGCTGCCTCTTTGTGTTGACTTCTGAGGGATCGCCAGGATAGAGCTAGGTACTAGAGACCTAGATTTATCAAGAGAGCATCCCCGTCATATAACGTAATCTTCATTATACCACCCTCGGATAACGTTAGGCTACGAGCCGCATGCTCGCCCATTGTTGCCCTGCCTTGATACCCCTGCTAGACTTTATTAACTGAACAGACACTGGTTAGAGATAAGCCCCCTTATTATATGTATGCAGCATTATTATTCACTGCACTTTTGAGCCGAGGTTGTTGTTGAGTTGCACAACCCGAGTAGGCTGTTGCGTTGCGTCACGAAGCATTTCTTTAGTTGTCGAGCATTACTACCTTTGCGCAGTCTTTATTATTCGCCTGCCTATTATTACTATATGTCCTAGCATTTATTGTGACCCGTATTCTGCATTATAATTGTTCAAGATTCTTTACGAACATCTTCCCAGCATCAGACTTATTTCAGAAGTTTCCAGTTGATGTTGCAGGACTAGCATTGCACTTTCTTTAATACAGGAGTGCCAGTTATTTGAGTATCTACCGTAACGTTTATTAATCACGTTAACTATCTTTTCTTTGTGTAACATAATCGAGTATTCTTTTACTGTTTGAGAATAGGCTCTTTCATTGAGTGTCAGCCTAGTGTGTGTGCACCAGTTACCGAGTCATAGGATACCTCGTTGTCCAGGCACGACTCAGGGCGGTAATGATGTTTTGTTTTCCAGTGTTTAAGGCAGGGGTTGGATCTAGTGTTACCGATGTTGCTTTTTGCCATTATCTAGTCCAATGTTGAAGAGCCCTGTGTCTTTGAGAACCTGGATCGTAACAGCGTCTACTCGAGGCTTAATGTTATGTGAAAACAGCCTATTACTACCTATAACCGAAGGTGCTTGGTTATGGTATGCAAAGTAAGGTAGTAAGGGAAGTTACAGCTTACGTTACTTTAATCAATAAATGTCAGGCACTCCTGCATGAAAGAAAGTATACTAAAGTCCTTCAACACCAACAAGGAATCTTCTTTAAATGTTAGATGCTATCAAGATGCTCGAATCGGAAATGTATCCCAAAAAGGCAGGCAGCGGAACAATGCTCGAGCAGGCTATGCTCACAAAAAGGCAGGATATATAATGCAGTCGGAGCCAAGAATATCCTAAACGCTACAACAATAATCGCCACGACAATGCAGTATTCCTATCAACAAAAAGAGCCTAAGTCGTTTGTGTCTCAATACATCAAACTAGGCTGCGAAATGCTTGTGTAATCATAAACGGGTATGCATAACAAGAGTAATTGGTTTAATATTAATGTCTTCTGTGACTGATAAAGTCTAGCTAGAGTCAATGATACGAGATACTGGTGCGCATGGCATGCCGCATAGCCTAGTGCAAATCTCAAGTCTGTGCGTCAAGTATTACGTTAGAGTGAAGGGTTGCTCTCTTGAGAAACCTTAATACCGAAGTATTAAGCGTTCTCCTGGCGTACCTCAAAGACAAACAACCGAGCCTAGAACAGTGCAGAATGGTATAGGCAAAAAGCCCTCATTCGTGAATGCTCTATTCTCAATGGCACACAGACTAGAACTTACCCAATCAACTCCAGTTCTCAGGTATGTCGTGCAGCTTTTAACTAAAGCCATAACCCATCGGAAACAATACCTTATAGTATCAGACTCCTAGTCTAACATTATCTAATCCAGCAGAACACTAATAATTACAGGAAGCAGTACTGAACAATATGAATGCCAACCAATGCTTCGTGATCAACTTATCTTAACAACTAACATTCATGGGTTATATAAGACCTTAATGCACAATACAACTGGCCAGCATGAAGCTGATTATGCAGAGTTAATCAGAGGGGGTATAATATTAATAAAAGGTGGTGAAAGATATGGAAAATGAGAGAGATAGGCAGAGGAAAAGGTTCTCAGGTGCAGCTAGGGGGACAGGTATCAAAGGGATAATAGGGATACGTTCTAGAAACCAGATCTGAGGGAGAGAGTGGCAAGAGAGCTGTATATATACTAGCACTAGCTCGCACCGCGTAGGCAAAGCAGTAACAATTCCTTCAGCCAATGCCAAAGAAGCCAGCCAAACATGACGTCACCAAGCATGGTAAAAAAACTCCTCCAACCAATCCCCAAGAGGCAAGCCAGCTATGACGTCATCGAGCATGTCAAAAAACACTGCGCGCCTCCTCACACTCTGTTCTAGTCTCTCTCTCTCTCTCTCAAATCCTATCATTACAACTTAATGATAAAAACAATACTTTGCAATTAAATATATAAAGCCTTGACATGGGCGAAAACAAAGAGCCTTTCTGGACTGCCCATGACACGAGCTTTCATATGAAATAAAGCACACAATAATACATCAACTGTAGCCACATCCACTGCCCTGGCGATCCTAGCGAGTCACTGTAGGACAAGCCATGCGGTTCTAACGGAGTGGTTAACGTCACTTTTGGCAGAAGGAAGGATCTGAAGGTCTAGAGTTTTGTTGTTGATGTTAGGATGTAAGGCTTGGATATATAACGCTTCGAGTATAGGTAATCTCCTAGGGTCACTTTCTTTATCGAGTATGGTGGTGTGTTTCTCTAACTCGTTGCGTGTGAGGTGGGGGTGGTTGGGGGTGAGATAGTGGTCTTTGATGGCTCCAGCCTGAAGGTGAAGAGTTAACCGACGTGAAAGACGAGTCTGCGTCATGCCAATATAGGAATGAGGTCCACAGTCCTCATAATTACAGGTATGTTGGTAAATGACGTGATCGTCGGTCATCGGGCTCTTTATCTTGGTGGAAGCTGGTTTGTTGCGGAGAACGAGGTTGGAGGTCTTGGAGGATTTGTAATAAATTATTAATTTGATTTTGTTTTCCGGGTTGGTTGGGTGGACATGCTTGGAGATTATTTCTTTTAAGACGGCCTCGTCATTTTTGTGTTCAGAGGACATGTAATTGCGGTAGAAGATCTTAATTTCATTGGGGGGGGTCAATGTTAGGAGGGCTTTGGGTGTACCATTTTTCAGATGGTGGTTGATGGTGCTGGAGATGTTGGAGTTGGAGTATCCATTATTCACTAAAACTTGGGATAGTCTTTCTAGTTCCTGGTGGATGTCGGCCCTGGTAGAGCAGTGCGAGAGGGCTCTCCTTACATAGGCGGAGATGGAGGATGGAAGATAACGGCGGGGGCATTCACTATCGCCGTTGAGGCATTGTCCTATGTTAGTTGGTTTAGTGTAGACGGTGGTTTTGAACCATGGTCGTTCAGAGCTACGAGGAGAGGAAGGGGAGTTGCCATTGTTAGATTTTTCAAAGGTGAAGTTAAGTCCGGAGGAGGTCATGAAGCGACGCTGGAGTTCCTGTAGTTCTTGGAGGTCCTTGATTTGCACGAAGATGTCATCCACGTATCTACAATAGACGGCGGGTCGTTGGGCAGCTAGGAGCTCTTCCTCGATGGTACCCATAAAAAAGTTCGCAAAAAGAACTCCTAGGGGGCTGCCCATCGCCACACCGTCTATCTGCTTGTACATGCCCCCTTCCTTTGCCCCCAGGAGGCAACATTTCCAACTCTTGTCTAGGAGAGTGGTGTGAGAGGAAACCTCCCCACACATGTGAACAAGACTCACTTACATGGGCGGCCGCGCACTATGCCCCTGTACAGATCCAAGAAGCTGTGCAGGGGAAAAGAACCCCTAAGGCGGTTGAGCACACCCAGCTTTCTGGGAGGCTGCCTTAGCAAGGCTGGTAATATGGTCCCACCAAATGAGAGCAAGAGAAAAAGAGACACCAAGAATTTTGAGAAAAGATGAAAGGTTGATTTTTGTATTGTTGAAGAATAAGGTGATAGTCCGCTGGGAGCTCCTGACGGGCAGAGATAGACTGGAGGAAATTGGGTTTTGGAAGCATTAAAGTGATACAAGGTTTTCTCTGCCCCAATTGGAAATAGTATTTAGATCAGAATTTAAGAAGTTCTATGGCATTCATTACGTTGTCATTGAGGGATTGCTGGCTGGGGCGTTCTGAAAAAAAACATAAATGGAGTAGTGTAAGGTGAGTCGTTCTGCGGTTTTATGAATGGCTGGGAATTAAGGTGGACCTAACAGTTAAGGAGATCATTTATAAAAAATTAGAAAGAGAAATAGCGTGATTAGGGGACAGCACCCTGAGGAAAACACTCGGAAGTTTATAGGGTGAGGGAATTTAGTGAACAATGGACCGTCCACAACCGCGGGCTATGGAACCCCGGACAGAAAGTGAAAATTAGAGACAAAAGGCCCCAGATGGAGGGATAGAAACCGAAGGGAGGGTAGTTTAGAGAATTAAAGATTTATGCCAGGACTCTATCGAAGGCTTTCGATATGTCTAGTTGCAATAGAAAAAAGTCCAACCGATTGCAACAACACAACACCCTACATAGTCCCGAAAGGAGGGTATGACCAAGACGTTAGTAAGAATATGAAAGAAGATCAGCCAGCAGAGCGAGACCCTTGAAGGAAGCCATATGGCGATCTGAGAGCGATTATGAGAAGAAGAAATGCTTAAGAAATTTGGAAGCAAGAATAGTTTCAAAAACTTTAGAAAGACAAGAAATGAGAGCATTTGGACGATAGTTGGAGGCGTATGAGAGCGGTCACCCTTCTTTGGGACAGGTTGAATGTGAGCAAACTTCCAGCATTGAAGGGAAGACGTTAAGAGGATAGACAGAGACGAAAGAGTTTGCTAGGCAGGGAGTCAGAACGGAAGCACAGTTTTTGAGGGACAACAGGAGGAACACACGTCCGGAACCGTTTACGCCCGTATTAGGTGTTAAGCCCAGAAAGAGGGTAGGAAAGTACATCTTTAGAGGAGATTAGGATCTTAGGGCATAAGTAAGAAGAGCAGGAGGGCGGAAGGAAGGAGGAATAGCACCGGAAATCAATCCAAGGTGGAGTTTATAGCCAAAAGTTTGAGCGAAGAGTTTAGCTTTGTCAGAGGAAGAATGATGGTTGTGCCATAATAGTGGGAAAAAGGGGAGGGAAAGACGAGGAAGAGAAATTGTTGAGAGGGGAGAGGTTTTTGGCTAGATGCCAGGAAAGCTTTGGAAGAGCTAGAGTTGGATAGTTCAGTGGCATTTATATTGATCAAAGTGATGTTTGGCAAGTCGAAGAAAAAGCAAAGATTTGGGTTGATTTCGGGCAGAAATATAGGAAAAAAATGAGAGGTATTGAGTTTTAAGGCGTCTAGGTACAGTGGAAATGCTTCCTCCTTATGCGGGACAGGCAGTAGAGAACAGGCATGAGTAAACCAAGATTTTTTAGCAGTAGTCTGAGAGGAGAAGAGGAAAGGAATATATGCTTCTATGCCCGATAGGATTACCTCAGTAATGCGTTCAGCACTCTCCGAGGGTCCTCCGGCCACGGAAGCAAGGAAATCATTCCATGGGAAATCAAAGAATGTACTGCCGAAGAGCCTCCCAGGCGGCAGCGCCAAAGTGCCACAAGCGTCGCCGGCTAGGAGGATCGGGTGGCGGTCCTGGAGAGGCCAAAGAGGCACAGGTGACAGAGATAAAAAATTTATGGTCGGAGGAAGGAGCCCAAAGGAGAGCGAGAAAAGATTGACAGGTATAAGAAGAACGGGTTAGAAGTTTAGAAACCAGGTCAAGAAGTTGGGCGATCTCCGATGCGATCGGGGATACGGGTATAAATCCAAAGACGTTATCCTAACCCTTTGGCA